>OU426858.1:1626872-1813170 GCA_911387685.1 Dolichovespula media
GGCACTGATATACTAATTGAATTAGTTATTTCGAAGCGGAAAGTTAACGCGGGCACGTCTACGTGAAGTTTTCAAGCTGAAATAGCTGGCAGAATCGACGTCGGCACCGACGCCGCCGTCGACGTACTACCTACCACCTTCGAAAACTTCTTATTAACTCGAAAGTTTGATTTGGTATCGTTCCTGAGTGTTATTTAATTACCGATTTCGACGAATACGTGATGTTGATTTAAAAAGAAAAAAAAAGAATAAAAAAAATCAATAAAAATAATAAAAAGAAATTGAAAATAAAAGAAACAATCCATTTCCAACGCTGCCTGGGCGAAACTGACGTTCGATCAAGAAAAAATTGTAAAATACGAAACGCGGATTCGTGGATGAATTTTATTTTTGTACGCTACCAGTCGGAGTTGTATATTTTTATGTATTTTTCATTTTTTAATTTTAATTTTTTTTTTTTTTTTTTTACTTTTATTTGCATTTAATTTTTGTAAATCAACTCGTAATAAATGTGGTACGAACTCTCTACTTTCCCCTGTCTCTCTCTCTCTCTCTCTCTCTCTCTCTCTCTCTCTCTCTCTGCCCTTTCTCTCTTTCGATAATGCACGATGAACAACAAATATATAACAGTGTATACAAGAACATATACACTGGTAACAACGTACAATTTACAAAAAGTTTGTTTTCTCTTTTCGATTCATTCACAATATTTGAACTCATTAGCTTTTACATATGAGTCAAATTTGCTTTAACTTTTTTTTTGTTTTAATTTTTGAATCCCATTCCTCCAACTCTCTTTCACGACACAGCAACGTGCAAAAGCACGTACGATTACGTCCACCGTGTTACCGCTTTTGCATAACGCACGTCCATAATGAAATGGGCGAAAATTAGCGATAAACTTATGTCGGAGCACTTTCATTAAAAATTTGGCGGTACTACTCGAGAGATATCGTGGTAGTACGCTGAGTTTGCGGGGAGTATTGCATCGCGTGATGAAAGTGGTGGGGGGAAGGGTTGGGAAAGAGACGGAAGGGGAAGAGTGTAGAAATTAATGGCTCGTCGGACCAACGCTAGGTCATTCCACTTGCCGACTTCGCATATAGGTTTACAGTGATACTACCTAGTTTTGATGGTTTCGCAATGCTATCTGAGAGAGAGAGAGAGAGAGAGAGAGAGAGAGAGAAGGAGAGAGGGAGAGAGAGAGAGACAGAGAGACAGAGAGACAGGAGATAGAGAGATACAGAGAGAAAGAGGGAAAGAGACAGAGAGCCATATTTCTCGAATTTATGAATACGATGAATACCACGTTACCGTGTATAACATTACGATAACGTCGACTTTTGTTTTTGACATTAAGAACTGGAGCGTTAGTTCTATCGATCGCTCGACAGATATATAAATATGTATGCTGAAGTAAATTAAAATATGATTTTCAAAGGAATCGACGTTTTTTTCCATAGTTTGCAAATTATTTACGCAAGAGCTACACGATAAATTCTCCACTTTCTTTCTCGTCAATAACGAGTTTTTTCGATTACGAGATAGTCCGTGTTCAACAGGATTTTTTTTAATAAACAATTATCTTCGAATAACGATCAGCAAATCGCGTGCCGATCGGACAATACTTGTCAAGACGGTAAAGTACGGTTTATGTACGGTTTATATGTACATATATTGTTTTACATACACATAAACTTACCGTTGAAAAGAACTATCATCCGGAGAATGAGGTCTACACTTTTCGTGCGATTACCGGTATACGAGAGCGATAGGCACAGATGAATTTACAAGCTAAGGGAAATTTATGGAAAGAGCGACACGATGACTCTACCGATTTTACGTTGTAGATTTTAACATCCAATTCGAGGAGATCCATGTCATAGATAAGATTCACGACAGAATGTAATTAAAAATTATAAGGTACTATCGTGTTGTATAAATAGAGGCGACCTGATACATTGTTGGTTAATGACGGTTTGCTTCGTAAATATTTAGGAAACAAATATACCAAATATGATAAAAAATAAAAAATGAAATAAAACATACTTTATTTTCTACTCAAATTAATTATCCTTTTTACAGTTTATGAAATAAATATGATTTTTAACTGAATGACTTTTGAATGAATATGTATATATGTAAGATTCATACTTTTCAAAAATCTATCTCTCGTGCTTTGTGAAAAGCTGCCACAAGAGCATTTAATTGTACTGCCTCGCTACATCCGATTGCTACCCTTTTTTCGATTTCAGCCATTTTTATCACCAAATCTATGAGTATGTAATCTGGGAATTCAACTTAAAAATATTTTTACATTAGAAATAATCTTTCCATTTGTATTAACAATATACACTTACTTTTATGTACAAATAGATGCAGTTCAGTCAATATGTCTTGCAATGCTAGTCCTTTCTGAATTTTTAGATCTTGTATTTCTTATCATCCATTAAGGAAACTATTAAAATTGACAAAACAATGATAAAAATTGTTGAGTAAAATCAAAAGGATACTACAATAGGATAGTTCATAAGATTCATTTAACAACCAATTTGCAATATTTTTTATATCAATTGGTAAAGGGTGTCCAACACAAGAATATACTGTTTCCTCTGTAACTGATCCAAAAGCTAACCAAGTACTTTGAAGTATATTTAGTACTTTCCTCATATCTCCACCGCACAGTGTCATTAGTGCTTGTTTCCCATCATCTGTTACTTTTAAACTGATAATCATAAGTATACTTATAAATTTCTAGTCCTAATTACAAACTAATTGTTTTAATACTCAAATTAAAAATTACTTTTCCTGCTCTATAACATCATTTAGTCTTGGTAAAATTTGTTCCGATTGTAAAGGGCCAAATCTAAATTTTGTACATCTTGACTGAAGAGCAGGTATAATTTTACCAAGATAATTACATATAATACAAAAGCGTACATTTTCTGTATACTTCTCAATAACTGAAAAGAAATTATATATCTTTTGATATCTAGTATAGCTATATTTAACTGCAAATTAACTTACTTCTCCTAAGAGCATTTTGAGCATCGTTTGTCATAGCATCTGCTTCATCGAGAATAATCAATTTAAATCCAGATCTGTACATAGTACCTGTACTCGCAAAATTTAATATTTGTCCTCTGACTATACCTATTCCTCTATCATCAGATGCATTCATTTCTAATACCTATGTGTACATACTACAATATTATAGAAGATATACATAAAGTTAATATCATCAATACATATTAATATAAAAGAAGCAATACCATAGAATTAAATTGTGCAGGTTTGTAAAGTTTCCTTGCACAAGCTAATATAGTACTTGTTTTTCCTGTGCCTGGTGGTCCATAAAGTAGAAGGTGAGGAAGTTGATTCTCATCAATGAATTTGGTAACTAAAAATCGTATAAAAGAATATAAAAAGAAAAATGATTATTATATATCGTGTATTTATCGATTACACTAATTATTATAAAAATTTTTACTTGTTTTTAATATTTCTTCATGAGAGATGAGTTCTTCCAACTTTTTAGGTCGATATTTTTCAACCCTGAAAAAAAGAACATTATAAAAGTATTGCCAAACACAAGTTCAAAAATATTTACAATGCAAATTTACCATGGTAAATTCGTAGATGTTTTGTTATCAGAAGCCATTATATTACTCAAATGCTCGTTATTAGAAAGTAAATCTAAGGTTAACTACGAACCCGCGCTTTGTACCTCACTTAAATATGGCGTAGTTACATCTTGACTTTTTCGAATAGAGCGTTCCTATTGGTTCAAGAACTCAAACCAATCGGAACAAAGCAAACAAAAGTTGTTACAAAGTTACAAAATGATATTGAAACGTTTGATGATTTAGAAAATTGAAAACGAGATCGCATAAAATATCTGTCTAAAGAGAACTTTCATTTAAAATATATATTACGAACATTTATGATTCGTACGAACGATCGAAAATTGTTGGACTTTATTACGACAATGGGTACGAAAAGTGAAAGATCAGCGAACGATGCGGAATTACTACGTGATCAAACGCCTGAATATATGTTGCTACCTAAAATGAGATTCAAGTTGAGTTTAAGCGAATTTTGGGGAGCCGAAGAATTAAAAAATTCCTTCTTAGATATTATAAAGCGTAACAATATGGCACCGTATTACAAAGATGTGTGTCAAGATTTCTATTGGGAAATGGATGCAGATTTATATAACGAAATGCATCAGACTAACGTAATCGCATGGGAAGAATTAGAAGCGAGCAATACGAATTTGAATATCGAGGAAGAAACTAAAGGAAATTGGAGAGATATGCTTGAATACGCGTGTAAGATCGGTGATACTGATCGTGCTAACAGTATTGCAACTTCTATATTCGAAGATACGAACAATTCATCTGGTCTCAGAGCAGAAGCAGCTTTCTGCTTATTTCGAATAGCATATTTCAAAAGCAACGTATCATCGATGGGCAAGACAGTCAAGAATATTAACGATTTGATGGAAGGTATATATATATATATATATATATATATATATATATATATATATATATAATATTCATGAACGTAAATACTTACATACAAGTCACAAAAATAATAAAATTCGAATTTCCCAATCTTTCATTCATTATAACACTATTAATGTCGACGATTCCATTCATTCGTTTATTTATTTTTTTTTCTTTCCTTTTTTACCGCATATTCTAATTAAAAAATTGAAAAACAACCGAACTTAATACTCGATGATCCCTTTTTAGTATCCTGCAATATGGGTAGCAACTGGTGTTGTCGAAATAAATTGAAGGCATACGAGGCGCTCTATTGTTTGGCTGTAAGAAATTTCGCACGTGCTGTTTCCCTTTTATTAGACTGCATTCCTACTTTCGAATCGTACGAATTGTTACCGTTCAAGGATATCGTACAGTACACTGTCCTGGCCGGTATGATCTCTTTATCAAGATCAGACCTTGATAAACGATTCAATAATAATGGTATCCTACAGCAATCTTTAATGATCGAATGTTCAGCTTACATGGATTATTTAAACAGTCTCTATGATTGTCATTACGCTGATTTCTTTCAACATCTCGCATGGATAGAAATGGAAATGAAATTTGATCCTCTTCTTCGTCCACATTATCAGTATTACGTTCGAGAGATGCGTATAAAAGCATATTCGCAACTTTTACAGGCATATCGTACGCTCAGTTTAAATCGTATGGCTATCGAATTTGGCGTTACTGAAGATTATATAGAACAGGAAATGGCACGGTTTATCGCGAATGGTAGATTACATTGTAAAATTGATAAAGTTTCTGGTACTGTGGTTACCATTAGCGCATCTGGTTGTGACAGAGGACAACCGCCTGATGCTAGCTGCGATCGAGGATTGGTTTATCAAAATACAATAAAACGAGGCGATATGTTGCTTAATCGGTTAAAAAAATTGGGACAAGTTATTGAATTCTGATGCTAGTTATCGGTCTTCGTTTCTCCCAGATTTGAATTTCGCGCTATTCGAAGTTTTACAGATTTTTTTCGTATAACGATTCTCTTCATAAACTTGTGTTTTCCATTTAAGTTTACATGATTATTTTAATTAGATTATAAACATCTGTTTTGATTGTATATATATATATATATATATATATATATATATACATAAACACACAACATACAAATTATTATTCGACAAAATAACCTTTAAAATTGGCTCATACTCCGCACATATACATACATTTAATATATTCAGTAGAAATTTTTCATAAGAATCAGGCATGGCTCATCGAATCTTTTTAGAACGTTCTAATACAATTTCAAAGACAGTAATCAACGTTACGCACAAGTTTAATTATTTGCTCGTACTTGACTTTGAAGCTACTTGTGAAAAAAACTCCTTAATAGTGCCTCAAGAGATCATTGAATTTCCTTGCATAGTATTAAATACGCACGACTTTAAAATAGAAAATGTTTTTCATCGTTACATCAAGCCCAGGGTGCATCCTAACCTCACATCTTTTTGCACTGAATTAACTGGAATAATGCAGGAAACGGTCGACAATGAACCTCACTTTCCAGTTGTATTCTCTCAATTCTGTACCTGGTTAAAGGACAATAATTACTTTGATCCAGTTGATAAAAGTGCTTTTGTAACATGTGGCAATTGGGATTTAAAAACAATGTTACCTAGTCAATGTGCTATAGACAATTTACCATTACCAAAAGAATTCAATCAATGGATAAACTTGAAAGAAATATTTTGCGTTTCATGTAAATATTTCCCTCGTAATTTAATAGATATGCTTTCTCACTTGAACCTTTCAATGACTGGTAGATTACATTCTGGCATCAATGATGTAGAAAACATGGTTAAAATAATTCAAGCTTTAAACAAGGTACATAAAGCACAATTTAAAATTACCGATAAGTTGAATAAGAAAAAAATTTTAACTTAATTAAAATTTTTTATAGTAAAATTTATAAAAAAAATCTTTATTAACATTAAAATATCGTTTTTATAAAATATAAAAATACTTGTATTAAGATCTGTACATTAAATGTTAAGTTACTCCAATAAGACACAAATTATTGCCGTACGACAGCTATTTTTATCTTTACATCTTGTCTGTGATTTTCAGTGTATATTTTAAGCGTAGCCTCTAAATTACGTTGAACTTTCTGTTTGCATTTGATTTTTAAAGGAAATCCTTTACCAGCTGGTATCATACCCTCAGTTGGTACTATACTAAGTACATCTGTGTTTGATAAAACAGTTTCATATGGTTGTGCTACTCTGCTTGAACTTAAAATAGTCACAATTGCTTCATTTTTTATTGAAGGAATTAAGTTCACAACATTCGGAGATACGGTAAAATAATCATCATACATTTCATGACGTATATTATTTACTTCACAGCCTCCTATTATTGTCCTGCAAAATATAGAAATAAGAATTATAATTAATTTAGTAATACAAATTTCATATACTTGCTATTAATATTTAAGTAATAAAAATTAATCTTTGTGAAATTTTTAATATTATAGATATTATTATTATTTTATTATAATAGGTATTAACAAACGTATTTACTCTGAAGGTAAAAAACTTTTTCCACTTGACTCCACATCCACATGACTGTTATCACTATAAAGAGAATAAAACATCTGTGATTCATCTGCACTATCATGAATCATAGATAATGTCTCATCTGCATTGGTCTCCATAGTTAATATTATTTCATGTTGGCTCACTCCATGACATAAATCACTAAGATTTTGCTATACATAACTCGAAATATTAATACCCAAACTGAAAAAAATTTCTTGCAGACAAACTATTGAATATATTATAATTAAACTTACTATTGTATCATTAATTAAATTTAAATCTGGCATTAATTGTTCTCCAGGAAAAACCTTGCAGAGTGGATAAACTATATTCCTAAATGGTTCACTTTCAACTCCATTTAAATCACCTGCATTCTTTATTTTATTATATAATCGACGTATTCGCCAACGTGTCGGCTCATCACCATAAATAATATTTATAGTCCCAACATGACATACATCAGAACGTTGTCGCAATAATATTAAGTCTTCTTTTCTTGGTTGAAATTCTAATGTAACCCACTGAGATTCTTTTGGTTCCAATAATAGTTCTGTTGGATTTACTTGCCAACTAGAAACCACGGAAGGGTAAATAGCTGAAAAAAAGTTTTATTTCAATAACTAATATAAAAAATAACGTAGAGAATCAAATAACACAAAGTCAAATAAAAAGCAACATAAATAATATACCTTTTGGTATTAATTTGACTTTAGCATATGAATGAAGATCACCAATATTTTCTAACTTGATTTTAGCTTTTAAAATTTCTCCAGAATTCAATTTACCAAGAGACAACCACATTTTACCATTAATATCCTTAAATGTTTTCGAAATAATGACTCTGCCAAAACCACCATAACCATATAATAATATCTAGAAATATATTAAGTTAAATGTGCTATAATATGTCAACTAATAACTAATTATATATTAAAGGATTTCTGCATGAGGAAAATATTTACTGCTTTTGAGGAACGTGAATCGCTTTCTTCTTTTTTGATTTCATAATGTTTAAAAACAATTTTTCCAATAGCTGCACCAACATGATGTGGACAGAATATAACAGAAAGTGTTCTACTTTCCATACGATGCAGCACTAGCACAATATTTGGACTAGTCGTTTGATGATCTTTAAGAAACTAAAATATTATTTTTATTTTATAAACACAATTATTACTCATTAGAACAACACTATTGTTCTATTTATACTTACTAGAAAACTATTATTTTTATCGGATATCTGAACTTGAAGTTTTATTCTGTTATCACTTATATTACGAATGGTGAATTCTTTAGTATCACTTTTACTTGGCTTTACAGAACCCCATACTAAAGCAGCATGTGTTGATTTAATAGGAATTTTATCCCCAGCAACAGTGGAGCCAGATATTGAACTAATTGGAGAATTTCTTCCAGATCTAACACAATAATTACAATTTTCTTTACTGCTACTATAAGTAGTATAATTATAGAATCTACCTGCTAGATAACATGCTATGTGGTGAACTCGGAGAAATAGCATCAGAAGTTTGTTGCGGTGTTTCGCATCGTAAATAACTTTCGTTTTCTGCCTCCACATTTTGTAGTCCAATTACAGAGTAATAATAAGTATTATTACCAATAGATAGTTTAATTTTAACATGTCTGTAATAGTCTCATTATTACTTATAAATAACAACAAAACATTAAAGAATGTAAACTTATAAAAACATTAATTTCAAAAATATTACTCACCTATCATGAGTATCAGAGCTACGTGGTTTGAATGTTATTAAAAATTTGTCTGTTGCATTACGCTGTAACGTTAAAGTTTCAGGTTTAACAGAAAAATCTTCAATACAATTTGAAAACTTTTCATCTTGCACTATGAATGCTACTATTAGAAGGGGCAATTCTCCTGTATTAACAATATTTAAAGATTTGGTTTGTTTCCTGGGAATCTGCATAGGTAATTCAGTATCGACAACTTGTATTTTACTTGATCCTATTTTTACATACAATGGTATTTCTTTTATCATTACAGCATTATCTTTTTGGTTATCTACTTGTATTAATAGTTTAGCTTCTATGCTGATCAATTGATTTTTTAATGATTCTGTTAAATCAAAAATAATTATTTAAAAAGAAATAATAAAGAATAATCAAGATATCTTGTATCGTTATTACCTGAAGCTAATAATGATGAGGTCCCTTCACATTGCACAACAGCAGTAAAATGTTCTCGAGGCTTAAGTTCATGTGTAAAACCATCTTGTAAATTATTTATGCTAAAAATTTTTGGACCATCCTGTGGTTGTTAAATACATTTTAATTAAGATGCTAAATATACTTTATGATTAATTTAGTTCAAATTATAAAAAAAGAACCTTACATGTACAACAGATAATATTATAGGGAGTACCACATTATTTTTATTTTGTAATGTAATAGATAAAGTTTCCATAGTATTTTCAATAATGCTACCAAAATTAAGTTCTGGTTTTTTAAAAGGGGTTAATACATTTACTTGAAGTTCTTCTGATTCAACATAAATCATGTGTTTAATTATTGATTCTTTTCTTGTTACCATATCAGTTGTTATTATATTTAATATCACTATTGCAGGATTAGTTTTCTTTGTTATTTTTACACCAATCTAAATATATACATCTTTTAATAAATATAGTATTATACTAGTACAATTATTTATGTATATCTATGTATACCTTAACGGATCGAGTAGAATTCGGTTTTATAAGAATTGTATCTTTAGGCAAATGAAGTATTATATTTTGCTTATCTCCTTGTAATTGATATGTACCTAATGAGCAGATTATCCATCTGTCGCCTGTATTCGTTAATACAATATCTGCTTCTCTAGATATACCAACAATGCAACTGCAAATCTCCTGACCATTTCTGCTAATAATGATACCTAAAAGACAGTTTGTAAACATTGGAATCAGAATTCGTTTTTTATAATAAAGTATAATTGTATTTTACGAAATTTTGCTACCATGTAACTGAGACGTTATTTCCGAACCTGACTGTTCAGCAGTTGTTGATTTTTGAGCAACACTATAGTCCATCTTCGATGTATATGAGATATTTTCTTGTTTGAACGATTTATTCTTTTCCATTCCTGATTTATCAGACTTTATTTCGGACAGAGATAATTTATTATCTTTAAAAATCGACTGTATATCTGGTAATTTTATTTCATCTAAAATGTGATTAGTATATAAAAATATATTATTTTTATATATACTATTTGTTCATTTGAAATATAGTATGATCATGATAGATTTAAATTTAATTGTTTAACTTAATTAGTGAATAAGTACATACCAGTAGCCTGCTGTTGGAAACTTATTGAACTCTTTTCAGTTTTTTCTTTCTTTAATGACTTTCTTTGAGGAATATTTTCAAAAGTATCCTTAGTATGTAAATCTAAATCAGATGTAAATGATAACATTCTTGGCAAAGTTTGTTTATTTTCTAATGTTTTATTAATGGTTTTACTATCTAATGAAAGTTTAGATGATTTATTATCATCTTTAATGTTAAGAGTACTTGGAGTTGCAGGCATAGAACATCTGCTGGAAGGTAAAAGCGTATATGTGTTGCCTTTGTCATCATTTTTTTCTAACTGAAATTCTTTCCTCTTTTTTTTTGCCATTATAAGTTGATCTACTAATCTTCGTGGAGTACAATTATCTATATCTTGTAGTACTTGAGCAATACTACTTAAACTCATAATACTGTGCTCTTCTATATCTTTTGTTGAATTTGTAAGATGGGTCTGCTCCTTTTCTCTGAATGTCAAGGATCCTAAAATATGATCTTTTAAAAAAATGGAAAAATAATTTATATAAGATATTAAAGTTACCATCTGCAATGGTTGAATCAACTAAAGGTATTAGTCTGTGTTTCTTTTGAGGGCTATTAATAGACAATCCTAAAGTTGGTCTATCCACAATATCATTTGACAAGTCTCCAAGATTTCCACATTTCCTTTTGAAAAATTCACCAATAGATACTTTACGTCCAGCATTAGATCTGGATGATCAATAAATTTGATTAATAATAAATTTGATTAATAATAAATTTTGTACAATTTATTACAAAAAACTTACTCTACTGATAGATCCAATTCACCAATAATACCAGAAAAGCATGACAAATCTAAATATTCTTTTTCTGAACTAGTTGCCAAAGGAAGATCATAAGAACAGTTCTGTTTCCAGGAAGATTCATCAGCTAATAAATGGCTGGTCATTTGAGAGATAGACTGAAATTCTTCATTGTTAAATTGTGCCATCAGCTCAGCAGTTGTTGTATCAAAACTAATTCCTTCTGTACTCTTTGAAGAGAATGAAGATACACATTTCTCTGCACTTTTACTCATTTCTGAAGAACGAGCTGTTATTTCGTTAGGTTCAAATACAACCTGGAAATAAAATAATATACAAATTTCTATATTCTTTCACCTTTCACATTATCATTACTTACACTATCTGATTTGCCTTCAACACGTAACGTTTGTGTACTATTCTGTTGCTTCAACTTATTATCATTATTGTATGCAGAAGAATTATTGTCGACATGATCTGAGGGATTAAAATAATTTGTTAAAGTTTCAATATTGACATCATCCTTTTTATTAGCTTCTGGAAGACAGTATCATTTATGAAAGATCAATACATATGTGTATATTAATGTTCTATATGTTATATATTTATGTATATATTTTAAAGATCTTAAATATCTTTTTATTACCAGAGGAAGATATTAAACCTTCAAAATTGCTACATTTTCTAAGTAACTTCCTAGCAAGTTCTTGCTCAGCATCTAATCTATCAGATTCTTTCTTTTGTTTATCATTCATTCCACTTGTTTCTCCTAATACTAAAAAATAACAATAGTAATATCACATTTAATTAAAGCAATAAGGATCATATTGTAATACTTACAAGTTGATATATTATTAAGAATACCTAACGAAGAATCATCTGACTTTAATAACATATTATTGCCACGTAAAGAAGACGGTACAAAGTTCTCATCTCTAAAATTCCTGCCAAGATATTTGTTTTCGAGTCTACAAATATAATGTTTAAAATTACTTACTTTCTCATATCTAACTCTTTTAAATTATTTTTAAATCTATGTCAAATATAAACAAAAAAAAGCATACGTAGACTTTCTTTGTACTGTTGATGAAGCCTTTGGCATAGGAGTGCTCAATAATGTTATATCCAACTCAGTATTATGAAATTTTGATGGGGTTGACATTATGAAATTTTAAGTTATTGTTACAAATTAATTCTAAAATTTTGTATATCCTTTTATATTTTAATCTATAAATAAAATAAGATTTTATGTTATTTTCGATTGATAATGTAAGAAATAAATAAAAACTCCAAACCACATCATTCGAGACAAATCCCGTGACAGTCGATCGATTCGTTCAGTTTTAACGTTCAAATTTGAAAATCTTGGACATTGTCATGAACATAGTGAAATAGATTGCGCGTATAAGATGGCGCAAGTCGTTGGTAAATTCCTGATATTTAAACTCATGATAAGAATTTAAAGTAATACTTCCCTCCGTATTGATAGGTGCCTATAGTGTCGCCGCGAATTGAATGCCCTCTGCATTTGAAATTGATGTGACGTCACGTATGAGATGTAACTTTTAAAATGAGTTGTAATACGTTGAATTATTAAAGCTCCACGTAATAAAATATCAAACAAATCTCAGCATCTATTCATCAAACACGCATATATAGCGCTGCATAAAATAAATTTATTGCTTTTAAATAATACTGTTTAAATATTGTATATATGTTTAAATATTACATAACTATCGATCAATCTTGAATAAAAAATAATTTTACCCACATTTATTATGTATACTTACCTATAACGACGTTAATATAAAAAATTAATAAAATTATGCTATATAAATGTTAATAATAATTCGTGATAGACATACGACAAGACAAAAGAAAATAATGCGTTTTTAAATACTTTTTTCTTTTAGGATAAGAACAGAATACATTATCTACAAATCAATACTAAAATAAAAAAAAAACTTGGATTCTTACAAAAATTTACTTATGCATATGTAGATACATATGTGAGAAAATTATGCTTTCAGAGAAAGATATATATAAAGTTTTTCATAAACGCTTTCCCATTGCCGAGCACGGCATTCGTGTGTAATATATGCAGTGTCATGTTGAAGCAAGTTTTTTTCGTCGTTTATTTTCGCATCGAAAGTAAACATTTTCTAAGAAATTATATAGACCAGTGCATTAATGCTTCTTGGAATTTATGTAGGTCAGTAATGTTCGAATATATAAATCAAAGACTTCGTTTTTTTTTAGTTATGTTCCAAGGTATTACTTTCCCGTGTCTTGTCGCTTCAGTTTCTTCGAAAGATTAACCGAACATTTCCGACGATTTCCAATTACTAACGAATCTCATAATATTTAGTTAATTTATACATTACTTATTATTAAATACTTATAAATAACAATTTTAAGAAATATTATTTTTTCAGATAATTTATAAGGGAGATATATCATAAATAGGAATAAATGTTTTAATTATTGGATTTATTGATCATTTATTTTTTAGCGCACAAAATAAGACATACTGAAAAGCTACATACATATGTATGAAATAAGATTACGTATATCTAACGAAAACTCATTTTAATTAAATATTTAATTACAAAATAATTATTTATTGCTTGCAAAAGATAGTGCAAAGGAATTGTGCAATATAGTCAAAAGATAGAAACTTATCTTATAAGTGTACTCTAATCTGTCAACGAAACAGCGATTCAATTTTGTGAACTATGGCGAGAGTGGAAAATAAAATTTGTTTCTCCAGTTTTGTTAAAGTTTTTTCGATTGAAGATTTATTATCTTTACTAAGCGGATTAAATAGGCTAATTCAAATTTTTGATTATAATTATAATTATAATAATAAAATGGTATGGACGATCGAGTGGAACATAAAATTCCACTTCTTTAAAAAAGTTGTAGGCTTTTATTGAGCGTACGTTTTTTACAATTTTCTTATGGTTAAATGTATATACTTACATATTTATAACTATGTTTTTTTTTTTTCTAATCTATTTCTTTTTCTTTGTGAGACGTTACATATACTTATTAAATAGTATCTTACGAATTATATTTGTCAGATTTATCGTAAATATTTTTTATATCATGAAAATATGATTCTTAACGTATTTCAAATTAAACGCTACATGCAAACAGATTTTTTTAGCCTATGATAAATTCACATTAAGTAAAATATTCGACTTTAAATTATCTGCAGGATTATCGGAAATGTTAGTGGTTCGTCCATGTTTGAAAAAAATATTGGGCTCTTGATATTTTTGGGTCTCTTGTTTAAAAGGTTTCTTCGTACCTGCGTATGAGAACTAACTTCTCAAGGTTTATATAGTTTTCAGGTACCTTGTCCCGGGGTTTTAGAAATTTGAGTTTTCATTATCTTAGTCTTCAAAAAAAACCTTTGCTATGGTTCTTGAGAAAAGCTTTCAATATTTCTTTACGTATTTGTTTATTACTCTAATATAAAATCTTTTATTTATTTAGAAAAAAATTGGGTATACACGTCGTGCTTAGATCGTTACCATTAATATTTCCATTTTCATTATTTTTTATTTTGTTTTTATTGATTTTACTATAATTATCTTATCTTCTAAACTATGTGAGATTTTGCTTTTACGATAATTAATCCATTACATTTCAGCTTAATTAAGTTTTAAATTTGCGTTTTAAGAATTTTTATTCTTAATACTTTTATTTTTAGAATTATCTTCATTAGCTTCTTATAATTAATTTTTTACTTTCTATGTTATATAAAGTTTCCACTTTAAAGTTTCCATGCTATATCATTTTTTCTTAAACTGTTATGAGCGTTTCTTAAATTTTTCGTGTTATCGAGAGTTCGAATTTGTTTATAGGTTGTCATTTTTGGATTCATTGACGACTGTATTAACCGAAATTTCTGTAGTATTCACAGAATTTTTGATCGTCATCGTTAAAGTTCTGTATTCATCAATCGCTTGTCCGTGATGATAAAATGTATAAATTCTTTCACGTATAGTTGGGTAATCGTCTGATTGTGTGAACGATGTTGGATTTTCTATTGTACGGCATTCGTTAATATCGTGTCTTCGCGCATCACATTTTTTCAAATATTTTATCTTTTTTTCAAATGCTCTGCATTCTTCGATCATATGGTCTGTATGCTTACAATATTCGCAAAATATATCTGGAAGTACTCTATCATTTTGTCTGGGTGTATAATAGTTATTTGACGGATTGTATTGTGGGTCTTCGTATTCAATATCATTTGTCTTTGATTTGTTTTGATATTGTCGTTGACGATTATTATATGTGTTTGCATCAGTATAGTATTGTGGTTTGTTTGTTTCCTGTGCAGAAATAAAGTATTCCAAATCCTGGCTTTTTCTATATGGATAATCGTAATAAATGCGTTCTGATTTTTCATAATTTGAATAATCGTAATAAATGCGTTCTGATTTTTCATAATTTGGATAATCGTAATAAATGCGTCCCGATTTTTCATAATTTGGATAATCGTAATAAATGCGTCCTGATTTTTCATAATATCGATTATCATCATCGAAGTTCGGAGATGTCTTCATAGCAAAGCTCACGCGTTTATTTTTAATATAATCCCACATTATTTTTGCACTTTCTATCGCTTCTTTTAAAGATTTTGGATTTGTATAGTTTACTTTATTTTCTAATTCCTTATTTTCCAATCCGACTACAAAACTATTCAGAGCAGTATCTTCTAAACTTTTTATTATATCTATTGCAATTTCTGGCCTATTATTTTCTCGTATTTTTTCTTTCGCGTAATTTACTATATTCTTTATGCGTTTACCGTATTGTAACGGAGTTTCATAGGGCTCTTGTTTTACGAAAGCTAATTCATTTTGCCATTTCCACTGAATTTGTCGCGGTAAATATAGTCGTTTTATTTCATACATTATATTATCAAAATCTGCATCTACGTAATATAAATGTATATCTGCTTCTCCACGGATCCTCGAACGAATAACGCGACTCAAGAACGGAATATCTACTGGATCTATGAGATCCCGAGCGTTTTCACATGCACGAATGAATGATTTAGCGTGTACATTTGAACCATCAAATACCATAATACATTCTGCTGCTTCTTTTACTGAATAATATTGTTTCTTTTTAGGGGTTTCTATACATTGCGAGACAGGGGTTATTTTTAAATCATAGGTCAATTTTTGCGTTAATTTCTCTATCGTAATCATTGTACAGTATGAAAATTATAACGTCTTTACTAATGTTACAATATGAATGTGTTATTTGTTTTATGCGTTCGTTTCGTTTCGACTTACAGAATTAAATAAGATGGCACTATTAACTAATGGCTAGTCGTCCAGCTGCTTGCAGTCCTGTTTTCAGACGATGATCTTCTTTATTCGATGTATTGATTTTTCCTTGCTTAGGTCAGATGTAGCCTTCTCGCCTGAATTTGATTGCTAGATAGTTTTTGATCGGACGTCTAAGTAACTGCTGCGTGAAGTGCCCACAATGATGTTCGTATGGTATTTTATTTTGTCTTCGGAGAAGTTCGTAACCTCTAAATAAAAAAGTATTCCATCGAGGGAAAAGAGATTTTCCATAGGAAAATATAAAGAATTTCCTATTATCAAGAAACTTCTTTTTGAACTTTTTTCTGTTCGAGACTTCTATTTATTTCACTGAGTACAAATATAGAAATTTTATAAAGTTGGAAAGTGATTTCTAAGCGTCGAAACTAGTAATATTTTCAAGTCGTGTTCTAGGATGCTTCTTCGTAACTCGAAGGTTCGAGAAAATGAAAAGCGAATAGGTGGGAGAGGAATTTTGACCAATTGTAGGTCCCGTCGCAAGAGTAGGAGTAGTGGGACTTAAGCTTACAGTAGGTCAGAGTTAGGTAGTGTACGTTATTCTGTGTGTGTGTGTGCGCGCGCGCGTGCATACGTGCATGTACGTATTTGGATGCAATCCTCTACAACTATAATACTAATAATGACAGTGATGATGATGATGATGATGATGATGATGATGATGATGATGATGATGATGATGATGATAATGATAATGATAATGATAATGATAATGATAATGATAATAATTATTATAATTATAATAATAAAAATAATAATGATAATATAATAGTGGTAAAAATAGTAATAATAATAATAACAATAATAATTAGTTTATCCATTCCGGTTTGAATAATAACTTGAAAACCTTTGAACGATACAAAATAATAGTTACAATTCTCGTCCGATTTTGGAGATTAACGGTTCATTTAAAAGATAAAGATTTTTTACAGGAGATTATCTACTCGAATTTTTAAAACAGCCTTTTACTTGCGTGAACATAATTCTTAAAAATTACTTATTTTTAAACATGACTTTTGCAAAGAAACACATTTTTCAAAAATCTGAAAAAATATTTGCATATTTTTTTTCTAAATTTTGTTTCTAATCAATTGAAAATAGACGAAAATTTATGAATCTGTTTGATGTCGACCTACCTACCTACCCGGAAAAGGGAAGAAAGCCCTTCAATCATTCTTTATGAAACTGTATTCCTAAACGCGGCTAATGTGAATGTTGAAACAAAATGATTATGCTGAAACCACAAGTAGGACACAATGATTATTATACACGTTACCTATTAAATATTATTTAACAATAAGAATAAATAATATTATAAAGATATTGCCTTATTATTCAAAATACAACAGAAATAATTTAATCTTTTGTAAGATTAAAACAATATGTGATTTTTATATAACAAATCAATAATTACCTGTGAACATAAAACATCTAAACCATTGTATAATTAAACAAGAAACAAAATAATATGTGAATTTTATATAACAAATCGGCAATCATTTGTGAATAAAAAACATTTAAACTATAATAAATCGGCAGTCACCAAAGCATTCAAAATAATATGTGAATTTGATATAACAAATCACCATTATTTAACATAAAATATCAAAAACACTTTATAACTGATTATAACAATTAAAATTAACATGCAAATATTATATAATGAACCAATAACCTGTGAACATTAAAGGTTTATAACATTATTATTTTCTAAAAATAAAATATATATTAAAATAATAATTATTTTATACACACGCGTGCGTGCGTGCGTGCGCGCGCGCGCACACACACACACACAAAACAAACAAACACACACGAAAACAACAACCAACGAAGAGGGAAATCGAATCTTGTCAGTTTAGATGATATTTCCTAAAGCAGAAATCAATTTTGTATAGATCAATTAAAAATTTCGTCAATATTTCAAATGAATAAAAAAAATAATTGCAAACAATTCATTCTCCATTGTTTCCATTTTATATAATTCTAAATCTTCATTCAAATCTTCAATAATTAAATGTATTATTATTTATTCACATTATTATTTTGCTTTGACTTTTATTTGACTAGAACACCTGGGAAACCCGAAACTCAATTTTATATAACGCATTTATAAGTGTTATTAATTTATATTTTTATCACATATAATAGTATTACAAACCTTAAAATATTCTTCTTCTTTTATATTGTTGCTAATACTCATTGATAAAAGGATATTATATTATATTTTGTAATATTTAACCTTGAAACTTTAAAATAACACTCTCTGTAACAAAAAACTATATAAAAGGGCATATGTGTGATCTAGATATGAAATAGGTATATATCTCATACATATACATACAAATTATGCAGTTATGAGATTTCAGGATCACAAAAAATATATAGATTTTATAATATCTATATAATATAATATATAGATAATATAAATATATAGATTTATAAATATTTCAAGAATCGCGAAGTGCAAGCGTTAATTTATGACTAAGTATCGAACAAGTTCAAAATCCTTTGTTAAATTCAAAAGATATAGGATGCATCTAAAATCCTCATTGAGTGCAAAGTTTTTCGAACTGTTTTGATACTGATACATCGCACAATGCAAAATTTCAGCTAAAAGTCTAAAAAAATAAGAATAAAAAGAATAAAATATAATTCAGATATGCTGAAAGATTGTAAAATTTACTAAAACTTTACAAATCCCCGGAGACGGGACTCCTTACTTCTAAGTGAGCATCGGATTCAGCGTCTTCCGGTCCCTATCTAGTTATTTAAAATAAATTTTGACATGCACTCAGAAAAGGTATGCTACTTACCTGCCTATTACCTATATTTAAAAAGTGCAATGCATTCACACCAACACATACACTCCACGGTCTTCTCACATACCAACAAGGTGCAAAAGCCAACACTAGAGAGTATACCCCGGAGCATCTCCGACACCCGAGTTCAAACGGGTATTATTCTAATATATTAGGAGTGCGTACCATTTGCTGTTATCGACTACCAAGGCTAATGATTATTGCATATATGATTAAAGCAAAAATACTACTACATACTAGTATATACATAGATACTAGTAATATATATAAATATTAAAAATTTTCCACAGAAAAATGTGATAACTCTATGCAAAATGATATTAATATAATAAGATATTTATTTATTATTAATTAAATGCTATCGCGGAACGATGTACAATGCACCACCTAAAATGTACATACAAGTTCAAGGTACATCGTCTAATCATCAGTACAACGACAATCACTACAAAAGGAATTTAAAACTAAAACCACGTTGACTATTTCTCACCCGCACGAGTAACGCCTGGGTAAACGCGTAGATGAGAACGCAGAAAGCATAGGGTGGAGAAACGGGTATTAGTATAATTAGCGCTGAAAATCCTGATCTAAAAAATGATTAACTTAAAAACTAGGCCTGAACGGACTGTGACTCTACGAGTCTCATTGCTTGTCTTATTAACAAGGACTACACAAAAGAAGGAAGAAGAGGAGGAGGATGATGATAATGATAATTGTAATAGTTATCACATCGTGGTAAAACTGGAGTTGCAAAAATTCTTATACAACTCTATTACATTGCACACTGCATAAGGGCTTTTGAGTGACCCGCGGTAGCTGTATTGACATTTGGATATGAAATATGTATATATCTCGTATATGTACATACATGCGGTTATGAAATTGGATAATGAGAACATATTTATTTAAATATTTAATTTATAGAGATATTTAATTTATTGAAATATTTAATTTATATAAAAAACAACCTCGGACGATTCCTTTCATCAAATGGCTGTTCTAATGAAAGAACGACATTATGATCCATTAATTAACTGACAGAATCATCCGTCGCAGAAGGGATTTGTCTTCTTGCTCATTTGTTGGTATATCGATATATGAAATATCGAAGTAGATCACAATTAAATAGACTAAGAATGAAGCAATGCATGAAACGTACACCACGTTACAACTAATATCGCGAGCAAACGTTAAGAAAGAAAAAGAGTGCTCATTAACAGCATTGTTAATTAAATGAATAGACCCGATGAAACAAGAAGACTCTATTCTGACGTAATAATAATAAAAAAATCACCAGAAAAGGATATACTAGAGACTACATATATAGGGAACCACTCGTAAGTTAAACCAAAGATCTTACTCACAGTCACTTTTGCTCGTTTCAGATAGAAGACATTTACGAATACAACTAGAAACCCGTGAAGATATGGATCTTTCATCTTCAGCATGATGGGCACCGGAGGAACTTATAAATATTTTGATAGAACTTCTACATATTTTCACTTACTACTTAAGGAGTTCTGTGATGGCTCCAAAACACTCGTCCCCCTCAACGTAGGTCGAATGATGTCGTGAAGTTGGTTAAAATTATTGTTGAAACGTTGAATTGATAAATTGATGAATTGTTAAATCGTTGATTAATCTGTAATTGAAAAGAGTCGCAAAAAAAGTTTAATCAGATGTTCCATATATCAAAGGAATATGTTCAATGAATGAAAACGATTAAAAAATATGATTTAAACAATGAACGAGAAGTAATGATTAAAATACAAAAATATACTTACATGTGATTTTATCCAGACGAAGCTTTATATGTGTCGGCAAAGATGAATAGAATGAATTTTTAAACTCACACTTTCGACCACTACAATATTTTTCGTGATGCAATCCTCTTCTACCAAATTAGTCGAAAGTGTGTTGATAATTTTAATAACGCGGCGAACAAATGGTTTTAACAAGAATATGATATAAATTCTTGTTTTTTGATTTATTAACACGACCGAAAAATTCTAATCGGCGAACAATACTGATTCTAATTCTCTATTTTATTTTATTTTATTTTTAAAGCAACCTATTCGATTACGAAACAATCAAACTATTTCACACAAACACTGACTCTATATGATCGCATTGCGCGCGATCGTCAACTGAAAACCTGTCAAAAAAAAATTATTAAAGCAAGCTGTGGTGTTTATTTCTACAATTTATATTATATTAAATATTATATATTAAATATTAAGTATTAAACATTAAATATCACACATCATATTATTCAAATTACATGATCTAAAATTATGAACTTGTATTATATCTTTTATATGCTATAATAATAAAAAGAAAAAAGATACCATTCAAATGATGTAACTTTAAAACTTGTAAGCTATATTAAAATAAATGAATATATAAAATCGAACAATCAAAATCGCGCTCTACCTATTATTTAAAAATGAATAGGATCGTGATAGGGATATGTTTATAGAGATATATTAATTGTATGGATACCTATAAATCAGAAATTATGATATTTATAATATTAATTAAACGATTAAACGTATCTTGAAATTTTATTCTATTTTAATATAACTTTTATTACACTTTAATTAAATTGTTATTCTCGGTGCTTCTTAATATTTTTTAAATTGAATGTAAAATATGTTGAAAAAATTGTTAATGAATTAAAATTTTATCAAAAATATGTTCTAATGCACCGAATGTCAGCCATCGGCCCGGTAGCGCGTACGTTGTATAATGTAAAATACATAAACGTTCGCAATACCGATTTCCAGATCTCACCACATGGAGGTTGCTGTGTATGGAGATCCTTATTTCAAGTTATCAAGAAAAATAGAAAATGTTATATAATAAAAGTTCTGGATATTATACAGCATATAAACTCATAATAAAATTCGAATAGAGCACTTCAAATTATATAACACAATAGATAGTTTATTAAAATTAATATCTAATTTTTTTAATTAGTTGAGATTTAATGAAGTTACTTGGATAATCTTAAATACGAAGAGTAACAGAAACTACATGATAGTTGCAATGGAATGTACCAATATTCGCAAATTAGTTAAATACGATGAATAATAATCAGACAAAATTGAAAAATATTATATATGAATTTTAATTGAAGAATATTATATTAATATAGAGTACCATTAAGATTGCATTTATCTATGTATATATATAAATATGTTTATATGAGTGTATATGTTGCAGTTAAATAATCAAAACCGGGATTTGATCAAATCTCTAAGTGATATGATCAAATCACGGGAGATGTTAAAATAAAAATTCTATGGGTGAATTCCCTGGAAAAAGTAAGTGATTTGATCAAATCCCTTAATCATTTTAGTGAAAAGATTAGGACGCTCACAGCTCCACATATTTCTTGTAAAAAAATAAAATATATGAAATTAAACTGTTCTTCAGATACAAATTCGGTCAGGATTCGATTGTTTTCTTTATCTGAATTCATTCTTCTACGATAGGTACTTGATAAAATTTTAAATATAAAAAACAATAATAAAAATGCGCGCACTCTTCCTCGTGTAATTTTTAGACGTTGACCGGCACGGACGTTAGAGGTGAGTGATAACAAAAAATACATGGAGCTGTGAGAGTCCCAACCTATCATTTCATCTTTTCACTAAAATGGTTAAGGGATTTGATCAAATCACTTACTTTTTCCAGGTAAATCACCCATAGAATTTTTTATTTTAACATCTCTCGTGATTTGATTATATAACTTAGAGATTTGATCAAATTCCTAATTTTATCATTTCCCTGCGACATATATATTACGTATATACATACAATCTGTATATGTGATCTGTGTATACAATATATAAATGCTATATATATGGATATCTAATATATTATAAAATAGAATAAACAAACGTTAAATGATTAAATCAAGCTTATAAAACATTATATATAACGTTAATGAAAAGCTAGACGAACTGGAATTAACGAAGCAAAAGCAGGTCTGAACACGTTTAGAAAGCTGCGTACAATAACGAGAACTGCGTAACACGTTGATAAGCGCGAACGAGAAAAGTTATACTAAGCCGAGTTCTTCATCATTTTTTAATTATTTACATGTGTTTTTGCAGGTACTTCTTAAAATCTTCGAATAATACAGCGTATGTATATACACACATATATTGTATGTACCTATGTTGAAATTTTATCACGCTCGACTGTTTTTTGTTTTGTTCGCCAAGCCTTGAAGCTTTTATCAGTATCCTAATGGTATACCTCTCTCTCCCCCCCTCCCCCTCTCTTAAGAACCACGCTGTAAAAAGAGATAGACCTACGTATGCGTGTAGAGCGTTTACGTTAATATTATTTCTATCATACTGCATAGTTCTTTCGATTTGTAGACTTCTTAAAAAGCTGAAAAATATTATATCGATATTAATAAAGTAAAATATTAATTACGTACACATGTATATGATACAAGCGAATCAATATGTGTGTTTGTCCTTAAGATAGATATCTATATGTATATGTGTACTTATGTGCATATGATATGAAAACCGTATAAAAGACGAAATTCAATCGACCGCGACTAATTAATGAAAAATTATTAATTTGAGTATCATTAATAAACGAGAAAAATATCGATATTGCGAAAATAGAAGCTGAAAACTCGAAATAAAAAGTATTTCCACGGGACGCCGAGACACAGATTTTATTTTTGTAGATATCTTTTAAATAAGATGATGCCACGACTTGCGAACGTTAACGCGTGAAAATCACATTGCCGGCAATCGATTGATATATAAAACAGGGGTGTACGTTGGAAAAAATATACTAATTACCTATAATTAACGAAACGATGAAGCTTCGCTGTTATCAGTACCATAAAATAATTCAAGATGCCAAAATAACCAACAACAAGAAGACTAAGTGGACCCTCGCACATCCGCAATGCGTCCATCTTATACAATCCCCCCCCCCCCACAAAGCTTGTAATTTTTCAATCTATTATAAAAAAATTTCGAAATATTAAAAATATAATATAAGAACTTAAAAACTATCTAAATGGATATTTTGTTAGTCCAACTATGAAAATTAATAATTACAATTCGATACCTATAAAAATGAAGCGGAAAAATATAAAAAAAAGTTATACAAAAAATGTCCATCTATTCGTATAGAATTATTTTCCAAACGAATATCTTTTATTCTCGACGTTATCACTACTTGTTAAGAATGTCGATCAAAAATTATTTATTTGGGAATCGATTGGTATATTGGAAGATTTTTATGTTAGAAAATATATGCTAATTTTTATGCTGTTTTCCTACATACATAAAAATTTGCCGTCACACGTACGTAACTTTTCTTTTGACAAAGTGAGTCAAAACTATATATTTTACATGACTGTATGTGTGTATGTATAGACACACATGTAGAAAAATGCCTAGAAAGTGGCCACTATAAACTAAAATCTGAAGTAAAGTATTAAAAGTGGATTAATGAACAATAAGATACAGTAAATTCAATTAAGCTCAATAAGGTACAATAAATTTATTATGAAATACACTATATGAATTTGTAAATATCTCAGTGTATGTTTTTATTTTTTATATTATGTATATTGAATCTAAATTAATATTATTTTTAAATTAATATAATTATATTGATCCGATTATATAGTGACCATCAAGTAGTCACTTTGTACAGCGGAAGTTAATATAATAAAAACACAAGTTTATAGAGGAAAGTATAATTTATATTTTGAAGTATTAACGAAATAAATCTTCATAAACAAAAAAAAAACATGTAACATATAAAAAAATCTTGGTTAATCTGATTAAAACAGAATAATAAAAATAGAATGATAATAACAAATACCTTTATAAAAAGCATCTGTAATATAGAAATAAAAAATCATCTACGACGACAATCATCGCATTTAAAATCATTATCGTTTTCCTCGCAGCAAACGCACCCCTCGTGAATCAATCGAAAACATCCAGAACATCTAATGCATTTATTTCTTGTTCTTCCAAAAAACACACCGAAATTTATCCAGAAATGTTTTTAAACTCGTTACTTTATACGATCGTATTAAATTAATCATGATTAATGCAATTTATCGATTCATAACAGCATTAAATATAAAATATTCTATAATGACAAAAAGAAAAAGAGAGTGAACAAGAAAGAAAGAAAGAGAAAGAGAGAGAGAGAGAGAGAGAGAGAGAGAGAGAGAAAATAAATTTTAACACTGCATGTTGGTGTTACTTCATTTATAGGTAGAGTGCGCAGTGTATTTGCGCACATGCTTCCACGTAGTGACAGGCGGGGAAATAACATAACCTTTGGTACGTCTGTAAATATTTAGTTGTTATAAATTTTAATTGGTTTATAGATTAAATCATTAAGATAATCAAATAATAAATAATACAACATGGTGTCCGTTCTAAATACTGTTGATACAAATCACGAAGATATGATCCATGATGCTGAAATGGATTATTATGGTTTGAGGTTAGCAACATGTTCAAGTGACAATTCTGTAAAGATTTTTGACTTAAAAAATGGATCGCAGAGTTTAGTTGCAGATCTTAAAGGACACGTAGGTCCAGTGTGGCAAGTTGCTTGGGCACATCCCAAATTTGGAAACATTCTAGCTTCATGTAGTTATGATCGGTTGGTTCCTTTTTATTGATAACTATTGTCATATGTCAACAATTTAAATGCAAGCATATCTTTTATTTAAAATAATAATTCTTCTTTTATAGAAAAGTTATTATTTGGAAAGAACTTGGTGAATGGACAAAAATCTATGAACACACTGGACATGATTCTTCAGTCAATTCAGTTGCTTGGGCACCACACGAATTTGGTTTGATTTTAGCTTGTGGTAGTTCAGATGGTTCTATTTCTATACTCACTAATAATGCTGATACTTGGGATACACAAAAAATAACAAATGCACATACTATTGGATGTAATGCTGTAAGTTGGTGCCCTGCAATAGATACTAGTTTTGATTCCAATAATATTCAGCAGAAAACTGGCCTAGTAAAAAGATTAGCTACTGGAGGTTGTGATAATTTAGTAAAAATATGGAAAGAAGAAGGTGACAGATGGATAGAAGAAAATAAACTAGAAGCTCACAGTGATTGGGTAATTCAATTTTTAAAATTTATATTCTTGAATTTAATTCATAATATATGAAAGATTATTTGAAAAAAATTATATTTTAATTTGACATTTTCTGGTAGGTACGTGATGTTGAGTGGGCCCCAGCAGTTGGACCTTCTAGAGCTACCTTAGCTTCATGTTCTCAAGATCGTCGTGTAGTTATATGGACATCAAATGATTATTTGAATTGGACATCAAATGTTCTTAATATTTTTGATGATGTAATTTGGAATGTTAGTTGGTCTCTGACAGGTGGCATTTTAGCTGTTAGTGGTGGAGATAATAAAGTTTCTCTTTGGCGTGAAAATTCAGAAGGTCAATGGGCATGTATCTCTGAATTAAACAAAGGTCAAGGCAATCTCAATAATACAGACCAACGTGCTTTGTAATTTAATTAGTAAAATATATGATATTTTATATAAGTTTATATGTTAATGGGAATATGTTATTGCAAAGCTGCTTACAGGTATATCCTAACCATAACTTTAGAATATAAATTAAACTCAAGTTCATAAAGTCGTTTATTCTTGTTTCTTCTTAATTTGAAATATTTTACTCAATTGTAGATTTGCAACTTAAAAAAAGTATAAAATTCTTTATATATATCGCTCAAATATAATAAATTTTTAGTAGGATTGTCCAAATGTACATATTACAAAAAAAAAAGAATATTAATTGACAATATTTATTCTGCAATATTTAATATTTTATGCATTTTAATATTGCTTAACTTATCTATATAAAAAAATATCATTGAATTTATTTTCAAATTCATTGTTTTTGAAATTGTACAATAATAAATTGTTATCTTTATATTTAATGTCACATATAAACATCTGATCATTTGTTTCCAACAAGAAAATAGTAAGTTCATAATTACAATTTCCTCTATAATTAATCTTGAGTGTATAAGGACGCAGCAAAAACTATGTCACGTTTTATTGCTGTGGATGCTTCTTCCATTTTTTCTTTTAAAACTGGATCACCAATTGTCACAGCTGCATTTCTCACATCTTGCAAAGTCTCATTAAGTTGTTGAATGCATCTAACTATAATACCTTCTTGCACATCGATTTTCTGCATTATTTCAGCAAATGATTTTGATTGTGCCCATTCATAAACAACTTCAACCAAACCAAAATTCAATGGTTGTAGTGTATTCAAATTATAAATCTGTTCTAATTTTTGTAACTCAGAATGTACACTTTGCATAATTTGATGTTCCTAAAAAATATGGTTAATCAATAACAATCAATTATTAGATTTCTTTATCTTAGTATATTTAATTATTGAATATTCAGTTAATTTAATAGTATATTATAAAGAAAAAAAACAAGAAGTTCTATTAAATTTTACCTTTCTCAAGTGATGGAAATCATCTGGAAATGTCGATTCAGAATTTGACTTTTGATGAAATATCAAAGCAGATAATAGTGCAGCAATTTCAGCTGGTTGCAAAATAGTTAAAACATTTTTTAGGATTAACTCTGTTATGAGTAACTCGTTAATTCCTATTTGCAATGCAACTCTGCCTTTTAAGGCAACTGCAAAAATATATTTGAAATGATATGTAAAGAATAGAAAAACAATGTTCACAATGTTAAACAATGCATTATTAAAATATATAAAAATTACTAACTTCTTTCATCACTATCTATATATCCTAGATGTTTAAGAAGTGAAACCATATTTATATAATCTGGATATAAAGATAATCCTTCATCACTAAGACTTAGTTGAAGTTTTTTTCGTTCTGTTTCCAATTCATTTCGATAAAATACGGTTTCAAATTGTTCTTCAAAGTTAGGAATATCAATACATTTCATGCTGTTAAGAGCTAGTTTCTGTTTAGATAAATGTTTCATTCTGGGATTTAGATTTTCAGTTACTTTCACTGGAACGTAAGGTAATAATATACTATGATCATTAGCAGCATTTAAAGATATTGCCAGTAATTCTTGAATGGCTGTTTGACAAGTTGGACCAGGTAAATCATACCTGTAGACAGTTTAAGATTTAATATACATATAATAAACTTAAAATTTATTTATTATTATTTTGTTTACCTAAATCTTGATATTTGTCTTTTTTCCCAATCTTTCAATACCATACCACAATCAACTTTAACTTGACAATTTGTTATTTCTAATATGTTCCATGCAGAAATCGTTATAACTTCATGCGATGGGATCCCACTTGGTACAAATATATTTTTTTTGGTTAGACTGATAATGCTATACCAATTTTCAGCTTTCTCTTTACAAATTACATTATTAGAATTTTCTTGTAATGTATCATTGTTAACATTTTGTGCATTCGTATTTTTTAATATCAATACTTTATATTGATTTCCATGTTGTTTACGTGAAAGTACAGCCAGTAGTACAGCTAAGTTTCTATAATGATTTTCGTATGATATGATTAAAATTCTACCCTTAGTTAAACTTTTTACGGCTTTTTTAGATTCAAGCATAAAAGGTTTCAAGTAACGAAGTTCTTGTAAATAATTAATCGCTATTTCATAGAAATCAGATAATTTCTTTTGTGTATTCGTCAATGGTGGTAATGTTGCTAATTTTTCTTCAACTTTACGTAAATCAATTTGATATTTATCTTCTTTTAAGATTAGATATGACTCTTTAAATGATCTGCGCATCATGGATTCTACAGTAACTAGTTCATTTGTTCTTCTCAAATTTAAAACCATGGAATATGTTACTTTAAATTGTGATTCCAATGTTTTTGCTTCACCTTGCATCATAGGCATTAATTCATTAAAGTGTGGAACTTCTGTATTACATATTACTATAACTGTACCAGTTGTATCATGGCCTCTTCGACCAGCACGTCCAGCCATTTGGATGTATTCGGTAGGATACAAGGTACGAAATCCATTACCATCATATTTAGTTATTGAATCAAATACTACTGTTCGTGCTGGCATATTGACTCCCATAGCAAATGTTTCAGTTGCAAATAATAACTACAATATAATAACATACAATTAAAACGGAATCTTACTTTTTTTTTATCACAATATATAATAACTGTCCTAGTAATAATAAATAAGAAATTACCTTAACAACACCATTTTGGAAAAGCATCTCTACAGTTTCCTTTAAAATAGGCAATATCCCACTGTGATGTACGCCAATACCGTTTTCTAAAAGTTTTTGCATCATACAAACTTGTGGTAATTGCTTGTCACTACCTTTCAAATATTTCATAATATGCTGGAAAAAGCGTTTTACTTCCATTTTTTCGGCTGATGTAGTTAGTTGAATATTCATTAATCTGTTTGCGTTGATATCACAACGTTTTCTAGACAACGTAAATACAACAACAGGCAATTTATCCTAAAAATACACATTCTTTCAATAAAAACTCTTAAATATAAGGAAAAAAAATATGAATATTTTTGAGTTTTTTATCATACATTATATTTTAAGTAATTTACAAAATTCTTCCATAACATCATTTGCTCTTTTCCAGAAAATTTCTTTTTTCTAATATCTTTTGTGTTAGTATTTTTGCTTTGAAGATTTTTAATAAATTGAATATTTTTTGTTGCTTGATGCCATCTGTAAGAAATATTTGGTATATTAAAAGTAATTCTAATACTATTCTTAACTTATTGTTTGTACAGTTTTAATACAAAACCAATACAAAAAATACAGTTACCCATTCAATGAAAATTCTTCATTTGAATCAAGAACTAAAATTAATGTGCCATAGTCCTTGTCATTAGTAGGAGTATACAAATAATGTTGCAATGGTATAGGTCTCTTTAAAGTACTGATTACGTACATTTTCCGTTTTTTGATACGACCAACCCAATTTGCAAATATTATTGGTTTTGGCACAGTTGCTGACAGCATAACTATATTGACAGTTTGTGGTAAAAGAATCACTATTTCTTCCCATACATGACCCCGCTATATGTTTATAAAATACTATAGTTGTAACTTTAAATAATACTAATAGATAGTAGACAATAATAATAAATATAAAATAATTTAACATGCTATATTTTAGAAATAAAAAAACACAATATATACATTATATAAAGAAAATAGAAATATTTCCTAAACAAATGATATAAGATCATATGATTAAAAAATCAGTGTCTCTCACATTCATGATCATTGAAATAATGCAAAAATAATACTTACATCTTCATTATTAATATAATGTACTTCATCAAATATTACAAATTCTAAATCCCTAAGAACTTCTGATGCTCCATATATCATTGATTGTAATATTTCTGTAGTCATAATAAGACAAGATGCACTCTCGTTGATTTGAATATCCCCTGTTATTAATCCAACACTTTCAAATTTCTTTTTAAAATCACGATATTTTTGATTTGACAGTGCTTTTATAGGAGAAGTATAAATTACCCTTAAATAATAAAATTGCAATCACAGATAAATATGTTAACTATATAAAAGGAATTATTTTACTTGATAAGTAATTTTTACCGTGTCATATGCTTCTGAGTTAAAGCAATAGCATACTCAGCTACAGTAGTTTTTCCTGCAGAAGTGTGCGCTGCAACAAAAACATTACAATTCTCTTCTAACTTAAGTATAGCCTGTTTTTGGAAAGTATCCAATTCGTATTCGAATGTCATTGCTGGATCAGGAATTTTCTTCTCAAAATCTGTTATTGGTACAGAAACATCTATCTGTTCTGCCCATTCCATTTCAACAATTTTAGATGGTTCTTCAGAAATGTTTAAAACTGGTATTTCTGGTTCTATTGGTAACAATGGAATATCTTCTAATGCAGGTATTTGTGGAAGCTTCTGAACATCATCTTCTAGTTCTTGCACAGATGACCAGAGACTAAGCTCATGCTCTTCTTCTTCTACAAGAGCCATTAAATTTATTTTACTTGTTATATCATCTTCAACTTGTACTTTTGGTTTTGATACTTTAGTTGATTTATTTATTGATTCTTGCTTTGGCGTACAATTATCAGCTTCAAATTCTATGCCAGAACTAAATCCTTTTGCTAGTGTCCTTAAATTCCTCTCAAAATCAATATCTTCTGTCATCTCATCTGTTACAGTAGGTTCATCAAATCCACCAGGCAAAAATGGTATATTAGTAATATTGCCTAGACCAAATATTAATTTTTTGTAAAATATTAATTTTTTGTAAAATATTATTAACATGCAATATGTAAATATTGTATTTGTAAAGTATTTTGAAAAGTATTTAAAATACCTCTAACATTATCTGTAATAGATCCAGGTATACGTTTCATAGACATTGAATTTCTTGCATTTTTTCCTACTCCTTTTAAAATAACTTCTTGCATCTGTCCAACACGACCTGTCACTGGATCACGATCAAATTTTAATGTTGTGCTAAGTGGAGCTAAATCAAATTCTAATAAAGAACAAACATCAGGTTCTCTGGGCCAATAACATTGAGCATGATCAAGTTGATGTATTGGAAGCCGTTCAGGGCATTCGATATACTCCTTTAATTCAGTTTTTATATCAGGCAAGATAGGTGGAAGCTCAAATGGTAGCTACAAATATATATAACATATATATTTCAAAAAAATATATCTATATTAACAAAATAATATAAATATCTAACACAATTGAAAGAAAATAATACAACATATTGATTAATATATATGTATATAAAAGATATACTAGATATTATAAAAATTATATATTTTCAAAAAATTACCTCCATTTTAAGATGTTTTATATTTATCACTTTAGTTGACGTTAGAAATATTTATTAGACACATGTCACTATTGATATGATATGAATAGGTATTGAACATAATCTAAAATAAAAAAATAAAAAGTAAGAATTAAATTAAAATATTAACAAAATAAAATTTATTAATTGATATAGTTTATTTACTTTAATTATCTGTGAGAAAAGTAATTTCATTTTGAAATGTTCCAATCATGTTAGAAATTATGTATTAACCTATTATTTATTTTCGAAAATCTACAAATATTTATAAAACATTTTATTATTTAACCAGTCTACAAAAACAAAATTTTGCATAAAGTTTATACGTTCTATTCGCATAGAAACAATGATATAAAGAAAAGAAAATTACTTTATAAACTAAATTATAAATAAATCACAATCACTAATACTCAATATAAATACATAAATATATAATAATTGTACATTGATCATCATTATTATATATCACTTCATTTTATTTTACATTCAGTCTGTTACGACTTTGTTTTTTATTTCAATGGTAAATATTCCTTATACTAACCAATCAACAGTTCGTTAAACTATGAATATCTAACTAAAGTTTGTAAAAAAAGATAGAACTTTAATTAAATATATTACTCAAGTAATAATATTTCCACATGAAAATATTTATTATATGTACAACAGAAAATTTATAACGTTTACTGTAATATAACCATTTTACATTTGGCAACACTGATAGAACTACTATTACCTGAGATTTAAGATACAAATGTACGAGATTATCGATTAATCGAATATCAACATTTTCTGTTTCAACTTCATTGATCTACGATAAATATTCTTCAAATAATTTATTTATTTCATTTTGATTTCCATAATCTTAAATACAAGAACGATATAATCAAATAAAGATGCAAATATTGGGACATCATAAAATATCACAGACATTTCATCATTATGCAAGGAAAGGGATAAGAGATTTCATTTCCACAACAAAATGCAATAATTCAAAATTGAAATAAAATCTTCAAAATCGTTCTATTTTTCAAAATTGAAAGAACCATTTTGCTTCTTATATTATTTATCAATATTACATTTATAAAACTCTAATGCACATATACTTTAGCAAAAATAATCCAACATGCCTATTATAATAGAACTTAAAATTTATTAAAAATTTAAGCATAAAATATCTTATTATATAGATATTAATATCATTTATATATTATACAGTCAGACCATAAACTAATATCATAATTCTTGTAATTATACAAATGCAGAAATAATTTTGTATTCTTGGCATTTATTATCACAATCTTTGCATTATAAAATACTTTTTTAGAACATATTCTTTTTAGAGTAATATTTATATATACGTATATGCATATATATATACACACATATATGTTTGTTTGTTTATATACATTTATGGAATAGTTGATGGCCTGTAAATATTATATAATTTTTGTATAAATATATGAACAATTTATGAAGAAAAGTATGCAAGATGATAAAATATAATTGAACTTCCTAATGTTGTGCAATATGGTAAATGAAAAACTATTAAAATAATAAAGAGTGATGATGATTGAAAATATACATTCTGATAGAATAATAAATCTAATAACATAATCTGATGCAAGCAGATACTAAAACTGCGCTGTTATAATGATAATTGCTTATGTATTTTACATATTATTACACATATATATTGTATACATGAGGCAGTCTTAAAGAATAAAAGGAAGGTAATTCATAGATCCAAAAAGTGTTAGATAAAAGTTTAAAATTTAACGATCAGCATTAGAAGAAAGATAACTTGTCAGTCAATATAGATGCACAGAATTATTATATGTAGACTGTCTCAGCAACAAACAAACCAGCAACGCAGGTATGTTTTTAAAATATTTATGTAGGTAGGCCATTGATTTCATTTATAACTACATGTCCATTTGTAACAATAATTGGTGGTGTTGAAGTCGTACTACGAGTAATATCGGAACAATCACTCTTACTGTCAGTACTACACTCCGAGCTACTATCTTTATCACTGTTCTCTTGTCTACATTTACACGATACATGTTCTGGAGAATATTCTGAATTCCTGAGAGGACAACCGCATATACTACGATTTCCATTACTTGTACTATCACTATCGCTTTCACTGTCTACACTAGAGACAGAACTACCGTGCCTTTGTGCTCTCAATGCTTCATTTTCTCTTTTTAGTTGTTCATTTTGCTTTAATAAGTCATCAATATGTTGCTGACAGATTTTTAATTTTTTTGCTACTTCAGATTCAGTAGTTATTCCATTCTTATTGTCTATCTCTTTGTCTTCTGTCTGACTGATATTCTTCCCACGTAATCTTTTAGTGAGTAAGTCTACTTTGGCCTCTAATTGCAAATATTCTTGTATTAATTCAGATTTAGTCAATGTGCTCAGTCTTTCTGCATGAAGATCTTCATATGCACTAGAGAACTCTTTTGTCAAAAATTCTTCTTCATCCTCTGGGGAAGAGTAAAAGTAGTCTTCGTCTGAGTCAATGCTGAAACTGGAATCTCTAGTACGAGATGGTGCTGGGGGTTTCTGAAAAGTAGTAACTCCAAAATCTGAAGATGCAGCTATTGATAATTTTTGATCAAGATCAGGCAAGTCACTATGATCATCCATAAGAAACTGCGTTGTATTATAAGGTGCTCGGATTTGCCTACCCGTTTTTGCAAGTCTTCCAATGGATTTACAACGCGCTCGTTGTTGATAAGATAGTTGTTGTTTTGGATATGGTTTTAATTTTTTATGCTTAGGTTTCCCTCTACGAGTTTTCCTTTTTTTTGTAACTATGTCTGAGCCATCTTCTTGCGTTCCACCATCTTGGTCCCCACTACCGCTGCCACTTTCAAATTTACCACATCTTCGAATCAAAGATTTAGGCCACTAAAATTAAATAAATAAATCTATACATATTTTCTAAATATAATAATAAATATAATAAAATCTATACATATTCTCTAAATAATATAATAGTTTGCAAAAACTACTCAAATTTTTATTTATATATGTATCTACAGAATATTATTTCAGAGACATTTGCATAACTTCAAATCAATATTATAGACCTAATTTTATAATTTTATTCTTATTTAATTATATAACATTAACAACATGATATATGACAAATCATTTCAAATTTTCATATAGAAAATTTCCTACTTTCATGTAAATATATATATATAACTAAATTTTGATATTTAACTAACAAATAAATAAATAATAAATTAAAGTGTACTTGATAATTTGAACTTTGAAATATCGATTTAAAAAATAGGTATCGTAAAATATCCATAGGATGAAAATAATAATCATTGAACAAGATTCAACGAGAAAAGACAGCAAGGATAAATTTTTTTTTAATAGAATGCATATCATCAATTTTTATTGTGAAAGAAAAAAAATTAAATCTCAGTAATATAGAATTAAGAACTAAATTTGAGTAAATCGCACAATATCATATTAGTCGATACTCACGTTTTTGCCGTTATGGCGAGCCTTTGTATCAGCATTTTCGCCGCTAGATCGCGACACTTGCCTTGAAGAGAGGAGCGATGACGCCGCGGGCGTCGAGACCTCTTTTACGCCCTTCGCGTCGTGTACACCATCTTCGATACCGTCCGACGCTTTTTCCACCGTTTCCTTCGCGCTTTGGTCCTCCATATTCGTAATATTAACCAAAATCGGTCGATTTACGGTGGCACAAGTACTCATCACCGTTAAAAGCACAAGCTCATGCACAGCGACCTTCCTAGTCTCACAACTACGTTCCGTACGACTTGACCGTAAACAGCGACCGAATCGCCATGTTTGATTTATCCGTGATTCTGTGCGATAGCAAGGGCGACGTGCTAACGTTTCGATGCTTGGGAGAAGAGGGGGACGTGCTTTCCCCCACTACGAAACGTTTCGACTTGTATTCCATCGCGTTTTCTCTCTCTCTCTCTCTCTCTCTCTCTCTCTCTTTTATCCCACCTTACCCTCCTCAATATCCCTCTATACGTCCACACATTCCTCTTATTCCTTTCTTAACGCACGATGGTGCCTTTTCTTCTCTCTCTCTCTCTCTCTATCTCTCTATCTCTCTCTTCTCTTCCCTCCCCCCTCTTTCTCTTATAATCTTGTATGTAGTACGTTCCTCGAGAAACATGTCTTGCTCTATGTTGCGTCTTCTCTCGTACAATATACGTCTAATTTGATACCCCTTAAGATTTACACCTGATTTATGTACTTAGGTTAACTCTCGATAAAAATAATAATTTCATTCATACAGATCAATATATTCCAACAATCTTGCTTTTTCTTCTATTTTTCTTGGATGGAATACGAATCTTTCAGTCCTTATTAAACTTATTCAAGGCGTATATGTATATAGATACATTTGATTTACATGATTTGAATGTCAACCTTGCATTGTGTTTTAAACGTTTGCCAAAATTAGCTAAGAGGGAATAGATACAAATGTCAACTATTTGTGTATTTAAAGAGCATTTCGCATGAATCCGGCCAATCGATATTTGCACGACATTGCTCCAGTCGACTGCAAGGATTACGAATGCAATTGTTCGTTATCGTTTTCAAGAAAATCACACGAGAGACCTGATATTGCGTGAAAGCAATAGGGAAATAAAAGAAATACACAAAACGAAACACCAGACACTTTTTTTCAAATTCCCGCGGTGCACGAACTTGTTTCGTACGAGATTTAAAAAAATAAGGAGCGAATTTTAATCGTTTTTAAGTATCACTCGTTTTCGTTTTCTCTTTTCAACGTAAATTTATTTAACAAATATTATGAACATTATAATTAAAGTATAAACAAATCAACGAATATAAACTTTATACCATTTTTTATTTTTTATTTATATATTTTCTTTTCATATAGGTACATACGTGTAAATACATACAATCTTACATAGTATGTGTATTACATATTTAAATAACCGCGTATATAAAAACCTATCAATTCAAACCAATTTTGTATGTATTACTGGCTTTTATTTTTATAATGTTTACGCTAACGACGATTAGGCTTTGCTACAAAGATGATTCTTCCTCTTCGATGAAAGAAGCATTGAGAATAACTCCGAGCCTTATAGTGAAACAAGAAACTAAGCACTAAGCATAGAATATGTCATGTATCATAATAATGCATTGATATTTATATTCTACTAAGGAATGTATATCACTAACGGATATGTGAGCATTCGAAACAAATTTATCCGTCTCTATCCTCTTTACCAAAATATCTCATGAGCGAGAAAATATCTTTTCTAACGCGAGGTTTCACAGTCGTTTCATTACGTTAGACGCGTATGAATTATCGTCTTGTTTACGAATCATCATCAAATGAAACTTTATAGATTATTCTCTTTCTCATGTAACACGAACGTTAATATAAATGATATAACAAATTAGATCACTATTCTTTACAATTGTGTATGCATTTATTTATGAATTGTCTCGCGAAAAAAGTAAAAGATAATCGATTTGTATTTAAATTAGTTATCTATTATTTCAAAAGAAATGAAATTTTTATTGGTTTTTCTCTTTACCATGTAACATTAACGTTATCATAAATATTATAACTATATAATTATATTACCATTCGATACAAATACATATCTATGAATTAATTTACGTCACCAAAGAACTCACAAAAGAAGAAAAAAAGATCGACGGTTTCGTTTAATATACGTTGATAAAGCATTCTACTCTATTAAAAAGAAAACACGTTGCTCTAATTCACCATGATCGGTCGATTTTTTCGCAGATATTTTGATTTTTTTTCCCCCCAAGAGATATTGTTTATTTGATTTTATGTAAAACCGTTCGTTTGACTTTTATATATGTATGTATGTATACGCGATTGATCGATCGAAAGTCGCGTTTATTTTTATCGATTAACTAGAAGTAAATTATACGTATGATATTGTATGCATAATAATTGACTAATGCTTAATTGCCAGGCGAACATACACACCTACGTTCTAACATATTGAATTACTCAGCTTGCGGATTCTTTATTATGTCCTACTTCGTAAATAAATGAACTATTTGTGACGATTGGATAATCGACGATATATTAACGTTTGTATAGCCATACACATATATGTAAATGTAGACAAACATTATTTCATATAAATATGGATATGTACGTGTACGTGTATATTACACGCACACGCGCGCGTATAATAAATATATACAAAGGTTAATCATCAGCTCATTAATTTTAATTCATGTTCGAGCAAAGAACATGTAGATGGTTGAGATAAAATATTTAAATGATCTACCTCTACCGTTATATCTTTACCTATAAATAAAAAAGTATATTTTCGTAGTATATCATAATAGCATAACATAATGAAGATTTGTATATTTTCCATTTCGATACACGATTATATTGAAAAGCGGGAGGGTGCTTGATATATGTATGTATACTGCAACGATTTTCACATATCACACGCACGCGAGAGATTATATATTGGTAGTAAAAAAAAAAACAAGCCAAACGGATTCATATCGATTTATGGAAATGATGAAATAACGTTTTCGTTGATTTCAAGGATTGACGATTCACACAGGAAACCAGTCGGCTCTACAACAAGGCTGACAACATTGAAATCGATTATTTAATAGAACTGTTCATAATTGAATTGGTTCGTTTCTTGAAACGATAAACAAATTTATCTATATCTACATACATATATGCTATATAAAGCGAAACGATTGGATACAATTAATTTGATTGAAAAATTGTTATCGTCGATGGATTTAAAAAATTATTTTTTTCCTCTTTATATCCTCATGTAATTTATAGAGTATTTATTAAACAAAAAATAAAAGAAAAAAGAGAAAATCATTAATAATGATAATCACACGCTATAAAAAATGTAGAACACACGTGAATATGTAACAACATGTATAATGTAACATATGTCTAATATAGCTAAATATAGATACTTACCTAGACATGATGTAAAATAAACATATAATTGATAAACGTTTTCTATGAGTAGAATAAAAAAGTAAGATAAACATATGATACAAAGCGTATAGCGTAAATGTAAAAAGGTACTTACAAATCATCCATAAAAAATGTACATAAGTATTTACATGTTCTGTTTCTTGTGGGATTGATGATAAATGGTGGGAGAGGAAATAAGAATGAGATAGAAAAAGAGAAAGAGAGAGAAAGAGGTAAAGAGAAAGAAGTAAAGAGGAAGGAAGAGAGGGAGGAAGAAAGAGAGAGAGAGAGAGAAATAGAGAGGAAGGAAGAGTGGCAGGAGGGAGGGGAGGGGGGAGGGAGAGTTGCAGTGTCGTCGAGAAACTCACTAAACGAGTCGGTTACGAAATTTAATCGCTTGGTAGAGCGAGGTTATAAATGCACCGTATATATGTTCCGACGGTTGCGTGGTGTGAACGTTAGATGGTGATCAAGTTAGAGCTTAAAACTAATGATAACGCGAGTATGCCGAAGATGGCATAAAAGGGAAGGGTCACGCTACTCGCTAACAGCTGATCGTCCCGCGTGAAAGTCTACGCACGTAGTATGCAGGCACGTCGCGATTTGATTTGATTTTATTCGATTCGATTTGATCCGATCTGATTTTGGTTTTCTCCTTTTCCTTTTTTTTGGTTTTGAAATTCGTTTCTTTTTTTTTGTAATTTAGTTCTATGAAACTGGCGACGTGGGTTTCGAAGCATACACATATACACGTACGCATACACACTTACCGTATATACCGTTCGAAGCTTTTCATGTTTCTTTTTGCATACATCGTCCATTGTTCTCGAATAAAAAGTCGGCATTGAAAAAGTTAAAGGGAAGCGCTTCAAAGAAGCACTGTGTTATCGATTGCACGTGTTTGATATTTTTCGACGATAGTTTGTCATAGATACATACATAACAACGACTAACCTAAAAGCTATGCTCATCTTAATTTGATTTTTTACGGGAGACTTTACGGGAGACATATATATATATATATGTGTGTGCCTGTATCTATTTGATTAGTTACTTACGAACGTAATTGTTCTGTGTATATATGTACATATGTGTACACACGTGCGCGCGCGCACGTACGCGACACACACACACACCTCTTTCTCTCTCAACTGCAAATATTTAACTCTCTCTCTCTCTTTCTTCCCCTCTCCCTCCTACTCTCCCTCCCACTCTTTTTCCCTAACTATACTTTCATTTGAATTAGGAGTCGATTTTTCACTTTCGACTTGTGTGTGTTTCGATTCGTTTATCGATAGATATCGGTCTACGTTTGAACGTCATTACATACACGTTACATCAAATAAATAGGTCATACGTAATTCATTATTAACTGCATCGCGCTTCATTAAAATGCGACACAAATTCAAACAATTAAAATGCAATATCAAAGAATTACAGTAATAATGATGTTTGTTTCTTGTTTTATTCATCTTTAATGCTTAAGACCGATTAAGCTAATTGGATGAGTAACTTTGAATAGCGCTGTATTTTATATATTAGTGATACGAATTGATCAATTAAAATACTATACCACATAATAATAATTATAATAATAATAATAATAATAATAATAATAATAATAATAATAATAATAATCGTAATAATGATGTTTGTTTCTTAGTTCATTCATCTTTACTAGTTAAAACCGGTTAAGCTAGGTTAAGATATGTTAAACCTATTAGAATATCTTTGAATAGCGTTATATACATATTAATGGTATGAATTGATCGATTTAAATATTATACCAAATAGTAATAATAATAATAATAATAATAATAATAATATTTGTTTCTTAGTTTATTTATCTTTACTCGCTAAATTCGGGAAACTATAATAAGTTGTGTTAAGGCAATTAGAAGAATACCTTTGAAAAGCGATATATACACATTTTTGGTACGAATGGATGAGTTAAAATGCGATACGAAATAATAATAGTAATGATATTTGTTTCTTGTTTTATTCGTCTTTACTGATTAAGACCGATTAAGCTAATTAGAAGAGTTACTTTGAATAGCGCTATATATGTTACGTTAGTTAAGCACCTCAAATTGTTAATTACAATTTACTACTTACTATTTTAAATGGAAATTTAATAAAATTTACATGGAATATCTTCTTCGCCGATATAAAATATATAGAATATCATTAAAATATAAATTCCATTTAATTTGTTTTGAAAACGTAGATCAATTTTTAAATCGACGCAAATTTATTAGAAAGACGAAGTTTATTCTCCTAATAGGTAACCAGAGCACACGGATACATATTACACTAATATACTACTCTCTCTTCCCTCGAAGTACTCGTTTTTCCGGTAACTTTAAGCGTTTTTAACTAATCATAAAATTATTACAGTTAACCTATTTTTACGTTTTGTGGCCTTCTCAATATCATTGTTAGCTAAATAATTATTTAATTGTTGTAAAAGACAATAAAGTAACAGACAATACCATAATGGCCATGAAAACGATAACTTGATGTTTATATATATATACGAAAAAAATTAAAAAATAAAAAGGATTTTATAAATATAGATATAATATATATTGTATACTTTACATACCTACATACGTATACACATATGTAAATATTTACTCCATATTGTAACGTAACGATTCGTATTACCGATAGTCGCTATTTACACTATAGGATCTGTTATTATGTTGCTTCCTTTCGATATCAGATAGAGTATCTACCTTTCTAATGAAGCAGACTACCAACTATAAAACTAGATCCTAGAGGACAGCACTAGACACAGTCTTCGGATATGCAGGAGAACTAAGAGTGTCGATAGGTAGACATATCCTTATTTTCTAAAATGAAAAGGATCGCTCTCAATTTCCTTGCAATTTAAAATATAGATATACATACATCAACCAATCGGTTTTTTTGTTCGTATTAACTTACTTATTTTCGAATATAAAGTAGAGTTCATATTTTTTGTAGTGGAATTTCCTTCATTTTTACAAAATGTTTTTTTTTTTTTTATCTTCGAAATACTTTTCATTTCAGTTTTTATTTTAAAATTAATTAATGTTTTATAATAAAAATATCTCCTCACTTTTACAAATCTCTAATTGTTTAATTAATTATTATTAAACTGTGTTTGGTAATTATTTTTCTTTATTTTACGTTATTCTCTTTGCTATCTGCATGCATTTAGATACATTTGAGTAACAATTAAAATATTAATAAAATTTCGTTTAACAATAGATTCTCTTTATTTTCGCTAATCTTATATTTACGTAGAACTATTTTATTGTATTTGGCATAACGTTATTTACTGAAATCATACAGATGGATTTATATTACTGTAGAGTAAATATTCATGATAAGCGATAGCATACACTATGATTAATAAAAATATTTGAAGAATTTGAAAAATCTTGTCTAAGAATAATCATCATAATTATGTCGAAGATTTCCGGTTTAACATATGAAAAGAAGATTAACTTTATTATTATTGTTATTATCATTATCACCTTTAATAGAATAAGAAGAATTTATAGATATAAAAACCGATGTATTTTATCTTAAACCGACAAACTTTATAAGATTAAATAAAATTTCTAATATCTCTCATACAACTGAAAGAAAATGAGATATGATTTTCGTGGGGTATTGCGTGCACACGCGCGCGCGTGTGTGTGTGTAATGTGTGTACCGAGAAGATTACGCGTAAGAATTTTTTTTATAATCGAGTTGCCACATCTGTGTATATAAGCCAATGATGCAACTATCTTGAAGATAAAACTAATTTGTGAATATAGCAGCATATTGTCGCCTATTATATCCAGGTATAAGTTTACAAATATACAAATATACACACACACATCACACATATAAAAATATATACATAGATTGTATATATATATATATATATGAATGTAAAAGAGTAAAGTCGCGCGTGACTATAAATATGTTGGTCGTCCACCCAGGAGGCTTCTCTTTGCACCTTGGTGCCTTTTCTTCGTCTTTGTTTTTTCATCCGAATATACCATGTTCTCCATCTTCGTTCGTTGCCTCTGTAACTCCGGTTATATACTAACACGTAAAGGCAAGCTTTTGAAAGGGAAGACTCCAACTAGCAGCTGCTCTTACGACAAAACGCGAGTTAAAATATAGATCCCAGCTCTGTATAGTTACGCAATTCTGCTCACTCTTTCTCTCTCTCTCTTTCTTTCTCTTTCTCCTTCTACTAAATCCCTCCTTTCTCCTCTTCTCCTTTTCCCCCTTTCTCGTCATGGATAAATCATCGCGTTCACGGTGAAAATCACGAGGCATCATCTTCAAGAGAACGAGTGAGATTCGATAGTTATATCGATTTAATGTTATGTTACTTTCTTCTCCCTCCTATCCCTCTCTCTTTCTCTCTCATTGTAATCTTTCAAACATAAATTTAATCGGAAAGGATTGTAATCATCGAAGATCAAATAATTAGTATTGATCGAAATTATAGTTTGTTTATCCATCTTTTATTTGGGACAAATTTTATTTTGTTTAGTTTTGATTTATTTGTCTGAAACTTTATGTTATTTCGATAAGATATTTTTTTAACGGAAATATGTGCGAAACACAGAGAGAGAGAGAGAGAAAGAAAACGAAAGAGAGAGAGAGAGAGAGAAAAGAGGGAGAGAAGAGAGAGAGAGAGAGAAGAGGGAGAGAAGAGAGAGAGAGAGACAGAGAATTAATAATGAATTCGCAATGTATGTAACTAAATGAGTAATAGTAAAACAGTAAGTAGTAAATTTCTATTCCTTTGAATACAATTTCAACTGTTTTGTAAAGTGGGAAGGTAAATTTCGATAACATAAGTTTCGTACTGCTAATTCAAGTGGAATTGCATATGTATAATACTTCTGTGTGTGTGTGTGTGTGTGTGTGCGCGCTAGAAAAACGTAATTTACTTTCGTCATATCTTTTTCGTTTCTATTTGAGATAATTTTATTATTTTAGTTGACGGTTCGCACGACGTTATAATATTTCTTATAGTCTTTTTTATCTTTACGAAAGTTGTCAATGACTTATTTTCGATTCTTTTATTGTTAGATATATAGGATTTCTTAGAACAAAAATATGTATGAGAGAATTAATGAAATCGGGGAGAACATGTAAAAAAATGGTTTTATGCTTGATTATATAATTTTAAAAAAGACAAAAAAGTTATCTGATATTTATCATAACGATAAATATATCGTACGTAAATGTATCGTATATATACGGAAACGTATATTGAAAATTATTTAATTAATTTGCAATTAAATGAAATCATAAAAGGAGAAAGATAATGAAGAAAAAATAGGATATGTTAATAAAAACACTAATATTATCTGACAAAGTAAAATTAACATATCTAAATATTATTATTTTCGATCTTCTCGTACTTAACGTATTTAATTTATTATCACCGAAGATAATAATAAACTGACTAGTTATCGAAATTAAACTAGATGTTCAATTATAATCTTATTTCACGAATCGTTCAACACATATTTCCAAAGTAATTTTTATAATATCTCGTAATCCTCTAATTTTTAAATAAACTTTGTAAATATTTATATAATTATTTTATACGCACACACATATATACATATATATTAATTGCAATATTCAATATATAAAAATTGTATATTAATTATTTTTTACTTACCATAAATATTTTATATAATCCATTACATATATATATATATATATATATATATATATTAACATAAAAAATAATTTTATATTTTTTGTCGACAAATCTAACGAATTTTGTAATGAATTATTTACGAATTATTACGATGTTTGTAATGAATTATTTACGAATAAACTACGTTTAGAGATAAAACGATTGACCTTCGTGAAAGTAAATTGTAATCAATGATGTAACAGGTGCTTCCATCTGCTGATTGCTACAATTACTATAAACTGTAATAACTTAGTTTCACTCTGATAGTCTAGGTTAGTTTTACCGCAAATTACGAATGAACGAAATCTTGGCTCGTAACAAGGTTCACCTTGTTTCAAAATCTTTAGTAAAATGGTAAGAAAAACTGAAAAATTAAAAAGAACACAATTTATGATCTATTTATTCAATTATCGATTTGCAATATACATTCTTAGAATCATTTAAGTAAATTGATTTTAATTTTGATGTTTACACATGATGGTAAGAAACGGAAAGGTATTAAAAACGTATTTTATACATCATTTCGAATGTTCTAATATAACATGTTTCGTGTATATACAATATTTTAAGTTATAGTTAATTTAAATAATCATACAAATATAGATATATATCAATATAAATCGCTAATTATTTGTTTCTTTAAGAATTTTAAAGGATTAATTTAAATGATTCGTAGGTTATGTCTTCGTATTGTATTTATAGTTTCAAGTGATTTTGTTTTGCAATATTGTGTAATGATTTCATATATGTTTTGTAATAGTAAAGAAATAACAAATGAAATAATCGATAATAATAGTAATTATAATTTGAAATGAATAATTCCTATAATCGTAGTAAATGTGACAACAATGATGGGAAATCATTCTTTAATACATATTTATCGTATAATTTATAACAAATTCATACAAGAGTCGATTATTAAAATATTTAATTGATTATATGTATATAATTTGTTGTATTTATAATGTTTTATAGATTTTATCGATATTTTATATATTATAGGCTACTACAGTAATAATAACTGGCTTAGGTCTTGCTGCAGTAGGTTTTACTGGACGTTATGTGCTTAGAAAGATCCCATCTTTATCTCAAAGGATGACAGAAGCTTTGAAAAATATGCCAAAATTGGATTCTCAAGTATTTATTTATTTTTGTTACTTATATATGACTTTTATTTAATTTATTACATTATATTATTTATTTATAAACCAGTCATTAGCAAACAGCAAATATTATAAAGGTGGTTTTGAATCTAAGATGACCAAGCGGGAAGCTAGTTTAATATTAGGAGTTCCACCTACCGCAAGTAAAGCAAAAATAAAGGAAAATTTTAAAAAAGTAATGAGTGTAAATCATCCAGATCGAGGTGGTTCTCCATATCTTGCAGCAAAGATAAATGAAGCTAAAGATTTATTAGAGAAATAATTTAATAATTATTTAATTAGAGTAGTATATATATATATATATATATATAATAAATTTTTTTGTAAGAAAACAAATTTCAGTGTACATAAAAATATAAACTGTATATTGCAAATAATTTAATGTCTAATAAATAAATTCTTTGTATTGTACATTCATTGCGAGGCTACATTACAATTTAGTATGTACACTTAAGATAATTATACTAGATATAACTCTTAAAATATATTTTATGTCTAATCACAAATATGAAATCAAATGTGGAATAATATATTATTTAACTGCACATAAAATGAAAGGAGCTACAAAAGTATAGACTATATTATGTGTTTTGTTGTATTGCATAAATATTTTATATCATACGTGCTTGCTTTATCATAATAAATTTACGATAAAGTCATTTATACCTTCGATCAAACATAAGGCAATTAATATATATACATTGCAATGCAATTTTGTAACAGTAATTTTAAATGTAATATTTACAACATTGCTATATGCTCATCTAATAATACAAGTTTACTTTTATTGTGTCAATTTTGAAACATGAATTAAGGACTAGATTATTTCGGTGGATAATGATATCCTTTATAGATACTATCGTCTTAACTTATTCTCTTTTTGTTCCATACGTCGTTGTGTAACTTTTGTTCGTAATTTTACTATTGTGCTACCAGGCAGTGATCCAGGTACTTTAAAAATACTCTAGCAAAGATTTAGACAATGTTCAAATTAATATATCTTATATAGTCATTAACGCATACTTAAAAAAATTACTATACTTAATATTTTTAATTACATGGTAAAATATCTTACCTGCATGAAATCATGACATTGTAAAACAATACTATCTTTTGTAATTTCTTTAAAACACTCTGCCAGTAAAGTAAAATCTTGACAAGCTAATAAATTATCTTTATTCCGTTTTATAAGCGTCAGTGCGACACGAAATATTATTTTCGTACCTTCGTAAAACAGACAATCCCATATACGCAATGTTGTCTATAAATGTCAAATGATTAAGTGTAGATATTATTTATTTGATATTATTAAAGTTAAAGAAATATTTTTATAAAATCATTTATTCTTACCTCAATTGGCAAAACTTCTGCAAATAAACACACGAACCACTTCGTTGTAATCACTGGCCATGGTAATCCTAAATTTGTTACATGTTGATAGATGTCCGGCATTTTTATTCTAGAGTGAGATTAGAAATGTAGAATATCCCAATGTGTTGGCCAATAGTCTAGTTTTATACAATTCATAGAAACAGATTCTTATTCATATTTGGAAAGAATTACTATGAATTTAATGACTGAAAAAATTTGTGTTTATTTTACCTAACTAATTCTGCCAATACATCTATGTCGGTAAGCAGTCCATCCATTGTTGGAGTGTAGTAATCTGGTAAAATTTTGTCTATTAATACTTTTAATAACCAAAATGCTGTTTCTTCACTTTTAGTTACTAATAAAAGTAATCCTGCTATGTAATTAAGACCCTAAAAAGAAAAGCAAGATATTACCAATGTGAAAATTAAAAAGTATTTATAATTCTATTATTTTGTAGATGGAAGCGTATGAGTAAAATCTTACTTGACAATATCCTACAGTTTTATTTTGATGAGCAAATGCTAACAAGATATTATATAATTGATGTTGTTGATTTTCAATATTATTAAAAAAAATGTTGTCAGGAAAAGTTCGTGGGAGATCAGTTTTTATAACAGAAACAAGTTCTGGATTATGTGGTGGTTGTAATAATTTTTCATAAAGATCAGGTTCTGCATGTTTCATCTCTTCCCCTCCACTAATGGAAAGCCATACCTGTATGAATAAAATTTTAGTTAATAGTTATGTGTTAATAATTTATTGCAAATTAATTGCAAGTACCATTAAATAAATTATACAAATTGATATAAATTCCTTACCTGACCTCTATATTCTCCTGGAATACCTTTACGAACATATCTTTTTATCATAATACTTCGTTGTAAAGATTTCCCTTCGCCGATAATTTCTGCCCATTTTTTGGCACGTTTTGCAAGAACCTTAAGATATTCGGACATAAATTCTTCATACGTTTCATAATCAAAATTTTGGGGTCGTTCAAAGCCATACTCATCCACGTTGCTATAGACATATATAACTTTCAAAATTATGAATATACACATACAAACAAAAAATATACATTTTGATGGAATGAATTAAAGTGTAATTATAAAAAATCTTTGAATTTTTTTAAATTTAATTTCTATAGATGTACACTTACACTTCCTTTTTGCTGTCATTATTAATATATTCAGTTTTAATAATAACTAATGAAATATATTAATAAAATATAATAGAACACAACTTTTATTTACTTACTTCGATTTAACAAGCGAGTACAATAAATATAACCTCAAGAAGATCAGATAAATATAATAAAGAACATATATCAGACTTTACAACTGGCAATACATTGATTATATGTATATACATAAAACAAATGCAGAACGATATTAAACAATTAGGAAACACAGCATCAGAGTCACACTCACCTAAAACATGAACTTGCCATACCCTAAGTACGACGATAGGTGTCAATTTACAATCGCAAATGTATCGGGATATATGTACTATATACACAGATGCACAATGATTCACTATATATATTACATCTATGAAATATCCTATATAGTAGTCTAGTACACACGCGCATAAAACTATTGAATAGGTTCTGTGATTAAAACGTACAGATTAATATGATTTTTAAAATTTTTTATTACGAAATGAGATAGAATGGTGTGATTGCTTTGTTGATAACTTATCAAATTTTAAATTTTTTGTTTGATGATGATTACGTAATATATAATTTTATTACATAGCATAACTAAAAAAGAATATTATAATGATAATCGTATAAAATAAATGTATTAACATTAAAATTTAAAAAAATAAAAATTCTTCGACGTGTTATTTGATAAACATAAATTCTGAACTTAGCGTCATAAATGAGTATATATTTGGTGTGCATTGTAACGTTTCATAAAAAACATATAATTTTATTATTAACTCGCATATTAAATTTAATGATATTTTATAATTACATTCTATTAGTTAGTGTCAATATTTTTAAAAAGTATAAGTCGATTATACTCAAACAATCGTTTACAATCGTGACGCGGGTCGATGTTCGATATTATGATACCACATGGTAACGGAGGTAAAATGGCGTTAACTGTCCCCTGTGTTGCTGGTAAGCAATTTCACAATGTTTTGGTAATATGCGTATTTGCTTAAAACTTAAATGATTTATTTTTTCTTATATATCAGACAAACATCACTTTTTCATGATATATGAGCTTTCTTTGTTCCATTAAATTTTAGTTTCATGATATCACGCAATTCATTCTTCTAAAATGCATCATGCGGTATTAATTTGCTCAATTCTTTTCTAATAATGATTATAGTTTATTATTATTTCAATATATATATTCTCAGATAGAGTTTCCTTTTAATAGTTCTTAAAACGTAATAAATACGTAAACGTATCTACATATGCGTACATATAAGTATACATATGTATAACCTTTCTTTTTTTTTATAATTTTCAAGTAGAATAACATATTTCATCGTAATTTTAACTGAATTTGCCCCTTTATGTACAGTTAATTATATCATAACATACTTTATTATATAATTGAATGTAATAATATAACAAAATATCTTTTTATATTTTATATATATATACATCGCACGCAACACATAGATAACATATGCATATATGAGAAATAAATTTTAATATGTTTTTTAATCTCTAGTGCGAGGTTCCACTGGTATCAGTTTAGGACAAGGACCACCTTCTTACGAACCAGTGACAACATTTCCTAAAGATGATAGTAAATTGTGCAGAGTTATGTTATTTAGTCCGGATGGACGTTACTTTGCATGGACTAATGAAACCTCTGTTAAAATAGTACATTGTAATACATGGAAAATTATCACAGAAATTAAAAAACCAAAAGTTAGTGCTATACAATTCTCCAGTAAGGGGACATATTTCATAACATGGGAGCCATTCATTGGTATTAACTATAAAATATATTTTATTATAATATCAATTACAGTATTATATATTTCTAAATTAATTTTAGCAACATTATCTAATCTTCAAAGATCTCCTAATCTTCACATATGGAAAACAGAAACCAATGAGTTAGTGAAGAGTTTTATACAGAAAAATCAGAAAGATTGGTAATGTATAATTTTTAAATTAAGCATTTTATATTTTTTAATATATTTAAATATTTGATATGTATATTATAGTACCATTAGTTTTTTCATCATTGTATATCTTTTGAGGGAGCCTTTTAAATTTAAGTTAAAAAGAAATTTTTGTTAAGCATGACATATATTGCATCTTTAATTTTTTGTGCATTTTTACTTAATAATATCTTCTTTTGTAGCAATTGCTACTAAATTTTAGAATTTTTTAGTGTAGTGCTATATAAGTAATAAGATTTTAGAAATTTTTATATATGCAAAATATACTTATTTTATATATATTTTTTATTTTTTATACATGTAATATAATGCTATATGTATATCAGAGTATATTTTGTTACAATTATTATTCTCTGTTATTGTACATGTTTGTACAATAAAAGAAATTTTGCTTTAGGATCAGTCATTTTTCTATATTTCATATTTATGTGTAATTTCCTTATTTGTATTGCATCCACTTAGGGAGCCTCAATGGTCAAGTGATGAGAAAATCTGTGGAATATTGATGGGTGCAGATGTCATATTTTATGAAGATGCCAATTTTGAAAAAATTGTACACAGGATAAACATAGCCAAAGTTGCTAAATTTAGTATAGCGCCCAATAATGCTCCGTACCACATCCTTTGCTATGTGCCTGGTAATTTATGTCATGTCGATGTAACATTAATACATAGGTTAATTAAATTCATTGATAAACAAATAATATAATTATAAGCAAGCAAGAGTATTTTGATGTGACGATCATTTTTTTCTGTATTTAGAATCTTTCATTTTTATAATTAATTGTATTCCCATTGTTTCTACTAAATAATTAATTTTTATTAATTTAAATATTTTAGGAAAATCAAGCCAGCCCTCACTCGGTAGATTATTCCAGTATCCAAAATTTGAATCAACACAAGCTCTAGCAAGTAAAAGTTTCTTTCAGGTAATATTATGAGATTATATGCTATATGTATATATGATGTAAATGATGTATGTAAACATAATTTTATATTAATAGGCTGATAGAGTAGACATTTATTGGAATCAAAAAGGAACAAATGCTTTATTAATGACAAGCACAGATATTGATAAAGCTTCCTATTATGGAAAACAAACATTACACTATGTTAGTACAAAAAGAGAAACAGCTATGGTTATGTTCAGTAAGTTACTGTAGAATTAAATTTTTATATTTATAAAATATTATATTATAAATCACTGTTAATACAAAAATATCACTTTTTAAATATAATCTGTTTTTATATAGGTAAAGAAGGTCCTATTTATTCAGTGCAATGGTCTCCAAAAAACACAGAATTCTGTGTTGTTTATGGTTTTATGCCTGCAAAAGCTACCCTCTTTAATCTTAAATGTGAACCAATATTTGAATTTGGTGCACTGCATAGGAACAGTATATATTACAATCCTCATGGAAATAATATCCTTTTTTTACTTACTTAAAAATTAATTACTAAAGGATGAATTGATTATAATGAAATATTGATAAGAACTTTTTGTAACTTCCACATGAAAAATCACATTGAAAAAATAATGCAAATATAGTATTGATTTTATTATGCTGATATATCATTACTCTATTAAATATTAGGAAGCTGTTTATTAAAATATTTATTATATTAAAACTGTTTTATGGATCGAAATGAATCGATTCATGAAGTAGGAACTGCTTATGTTATATTATCCTTAACTGCTGTGCACTTATGATCTTAGCTGGTTTTGGTAATCTTACTGGTGGCATCCAATTATGGGATATCGTAAATAGAAAACTTATTACCGAAATCTCTGCACCTGATACTACTTTACTGAAATGGTCACCAGATGGTGAACATTTTATGACAGCTACAACAGCACCTAGATTGCGAATAGGAAATGGGTAAGTGACACTTAAATTTAATTTTTTAATTCATTAAATAAATATATTTTCTAGCGATTATTAAATTACAAAAATAATATTTATTTACATTTTAATTGATATTTTATAAATTCTAATAGGTTTAAGATTTGGCACTATAGTGGAACATTATTATATGAACGGCCATGGAATAAACAAGAAGAACTATGGGAAGTTCTTTGGCAAACATTTCCTCTTGACACATTCAAAGAAAAACCGATTAGTTACAAAGCTGTAGAAGGTATCGCACCAAGTCAACCACAAGGTACCTTTATATTTTTTATTCATATTTTCTATAAACATAATATTTTAATGATAAAGTTGAGATTTTTTTTCTTTTTCATCAAAAGTCCATTTTATTTTAATTATTTATTTTCAAATTTTGTTTATATATAGCATCAAAACAAGTATACAGACCACCTTCTGCAAGAGGACAAACTATAACTTTTAAATTATATGATGATGATGAGTTTGGTCCAAAACCCAATACAGATTGTAAGAAGTATTATATTATTAAATACTGTTTTTATTATCTTTTTATTGTTTATTTAAATAATAAAAATATAAATTTATAGCTAATCCATCCAAAGCTGCTTTAAAGGCAAAAAAGAAACGCGAAGCAAAAAAAGCTAAGAAAGAATTAGAGGCTACTGCTGTATCTTCTCAATCACAAACAAATAATCCAACTATTAATGGTCAGGTTTCAATTACTTCATCAAAATATCAAAGTAATGTTGCATCTGATTCAGATCTTATAGATGATCCTGAGAAGCAAAAAAAGATAAAGAGACTTAAGAGTGTAAGTAGTTTATATACAAGAAACGAATGAATGTAATTAAATTAAATATATATAATGTTTGTTTATTTTTGCTTCAGAAACTAGACCAAATATCAAAATTAAAGGAACAATTATCAGCAGGGAAACAATTAGAAATCAATCAATTAGACAAAATCAAAAAAGAATCAGAGTTAATAAAAGAACTCGAAGAACTTATTTTGTGATGAACTGCTGAAATTTTTCAGACAGAGACAGATTTAAATAATATATTATTTTCAAATACTTCTCGCAAAGAAGAGAAACAATCTTGGTATTTGTTTCGCAGTACACTATCTAAGAAACACGATTAGCTGTCAGTTAAATCGTTTTCTCTGCAAATGGGATAATGGGAACAATCTGAAATTGAGTCAGTGACTTAAATCAGTTTAAAATTATCGTGGTGTCTCTAGATATGGAACACAAATTACATTTGTGAATGATATATACACAAGGTGACGTATCAATTCGTGACGATTTGGGGAAATTTACTTCTCTTTGATCACATTTTTTTAATTATGATATTAATGATGCGAAAAAAATTGAAATCTAGTGCCAGTTGATAATATTGATAGTAACCAAGCTTCCTTTAAATGTATTGTGTAAATTAATATAAAAAGTAAAAAAAAAGTGAATGCTTTACGTGTGTACTCGGCATGTATAAGTAATATAATACACATATAACATATACATACACGACTTGACGAATGAATCGAAGTGAATGAAGTATTTACTTAATACGAACTTTGGTATTATATGTGGTAAATAGAAGAACTTATATAAACATGAATATTTGCATGAAACTTGTAAGATCAAGTACAATGTAGCACGACTAAGAAATATACAAATATGTTCCTTATATGATAGGTGCTATTCTTTGAGAAGAGTCGTGTTTCAAACGCCGATTGCTTATCAAGGATCAGAAGTATTATTTTTGTCTTCTTTGTGGATTTTGCATTTTCTATACGATATATAAATTGACTTAAAATTTTATGGTATAATAACGACACATTTTCGCCTTTAATAACACATTCAAAATAGATATATAAATGATATTAATAGATATATAAATATCAATATCTTCAATTGTAAAAACTTCGTGTCAGGTTCACATAGTCACGCAACTAATTATTTTGCATAGTCTTGCTATGGTCTTTAAAAAAATTGTTATATGTTTTGTATGGCTGAGTTTAATTAAACAAGAAAAGGAACTGACAGTAACATGCTCATATGGTTTATACTTTAAAATACATTTTCAAGTAAGAATAGATACTTCCATTACATTTACTATTTCGAATTTTATTTGTTTATTTCATTTGTTAATAATGCTTACACTTACTGTACTTAAGAAGGATACATTTCTGTTTCTTTATGTTTTTAAAAATCCATAAATAAATTTTGATTTTGTTCTTTTAAGTATGGAGAACATGATAATGTATGTGAACCGTTTATTTCACATATATTTTTTTCTTTTCTTTTCTTTTTTTATTAACTGAAATCATTTTCTGAATTTATAATCTATTTTTTTCTTTTATATATATATATTTTTTTTTAATATACAAAATATCTATAATATTCACACATGCACTGACTATATTTGTTCTAACAGTGTTGAAGATGATGAGCGTAGTTTGAATTAAACAAATTTTATTCTAATACGATTATCAAGATGGCACAATAGAATTCTAATAACTTATGGTATTCACGAATAACGACTGTACAAATCAGATGATAATTAAATGCATGCGAGTTAAGAAATATTGTTATTTTATTATTTTTATCACTTTGGGAAACTGTTAATTTAGTTGAAAATCATTTTATCTGAGAAGGGAATAAACAAAGAACTCATTTAATATATGGTATTCAGTATATTTGTTTATTTATAATATATTTATATCATTTCGTTAAATTTCTCTTAAATTATTTAATAAAAGGTACATCTGTTTTCAAAAATAGTCAACTCGATGAATGTTATGTACAGTGAAAAAAATTTATAAAATTATTATTAAATAAATAATAGACTCTTAAACGGACCACTTTCTTTTATTACTCGTACAGAAAAATGATATAAAAAATGAGAACAAATAAAAAATATTTCAGGAATTTTTTTTACACCATCAAGTATTATAGCTACAGTTTATCATACGTACATACTACTTACATATGATAATTAGTGTGTATAAAACGAAATAAACGTTAATGATTCATGATAAAATTTCATTAACGTCACTTTAATGCAAGACAATAATAAACCTTTTTTTGTGAAAAAATGCGTGCCGTGTGACGTAATACCTACATTTATCATATTTCAATTTATATGACCTTAATAATTTATCATTAAAACAATTAAGAATGATCCAGAATTATTATCACAATTACCGATGTAAAAACATACGTTACGAATATTGCAAAGTAATGATTAATAAATATAATGTTGATAGTAAGAAATCAAAATTTAGCGGTCGAATAATGCCGAAGGACGATGGCGCTTTCATAGAGCGAACTTCAAGCCACGGACGCAACGTTAGCGCCACGAGAGTCGTGTTTACAGATTCGCCAGTGAGTTCCATAACGTCACGTCAAAAAGTGCAAGAGACAAATTTCTATTACCCTTTACTATGTAAAGGTGCGTTCTCGACACGAAAGAGAAACGTAAAATTACCCTCGTTCGGTCGACGATAATCGCGCTAAAAAATCTACGTGATATCGTGTTTACGGGACGACGACGTAAAATAAAATACGCGCTTCTTTCGTTAATACCGTAGTGGCAATCGTTAGGATGGTAGCCATTTTGTCCGGAGGTGGCCCGGCCGAGTGAACGGGCGAAAATAGGTGCTCCCTGGAGCGGGAGGTTTGTCAAAATCCTTTAAGCTGATCGCCGAACGATCGACTTTCAATCACGTTCCTCCTTATTGAGGAATCGGCGAGTTCTACAAAAGTCTCGGATCCTTCCTATTGAAACGTTGTTCGGTAGCTCGAGACTTCCATCGTCTCTCTCTCTCTCTCTCTCTCTCTCTCTCTCTCTCTGCGCCCTCCCTCCTTCCTCCTCTCTCACTCTCTCTGTCTCTCTCTCTCTCTCTCTCTCTCTCTCTCTCTCTCTCTCTCTCTCTCACTGTCTCTCTTCTCCTTCTCCCTTCCTCTTTTTCTCTACGCTCCGCACTCTTGCTTCCTCACTCTTCGTAAGTACAACGTTCTACGTAATTCGCTGATATATCCAGTTCGATTTTTCTCCCAATTTACGAAAGGGAATTCTTCGGTTTTTGTATAACTTCCCCTCTCCGAACTCCCTCCTAGAAGGTCGGCCAAAGAACCGGCGACTCGTCTCGGCGAGTTCCATCTTCCTCGTTTAGGTTCGGTTGACAGTTCGACGATTCGGCCATACACCCCGCCGCGGGGGAGAAGTCATTCGCGAGACACGACACAATTTATTTTTCAGATTTCAGACGTGAGTCTTTATTTTTTTCATTCTTTCTCCCTTTTCGTTCCTTCCTTCCTTCCTTCCTTCGTACGTTCGTTCGTACGTTCGTTCGTTCGTTCGTTCGTTCGTTCATTCGTCCGTCCGTTCGTTCATTCGTTCGTTCGTTCGTTCGTTCGTTCGTTCATTCCTTTCTTCCTTCCTTCCTTCCTTCCTTCCTTCCTTCATTCTTCACTTCTTCCTCCCAAGTCTTTCTATTCGATTCGTTCGTCTTCGTAATATCTCGAGCATCTTCCACAAGCACATTGCATTCCATCTCCAAATATTCCAACGACGTTTTTTTTTTTCTTGTCTTCATTATACCAGACTGCGTTCTTCGATCTTTTGGAAATTTCATCTGATATCGTACGGTTCGACGATTTTTTCTTTCTTTTCATTTTTCATTTTTACCTTTTGTCCTTCGTGCCGACTCTCTCTCTCTCTCTCTCTCTCTCTCTCTCTCTCTCTCTCTCTCTCTCTCTCTCTTTCCGTCGTGTTATGTGTGCCGATCGTTTTACAGCCTATTTTCTATCGAATTTATGGAAAAGGTCGTGTATTTCTTGATGATTCCTTTCTATTTTCTAATGTTTTTCATTATATTCGTAGGGCTTATACAGTCGTGATTTTGCACGCGTTCGAATGATTTCTATTGTGGAATTTTCAGTAATATCTTTTTTTTTGTTTTTTGAAATAGAAATACTTATATAACGATATTTCGGTTTTATATTAATTTTCGAGGAGATGACCGTTTAGTAACTGTACATTTTTTAAATCTTTCATTGAGCGTAATAAATTGCACTTAATGTGCAATTCATTATCTGCGTTGTATGTCTCGTATATCTTTTTAATGTTTGATCAAAGGTCTCATGATTTTCGTAAACTTCATATTATCAGTTTAAGTTATTAGACTTTATATTGATATGATTATGAAAACAGAAATGTCTGGATAAATTTTTGTTACAGATAATGTAGGTATTCTTTATCGAAACAAGGCCTTTAGGATATAATTATATTTAATGTCAGTACATGAATCGAGTGCTTGTTATTGGTGGTGCAATCGTTGGACCAAGAATTACTAAAAGAATTGGAGCCTAGTGAACAGCCAGAAAATGACGATTGCTACAAGGGGCCAGGGGGTAGGAATAGATCCTCCAGATAGCCAGCAGAGTTCACAGGTATTTAAAATTGTATGATGATTTAATAACATGTACTTATGTGCAAATTTATAAAAGATATTCCAAACAAAGCGATTAATGTTTCTTGGAATATATAATAAATTTATATTATTGTAATATTATTCATATACAAGTTTTTCAATTTCTTATATTCCTTAAATATTTTGTTATAATTTACTTGACAGATGCATAGTCCACCTGGTTCACAACAATTAGCTGATTCAATGTCAGGTCTTCACCTCGCAGAAAATGTGGTACAAACTGAGTGTGTCAACGATACTATAACTTCTGTAGATGACAGTAATCAGCACCTTAGAGAACCTGATTTTCCTATCTCTAAACTTAACATTCTTCATGAAAAAATATCTAGTTCACGATGGGTTGTCCCAGTCCTACCTGAACAAGAATTAGAGTGCCTCTTACAAGCTAGCATTGAGCTTTGTAAAAAGGGTTAGTAATATTTTGACATCCCTATTATATATTTTTTAATTTTGATTTTTTTTTCTTCCTTGTACACTAGGAATTGATGTACAAAGCGAAGCGTGTCAGCGTTTCTTTCGTGAAGGTCTTACAATTTCTTTTACCAAAATATTGACGGACGATGCGGTAAATAGTTGGAAATCTCATATTCACAACTATATCAATGGGAATTGTGAACATTTAGTGGAACTCTGTGTTTTGAAATTAGATGAGGATTGGTTTCCATTACTTGATTTATTGGCAATGGTTTTTGATCCCAGTAATAAGTAAGTTTATGAATTTTATCATTACATTTAAAGATTGTCCATTTACTAATATAATTCAATATATATACGATATACAAATTTTTCACAGATTTCATACATTTAATGCAGCAAGAGCATCTGAAACTGTTCCTCCTGGATGTAATATACCAGATGAGGAACTTTATGCACGTCCACCCATTGAGTCAAGAACACCTCGTGGATGGCTCGTAGATCTAATAAATAGGTATTTTATAATCTGTGATTCAGATAACATCATGTTATAAAATTATCATTTTTCTTATCGTTTTGTGATATAATGTGTTCTAGATTTGGAAAGTTAAAGGGATTTGAAATTCTTCTCTCAAGATTTCAAAGTCGTCGTAATTTAACTGTACCAGTAATCTATGCCCTGATTAGGCCTTTTGGTTTATGTTATGAATTACTAACTGTCCATACAATAATAAAATATCTTATGCCCATTGTGGTAAATATCGTTGTTATTTTTAATTAATTTTTTTGATAGTATACATAATATATATATGTATATATACGTATTAAATTTTATATATATATATATATATATATATATATATATATATATATATATATATATATATATAAAATTTAATAATATACATATATATATTATTAAATATATGTATTATAAAATTCAATTTTGTTTCTTAATCTAGGAAATGATACCTGTTATTTTGGACAACTTAACTGATGATGAATTAAAGAAAGAGGCAAAAAATGAAGCAAAAAATGATGCTATATCAGCCATAATTAAAGCTGCAAAATGTTTGGTATCAAGAGTACCTCATCAAGAAGAAATGATTAAAAACCTGGAAATACTGAGATTAAAAATGATATTGAGACTATTACAAATATCTTCCTTTAATGGAAAAATGAATGCTTTAAACGAAGTAAATAAGGTTATTACAAGTGTGAATTATTATCAGCATCGTAATACAGCTGTAGAGGAGGAAGAATGGTTGACTGCTGAACGTATGGCAGTAAGTTTTGTCTCTCGATTTTCTTTTATAATGTTTAATATTTTAACATTCACTAAAATTTACTTGTTTGATATTGTAGAAATGGATTAAAGATAATGGAGTATTGGAAATAGTTTTGAGAGATTCGTTACACCAACCACAATATGTAGAAAAATTGGAAAAAATTTTACGATTTATTATAAAAGTACGTGCCCTCACATTAGAAGACTTAGATAACATATGGGCAGCTCAAGCCGGTAAACATGAAGCTATTGTAAAGAATGTTCATGATTTATTGGCAAAATTAGCCTGGGATTTTAGTCCTGAACAACTCGACCATCTATTTGAATGCTTTCAGGTATTATCTTAATTGTTATGTGAAAGTATTACTTTCACTGAGTATGTATTGTAATCACTCAAATGTTGTTATTTACATTCTAGGCAAGTTGGAAAACTGCTAATAAAAAACAGAGAGAAAAATTGTTAGAATTGATCAGAAGACTCGCAGAAGATGATAAAGATGGAGTTATGGCTCATAAGGTTTGAAAATTTATTGATTTTAATTAAATATATAATGTATGTCTGTGCGTATGTATATATTAATAATGAAACATTTTAATTTTCATATTTATTAGGTGTTGACCCTTTTTTGGAATCTGGCACAATCAGACGAAGTTCCTACTGAGATAATGGATCAGGCATTGAATGCACATGTTAAAATTTTGGACTATTCATGTTCGCAAGAAAGAGATGCACAAAAGACAATCTGGTTAGATAAATGTGTGGAAGAATTAAAAAATAGGGACAAATGGGCTTTACCTGCTCTGAAACAAATCCGAGAGATTTGTTTATTATACGAAGCAAATTCTAATCCAGCTCATCAACGTAGCCATAATTTACATTATAGGTATTTACAGAAAACGTGTACACCTATATTATAATCTTATTTATTTATACCTTATTTATTTATTTATTTTTTATTCATTTTTTATTTTTCAGACAGGATGTTATAGAACGTTTACAGCAGGACCATTTAGTTGTAGTACTTGTAACTAACAGTTTAACAAATTATATGGACAAAGTGCGTCAATTGGTAAAGGAGAATCCAGACCTTGATCCAAATACCTTTGTGCCTGATGGTCGATACAATCATATTATGCAAGTGCACGAAAGACTTAATTTTTTGCGTTTTCTATTAAGAGTATGTTGTGCTCATATGTCTTCTTATTTGCTTTAAAATTTACAATTTCATCAACATATATGATATTAAATATTATAATTTTTTCCAACAGGATGGTCAATTATGGTTATGTGCAGAACAAGCCAATCAAATTTGGCAATGTTTAGCCGAACAAGGTGTATTTGTCTCAGATCGCGAGGCTTGTTTCAAATGGTTTTCTAAACTTATGGGAGAAGAACAGGATCTTGACCCAGGAATAACTACGAACTTTTTTGAAAATAATATACTGCGCTTAGATCCAACGTTACTTACTGAAAGTGGTATAAAGTGTTATGAGAGATTTTTTAAAACTGTTAATTCTAAACAAGGAAAGTTGATACTAAAGAAAAGAACATTACTTATGGATGATGTTGATTTGATTGGAACTGATTATTTGTGGCGGGTACGTGTGTGTGGATATTTTTTATATCAATATTAATTTTTTTATATTTATTAAGATACTTTATGTTTTCATTATTGTATACTTATAAATATTATAACAGGTGGTAACAAATAGTCCTGAAGAAATCGCAAATCGTGCTATAGAACTTTTAAAAGAAGTAAATACTAATTTAGGACCACGCCTGCAATCATCTGCACTAGAGTTTCATGATGATTACATAGCAGAATGTATGGATAGATTAAAGACTCATTATGATACTGTGTCTGCCTTAAGTAAGGTCTATCTTGGAAAGAAAGAAGAAAAGGATGAGCAAATGTCAAATAAAATTAAAGTAGAGGCTATAAAAATGTGTCGTGTAATGAAAGTATTGCAAGAGTACATAAATGAATGTGACACTGCATTTCCAGAAGAACGAAAAATATTACCATTACATAGGTAAAAATTGAATATTGTTTTAATCTCTCCATTTATTTACATATCTTGTTTTATTTTATTACAGAGCAGCTCGTGGAAAACATTTATCTCTTATAATCAGATTTCCAAATCAAATTCGTAATACGGATGATATAGAGATATACACACACAGCAACGACACATTGGCTTCATTAAAACGTCAAATATTACGTCGATTGAAAACGAGAGAGATTGGAACAAATGTGAAACTCGATCTATTCATTAATGGCGAAGGTTTGGAACAAGCGGATGATAGAAAATTGTTATCTCAAATTCCACTTAGAGATAAAATGGTTTGCACTTATGTTATTTTACTCTTTGATTATGTCTCGTCATTAGAAAGTAAAAGTGAGATAATAATATGATAAAATAAAACAACGAATTTGCTTTTTTTCAGTTATTATCTGCCAGAATAAGTCAGATAAATAGTAATCTGCCTAGTTCTCCAGATAGCAGTTCAGATAGTTCAACTAGTTCTCCGCATCATCCTTATGATGGGCCAAATGTAGAGAACAGTTTACCTGGAGTGGTAAGTTAGTTGTTTTTATCTGTCTAAATAGAATGTGCGACTCCATGTGTAGTTTTTGTTTTAATATTTTGCAGGTCATGTCACAGAGACCACAGTGTGTGAATTTTTTCTTCCAATTAGCAGATCTTGGTTGTACGCTGCAACATGCTCAGTTACGCGATGGTGCTCGAAATCTTTTGCAATTAGTACCACCTGATAATTTGACAGTATCAAGATTACAATGGCTTTTTGGCCATTATGAAGATGATGAAACTTCACAGAATCCTCATTGTAATGAACACAATACAACAGTAGATTCTTTATTTTTTACTGCAAGTCCTAGTGAAGTTTTATATAATTTAGAGGTTAGTAATCTATATATGCAAATAATTAATTGCTAACTCATATTGTATAGATATAACATTAGGTATATTGTCTTTGTAGGTGTTATATGCATTGTTGATGCCAGCTTCTGATGCTCTATCTGATAGACCATTTAAGTTTCAATTTAATTTTATTAAAAGTGGTGAAGTAGGAGTTGTACTTGATATGTTAACAAAAAATAAATTTTTGCCAAATGCAGACGAAACTACTAAACGATCTGCCTATTTGACAGTGCTGAAACTCTGCAAATTTTTACTAACTGTAGTTGGAAATATCGTGGTATGTGTATTGGATAAAGTTCAAGCTGGACATTCGGAAAATCACAATAATCACATACAAAATAATCAAGATCCTGTAACTGTTTTAAAACAGGCTTTACAAAGCATACCTAATCAAACTACTGAATATATGCTAAGAAATGTTGCAGCACGTTTAGTAAAACCATTATCACAACGAATGTTCTCTGGTGGAACTGATTCTGATAGGTGTCACCAGCTTTTTATGCTAGCTATTTCACGGGATTTACCTGATGTGGCCACTATTCGTGCCATAATTAGATTAGCGTGGGCTGCATCAACTGGAAATTTGAATAATATTAATGCATCCATTGAAAATCTTCATACAATGCATGAATTAAATCAGAAGGAACAAAGATGTCCTGATAATAATGATGTATTAGGTAATGTATAAGTACCACATACCAAGAATAAGTTCAGATCTTTAGCATAAAAAGAAAAGTAACCTTATTAATTTATATATATATATATATATATTTAACAGTTTGTAAAGAAGCATTGGAAGTCTTGACAATAGCTTTAGCGCTTAATTCGGCGGCATTCGAAGTTCTATTGAGAGACAAAATGTGGCATATGTTTTTAATAGACCTTGTATTACTGAGTACATCAAGAGCAATTAGAATTGTGGCAGCAGAGCAATTTTTCCTTGTGTCGACATGGTGCCGTAGTGGAAATCCACCAGTGTTATTTACTATTTCATTACTCTTTACTGTTTTAAATACTACAGTTATGGAAAATTCGAAACAGTGTCATGAGTATTTTCAGGTAATCATGGTGTTTTTCGTGGTGTTTTATAGATCATGTTTGTACATTAATGTTCATTTTTATAAATATGTTTTACATATTTCAGCTCTTATGTAGACTATTAAATTATGCACATATATCAGGATGTTCTGTCTCATCTATAGAAAACTTACTAAATATTGAAATAACTTGGTTAAAACATGTAAGAGATAGTGTTAAGGAATCAGGGGAAAGTCATGTGGACGAAGCAGTTCTTGAAGGTCATCTTAGTTTAACTAAGGAATTAGTAGCCTTCTTGCCTGCTAGTAAAAAATATGAAATTGGATCTGACGAGAAACATGGAATAAATTTGATAAAGGTATAACGTTATAATAAAGTATTTAACTGTAACAATCTAATGTGATAAATCTTATTACAATATGAACAAAAAATCCATAATTTTTTATTGTTAATATGTTTATATTCATTAATATCCTTCTATGATAATTTTAGGAATTAGTAGAAGATTTCGTCTTCCCTGCATCACGTCTAATGCTGCAACTTCGTAGTACCGGAGAATTAAGTTCATCGCAAGCTTGTCCAGTTTGTACTACTCCTCAGTCAACTAGCGCAGCATTCGACTTACTTGTAGGTCTTTGTACAGGCTGTGTACCCAACATGAAACTTCTAGTCACGATGCTCACTGACATGTTTTATTCGGAAAGAGATGAGCCATTAATTGAATGGGATTATTTACCACCAGTTGGACTTAGGCCACTTAAAGGCTTCGTGGGCTTGAAGAATGCAGGAGCTACATGTTATATGAACTCAGTATTACAACAATTATACATGGTTGAAAGTATTAGAGTTGGACTATTAGCTGCAGAAGGAGCAGCAACTGATTTAAACGAAGATTTTTCTGGGGAAGAAAGGATCGAAGGAGAACAAACTATAGAAGCAAATGATAATGATACCAATGAAGAAAAATGTGGAGTTGACGAATCAAGGAAGGAATATAATATCGGCATTTTAAAACAGGTGCAAGCAATATTTGGACATTTGGCTTATAGCAAATTACAATATTACATACCAAGAGGTCTTTGGAAACATTTTAAGTAAGTGAAACAAGTAGAAAAACAATTTTGATCTATTTTTAATATCTTTGTATTACAAGCATACAGTGATTTTTATGTCGTTATGTATTTTTATATACGCTATGTAATTAATGTACATGTATTAAAATTAATAATATTTGTCGTTTCTATTTTCTATACAGACAACAAATATTTTGAATAATTTTGTTCTACTTTTATAAGTAAACATTGAATTTATGATTACAGACTGCAGGGTGAACCTGTAAATCTTAGGGAACAGCAGGATGCAGTGGAGTTTTTTATGAGTTTAGTGGAAAGCTTAGATGAAGCACTCAAAGCTTTGGGGCATGAACAAATAATGAGTAAAATTCTTGGTGGCTCGTACAGTGATCAAAAAATCTGCAAAGGTTGCCCTCATAGGTACCTTTTTAATTCTTATATTCTCCTGTTTTCGGTAGACTATAATACCACGTTACATTACCTCCAGATATTCCAAAGAAGAACCATTCAGTGTGATTAGTGTGGATATAAGGAATCATAGTAATTTATTGGATTCTCTCGAACAATATGTGAAAGGTGAACTATTGGAAGGAGCCGATGCTTATCATTGTGATAAGTGCAACAAAAAAGTATGATTTTAGACTTTAAATTTTGTTTTTTGTTTACTTATAGACATTATTTACGGACATATTATATAATTATATGTTATAGTTTTTATAAAATTATCTACATATACTTGTTTATTATATTTCTAGGTCGTAACAGTAAAGAGGTTATGTGTGAAAAAACTGCCACCTATTTTAGCGATACAGCTAAAAAGGTTTGAGTATGACTATGAACGAGTTTGTGCTATTAAATTTAATGATTATTTCGAATTCCCAAGAGATCTTGATATGGAACCTTATACAGTCTCTGGCTTAGCTAAGTTAGAAGGAGAAGTTATAGATTGTGATTATGAGGAATCTATAAAAGGAACTTGTACAAAATATCAATTAACTGGCATCGTAGTACATAGTGGCCAGGCTAGTGGAGGCCATTATTATTCTTATATTTTGCATAGGTTTGTATTATATGTAGACTTTTCAGTCATAGGGTAATGGATATTAGTTTTTAGACTAATATCTGTATTATTGCAGACAAACTGATGGTACTGCTAAATGGTATAAATTCGATGATGGAGATGTAACAGAATGTAAAATGGAAGAGGAAGAAGAAATGAAATCACAGTGCTTTGGTGGTGATTATTTGGGTGAAGTGTTTGATCATATATCGAAACGTGTCAGTTACCGTAAACAAAAACGATGGTGGAATGCGTATATGCTTTTTTATACCAGACTAGACATAGAAGAAAATTCTTTAATGAAAAGTTTCAACGAATTATCATTATGTAAGTATTATTGTTTATTTGGATAAATTTATCTTCATTATATACATATTCAATGTTTCTGTGATATATTATTACCGAGACACATGAGACTATTCACATACTATGTACCATGCTAATAGTACCATGTTATATATATATATATATATATATAAATATTTTTACGCATCCTGCATTATTGTTTAAATATTTAATATGCTGCAGTAATTATAAACTAGAAAAATGTATAAAAAAATATGAAATGGTCTAATATTTGTTATATAGAATGATGTAAATGTGATTACATTTTAGTTAATTATTTTTACAGATACTAAGCTAGGTGTAATGAAAATGCCACAAGCTATTGAATACAGTGTGAGGAAGCAGAATATTAAGTTTATGCATAATCGGAATCAATTTAGTGCAGAATATTTTCAATTTATAAAAAAATTAGTGTCTTCTGATAATCATAACATTAATAGACAATATCTTAATGAAAAACCCGTAAGTTTGTTGCCAAGAATAAACTTACTACAATATAAATACATAAAATACAAAGAAATATGAATTAAAATAGTAAAGTTAATAAAAAACAAAAAACTTATTACAGAGTCAAGAAGCAGAGGAATTATCGATGTTGGCAGTTCAATTAGCGTCGAGATTTTTATTTTTCACTGGTTTTCATACTAAGAAAACATTACGTGGTGCAGCCACAGAGTGGAATGATATTTTATGTCATCATCTTTGTAATAGTAAAACAGTACGCTCTTGGTTTGCTCATAATGTTCTTCTTAATCATCCACATAGGTATATAAATTAATATGAAGAAAAATATGTTTTACAAATGATGTTTTATAATACTAATGGAAATTTATTATTTACAGATTTTGTGAATATCTTTTAAGTTGTCCTAGTAACGAAGTAAGAACAGCCTTCGTTAAAATCGTAGTGTGTCTTGCACATTTTTCATTACATGATAGCCCATCAATATGTACTAGTATAAATTCATCAAGTAAGTATTCATACACCTTTGTATATTCAGCTTTCATCATCTTTTCCTGAATATTGAAAATTTCATAATTTTATATTTTTATACACTGACTATATATACTTAACTACGTATATATTTTCCACAGATATACTTTTAGAACCCACTGCAAAATTGAGCGATCATCTAATGCATGCGGTACTTTCGTTACTCCAAAGAGAAATCTCCGATCATGGTCGTCATCTTCCACATTATTTTTCATTATTTCACATGTATGCTAATTTAGGATTGCAAGAGAAATTACAATTGCTCACGGTAAATTTTTACGGCATTACTTACTTTAATAAGATAATATAAGTGATACGAGTTATTGGCAATTAGTTTGAATTTCTTTATTTCAGCTTAACGTTCCAGTTACGTTCATGTCAGTCGCGATTGACGAAGGGCCTGGACCAGCAATAAAATATCAATATCCTGAATTAACGAAACTTCATCAAGTTGTTAGTATGTTGATACGTTGTTGCGACGTATCTTCAAGAGCAACTTCGAAAGAACCATTGCCAAATCCATATGGTGATTCATTGTGCCAGTCAGGCTATCTCATGCCTATTCAACCGCAAGCAGCCGAACTTCTGTTTGTTGAAAACAGGTAAGACATTAGTTTAATTTAAAACAAGTAATGTTATAATTCATTCAAACTATTATTTTAATTTCTTCCTTTTTTTTTCTTTTTTATTACATTAACAGTTATATGAAAAAGTTGATTGAAGATGCTAATGTTACTGAAGATACTACCAAGTTATTGCAGTTCTGTTGTTGGGAAAACTTCAACTTATCGCGAACAGTAGTTAGCGAATTACTTTTACAAATAAGTTTCGTTTATGCACACGAATTAAGGCATCATACGGATCTTCTTCTTGCTATGCTTCTTATGGAAGATACTTTACAGAATAGTCGTATTTGTACAGCACTTCAAGGTAAATATATATACATATATATATTTTTTTTTTGCAGAAATAAGAAATACTTTTGGATTAGTATAATATATATATATATATATATATATATATATATATATATATATATATATATGTGTGTAATAAATATTTCCCAGGTTTATATGAAGAAAGGGAGGGATTATTTGACATAATTCAGAAATATAAAAATCAACAACAGAAACGAGCATACCAATGTATAAAGTGTATGGTACAATTGTTTAGCAAATGTAGAGCTGCGCATCGATATTTGTGTCATTCATCCGAATTGAAAAGAAAATGGATGCATGCAGTTGAGTGGCTTCATGATGAGTTAGATAAAGTAAGTAAAATTGATAATTACAATATTGGATTGATTAACGTATTAAATACACCCCCCACACACACAAAGGGGGGAGGATAAAAAGTTAAGAATATAAGAGCATTTATTATTGATTATTTATTTCTTTTCAGAGACCATATCCACCTACAGCACCCTATACACTACCATACAATAATTGGTCTCCTCCAGCACAATCCAATGATTCAACGAACGGATTTGGATTAGAACGTAGTAACAGTGCTAAAAAGACTTTGGAAAAAGCAGTAGTTTATTGTTCTGAAATGGAACCAGAACTCGAAGATACAAGGGAAGATTGCGTAGAAGAAACTGAAAAATATCAGCCTCAAACGAGAGACTTATTGCGATCTGGTCGTAGTGTAGTTTGGGGATCTGCGTCTATAGGGTAAGGTATTTAAGAAATATTCGACTCTCTTTCTTTTTTTCTTTTTTTTTTGTAAAAACAGAATTTTCTTTATAAAAACGAACTGTGAACATATATTTAAAATAATGTGAGATTCTTCAAAATAACATATTTAATTGCATATTGTTAATCGAATTTTTGTTTGTTTATTTCTTCTTTTTTTTCTTTTTTTTTTTAATACATTCTAGTTATCCCGAAGTTTCTGTAATACAACAAATGCAAGAAGATCAGCCACAACCTGGACCATCTCCAGTTCACACACCTCTTCTAGCACATCAAATTCGCAGTCCACATAATTGTGAGTCATCTCAAAGTACAAGCCAGGATCCATAATGAATACTAAATATCGACCTCCTATTGAGTTGCTGCCTCAGAGAAATCATGTCACAATCTTTTAATTATTACTGTGCCAGCAGCTTGGTGTTGAATGGAAAACGTATGTACAGATATAATATACTTGAAAAATTGTTTCTTGTGATTGGACTTCGCGAACTTATATTAATCTGTCAGTTTCACTGTGGGCAGTTACTTTACATTCGTATATATGATGTGGCATCATTTGCACTGCAAGAAATTAGGAAGATGATTTATTTTGAAGACAGAATATATGCATGTTAATTGAGGTAAACTACAATTGATATCTTTAATTTCAGTCTCAAAGTTATTTCACATTTTTCGTTTCTGTACACACATCGCCGTGGATAATAAATTTCATACACACGACGTTTCAATCGATTTTCAAGCCATATATTAAAGCTATATTGTTTTATACAAAAAAAGAAAAAAAAAGAAATAAAACGGGGGAGAAAAACCAAAAAAAAAAGAAAGAAAAATAATAAAAAAAATTTCATTCGCGTTCGTATCTATTTCGCAAAATATACGCAATTCATTTTGCTAGAATAACAACGGTATTGTAAAAAAAAAGAAGATAAGAGAAAAAGTTATGAATTCGATTTGCCTCAATGAACACATGCGAATTCAAATTTAGGAATATGATAAGATTGTATAAATGTATAGCGAATAGTGTTATGGGATATTCTGTCTCTACCGAATATAAAACAAACGTATAGATCACGATTTTTTTCGTGCGCTGCGTGGATTGTTAATAATAATAGGAAATATTTGGTTACACAACGCGCTTGTCACTTATTAAAAAAAAAAAAAAAAAAAAAAAGAAAAAACAAAAAAAGAAGAAAAGAAGAAAAAAAGAAAAGAAACGGACATATGGTAGCAAGATTTTAACGCCCCAAAACGAAATAATATTTTTTTGTCGCATAGTCTTTCGGTATAACGAAGAAGAAATTTTTTGTACTTAATCTCAAAGAATAATAAGGAAGGATACATTTTCCAACGTCGAAAACAAAAGAAAAAGAAAAAACATGTTTATATATATATATATATATATATATATATATATATATATATCAGAGTCCGAATAAATGCATAATATCATGCTGATATCGTCCCTATATTGTGCTTTCTTTCAGTTCAACCGATTTGAAAGAGTTGTGCCTTGAATATCGTACGACTCCATCGTATTTTTAGGGTAGACTTATAAGAATCGAATTGCCGTTTTAATATTTAATTGCTTACATTTTGTGTAATTTAATGAGATCGAAAGGGAAAAAAACAAAAAGAGAAAAAAGAATAAAAAAAAAACAAAAAGAAAAAGATAAAGATAAAAATAAAGTGATCGGAGAAAATCCTTTATCGATTTATAATATGCACCCGCAGCTGAGCTATGACAGGGTAAAAATGACACGCACCTTCGAAGTGACTTTATATAACGATGTAGAACAAAATTGACCACAGTGCTAATCGAACATTTCTCTTTTTTTTTTCTTTCTGTTATTATTGTTGTTGTTGTTGATTTTTCCTCCTTATTCTTTATATTTTTTTTCTTTTTTTTTTCTTTTGGATTTTGTTTTTAATATTCTCTTCAAAGAAATGAAATACGTAATATTCGACGGTAGAGACATAGAATGGTATGCGAGAATTGAACAATTAATTTGTATCGTTCAGATATACACAATGTTTCAAAGAATTTCAAGGACTTGTCTCTTTCCACAGCTTTACATACAAAGCTGTTTTTAATTGTCTATTGAAAATCTTGAAAAAGGAAAACGGGAAATGAATGAGTAAACGAACGAACGAACGAAAAAAAAAAAATAAAGAAAGAAACATCAACTTAGATCATTTGATCATAAATCGCATAAAAGTAGAATAAAAATATAAAATAAAATAAAAGAACGTGATTACGGGAAAAAGGAACGATTAAGTGCAAAGAAAAATTCTGATCTTACACCAACTGGCCATAGCTCTGACTTATTAAGCAACACGTGTTATATATAAATACTATATAAATAATATTAAAAAAGAGAACTGAAGTGTCATGCAACAAGGATATAAAAGCATTATAAGAAAAACCGTGTGTATACATAGGAATTCGTGGGGAAGTACCAACGAGTAGTATGTCGAGTCACCAGGAAATAATACGACATATTAATTAATCTCTCGTATTTATCGACTATCCAAGATTTAAACACAGCGTACCAAATTACATACTAGCTTCTATCGGTTTAAATAATGGTACCTAATCTTACTCAGATATGTACATATACAACTGCTTTTTATATGTGATAAAAAAAATTTATTATATTCCTATTATACATTGAAGGTTAGAAACGCTATTGTAAATCCTGGTTTTTGTACACAGACTGTATGCTAAGTTCTTTTTTGTTAATGAAAATGTAGTCTATAATTATTTAATATTTAATTGTATTACTAAATAAGCGTAACACACATCTCTTGTATCATATATAGTTGATTTTTCGAATTGTGTCAGATAGGTGGTTGAACTGAAAATTTTTGTGTCGCCGATACACGATTGTATCACCTTTCTTATTGTACGGTACTGTGTAAGAGATGAGACGGATACGGAAATTGTATAAGAGAAACGAGCACACGTATATATATATATACATACACACACACAACACATAAACACACACTTTTACATACACACATACATGAAAGCATACATACATTAAAAACATGTATAACACGATTGAGGTCGGTAATAATTAATTATTGTGAACAAACAAATAAGCAAAAAAAGAAACAAACAAAATATATCTTTCCATCAAACGGTATACACATAACACACATAGATACAGATAATACACATATACGCGGACAAATCGTTGTGCCGAACGCGTCTAGTTATCGCGATGAAAAATCGACTCGATCGTGTAACGATCAAGACAGATTATATTAAAAATGTCCCTTTTTTATTAAAAAATAAAAAAAAAGTGAAAATGAAAATGAAATATGAAATGGAATGAAATGGAATGAAACGAAACGAAACTAAACGAAATGAAATGAGAAGAAAAAGAAGAAACATTCTCGTACGAAAGACTATTGAAACAGATTTTACGGACATTTATAACATAATTAATAATCTGTAACGAGCCGGAATAACCGATAAGACCTTTTTCTTCGAATACAAAAATCGAATAGGCGTCTCATCAAAATTTCTGAATCAAAGGCAAATACGTATGGAAGAATGTTTTTCTTGCTAAAGAATAAATTGGAAATAATGGATTACTTGAGTGTAAAGAAAAAAAAAAAAAGAGAAAACAAAAAGGGTAGCGATAAATAGTTCTCTTTCTCGGACATTATACTCGTTGTTTTTTTTTTATACTTGAATGTAAATCTCTCACTCCTCTATCACTTTCTTTCTCTCTCTCTCTCTCTCTCTCTCTCTCTCACTCACTCACACTCTTTATCACTCTTCATCGACGTTCTTTTAGTTCTAGTTCTATATAAAACACAAATTATTATTATTATTATTATTATTATTATTATTATTATTATTATTATTATTATTATTATTATTATTACTACTACTACTATTATTATTATTATTAACTCGTTAACTCGGTCGACCCTCTAGTCAGTAAATTTAAATAAAAATGGATGGCGGTTTAATTACCAGATCGACTTCATTTACTAGCGTAAATTCACTACGTGTGCGAACTTCTTTCTTTTTTTCTTCTTTTTAAGATTAACCATCGTTAAGTGATTTTTCGAACGACGTTTCTTTTTTTTTATTACCTTTTCGTTCTGTCATCGTTGTCGTCGTTGTCATCGTCGTCATCGTCATCGTCATCGTTATCGTCGTCGTCGTCGTCGTTGCTGTCATCATCGTTGCCGTCGTCGTCATCGCTGTCGTCGTCGTCATCGTCGTCATCTTTCTTTTTTTTTTCATCGCCATTTTGTTACCACATTCGCGATTATATATACGCGATCTACATACATAACTTTCGATGACCTCATTTATCATTTGCCTTTGAAATGTCAAAAATCGTGAAACCATTTGCAGCAAGATAAGGAGGATGTTTGAAACTACCTTGTATCAGTATGTAGTCACTGTAGTTACGTTTATCTGTACATTGCTTTTTTTTCTTTTTTTTCTCTGTTCCCACCATAGTTTCCAAAACTATACCCCTACCCTTTTTCAGTTTCTCGTTTGATCATTTTTAAATGCGTTCGAGCGGTCCCTGCTTCGCATTTAAGGGATGGGGTTTTAAATGAGACGTTCTATACAAGTAATATGTGATTCTTTCGAAAATTATTATTATTATTATTATTATTATTATTATTATTATTATTATTATTTTCTTTTTTGTTCTTTGTTCCTTTTTCTTTTCCTTTCTTTTTCTCAGACGATCTCATTTCGCAAAAATTTTCAACAACTCGGATTATAAATAATTCGTCATTTATTGAAGAAATTTATTTAAACTTCAAGATTTGAAAATTTTTTTTCAAACTTTTCGAGTATTAGGTTCTATTTAATGAAACCCGGAATGTTTTCATTCATGTGTCCAATGTGAACTGACCGAAACTGATCACTTCGATATATAAATATTATTCATTTAAAGAGATGCCTATGTTAAAACTATTTGATTGATAAGAGGGTGAAGTGTTTTGTTATTACAATTCGTAAGAAGACGTGCGAAGGATAGAGCGTTTTCATTTTTGATTCTTATTTTGTTAAATTGAATATGTATATCAATCGAGCCTGAGGATGATAAGAAATTGTATAAAATCGTCTGTAATATTATAGTGCGAATTTCTTTCTTACGTATAAAAGGAATATAACTAATTGAATGAGCAAGAGAGAATATAATTTGTACGTACGTTTGTTTTTTGTCGATAATGTATCAAGTCGAGTATAACGACGGACGAATTGTAATTTCTTTGAAATATCAATTTAATATAATTAAAAATTCTCATCGAAGACATATATATATACATATATATACATACATAAATACATACATATATATATACATATATATACATACATATATATATATATATATATATATATATATATATATATAATTTTTTTCGTTTGTGGAATAAATAAAAGACAAAAAACAAAATAAGTTTTAAAGAAATTCGTATAATATGTAATTACAATTTGCACGTCGTTTAAGTCGATTTAATCGAACAAGTCTATGTGTTGTTATGCATTTATACTTTGAGCACTCATTATTTTTACATATTCGGTTTTAAAACTTTTACGATATGAGGGATTGTTTGAATCAATAAAAAGAAAATTATTTATTCGTTCAAAGGATAATATTACGATAAGAAAGAATTTTTTTGTTCTTTTTTTTTTTTAATGAGCTCACTCGATCCTTGGTTTGGGAACTATGAATTTCTTTATTTTTTTCTTGTTATCCGAATATTAATACAACAAAAAATTATATATATATATATATATATATATATATATATATATATATATATATATATATATAAACACATACATATACATACATTTGATATCTTGAGAGAGAAGGACTATAGATATGAATGAATCGTTTATGATAATTGTATGTGATTCCTCAAGACGATTATTATATTAACGATATAATAATATCGAAATCTAAAAGAATTAATCGAACAATGTACAGCCCGAAACAGATCGTCTTATTCCGAATTTCTAATTGTTCTGTTCCGGGCTTATATTTCTAATAACTTTTTTTCTAACGACATAATCGATATTTCCCTTTTAATCGTTTTGAACTTAAATTAAAAAAAAAACAAAAAAAAACTTTTTCCAATTGATTAAGAAATTAAGAAAATAGTCATTATGAAAAATAGAAATTGACATTAATAATCGCAATAATAATTGTAACACAATCGTTTTCCTCCTTTTTTCTTTGTTTTTCTCTCATTTTCGTGTTAATCTGTTTAAGAAGAAAAAAGAAAGAAAGAAACAAACAAAAATATCGGAAATACGAGATAATCTTCGTTGAATGCTAAGATATTCGGAAACTGGGTTCTAAATGCAACGCGTCGAAAACTATCCACATTTTCTGTTTATTTTTACATTCCTTGTTTTTTCTATTTCATATTGTTGTTCTGCGTTGTTGTTGTTGTTAATATTATTCTTTTCTAATTTATCAAGTATAGCCCAGTATTTTCTTAGTTGATAGAACTTGAACTCTTTTGAATTTAGTTTCTTTTTTCTCTCTCTTGTCATTTTTAATTTCAAGGAATAAAAAAGAGAGACTCATAAGTTTGAACTCGCAAAGAAAAAAAAAGTAAGATCTGTTTGAGTTTATTTTGAAATCGATTGAAATCAATTTTTTTTTTGGTCGAGTACCAAACAAGTGTCCATTATGAAAAGTTGGTTTGACGCAAATCTTTCGAAACGTTTTTTTAGACAGAAATATTTTCATAATTTTTATAGTTTGTTTTGAAGAAATTAATCCTTTTTATCATTTTTGTTGCTTTAACGTTGTCTATTTGAAAGAAAGGCTAATCTTTACTGATTTTTTAAATCTTTTTCTATATTAAATAATATATCGGCAATTTTATAATATCGATTTCCAAATATTTCACAAATATCAACACGTAAATCTTTTCTGAAAAAATGAAACGGTTCCTTCGAGTTGTTCGAGCCCTGCAAATTTTTTTGTTGCTCCTAATCTCATTGTATGAATTCTTTGATAATGATTTAATATAGTTATCGTATTTACAATGACCGAGAAAGATATTGGCACAGTTTTATTATTATTAGAATTTTATTGTGGTAGTAAATAATTAAACATGATACCGAGTAATAGTTATTTTCATCTTTCGGGATAAATTTAATGAAAAATAAAAAATAATAAAAAAGAAAAAAGGACTGTGCCAATACTCTATAATTACTATGTAATTAACAAAATATTTTAAATTATTACAAAGCTTATTTGTAAAATCTAACGTCGAATTACTGCTATTCCATGATCTTTTTAATAAAACTAAACAAATAATTCTAATTGACGTTTCGCATGAAAAGAAAAATGGAAGCATACGTGAAATTATGTTTACATAGGATCGTAAGAAACTAAAGACATCATTTTTAACAAACTTTAGAGAAGAGAAAGGTAATAACTTACGTACAATTGTTTTGATAAAAGAAAAAGAAATTAACGAATAAAAAGGTCAGAAAAAGAAGATGAAAGAAAAAAAGACACAATCTTTTTCTTTTTTTTAATGGCAACAACTAGAGAAATCCGCATGGTCACGAGTGATGAATGATATTACATTTGATTAGAACATTTTGATAGCGCATTAACATTGTCATTAATTATGCAAAGGGTCCTAAGAAAAAGCTAACAAATAATTTTATTGTTATTTGAGGTTCATAATCGTGTGAGTCGTGTTTATTTGTTACCATATAAATAAATCGTACTTTCTTTAACGTTATGCTTTCGATGATATTATAATTAAGATAGTTGTACATATAAGATACAAAATTAATTACACAGTTGTAGTAGTTTATACTCTATTGTTACTATTACAATATTTTATTATAGGATATACATATGTGTGTGTATGCGCGAGCGCGTGAGTATATATAATGAATATATAGGAAGAAATACTAGGCGAAGCCCGTTTCTGTGAATCTTCGTCGGCAATGACAGTGAAATCTCTTATCTTACTTTTTTTTTCTTTCTTTTTTTTTTTTATATCAGTCAAATACGACTAATACGAAAATGAATGATTGCAGGAGAGGTTAGAATCGTAATCAAGGGACCAAGACACAGGGAAGTGCTCGAGGTACAAGAATACGATTACGGTTTATGCTGCCTTTCTACGCGGAAATATTTATAAACAAATATTGTCTTAGCCCGTTTCTTTTTTTCTTATATTCATTTTCTTTTATTATTATATTATTTCACGTAAAAATGAAGAAAATATTATTGTTCCGAGTAATTAATTGATTTCGATCGAAAATCGAACAAACTTTGTTAAGTGTGTTACGTGGTTAAAGAAAAAAACAAAAATATATATATATATATATATATATACTAAACGGGCTCTGTATAATATTTTTTATTAACTCTGAATCCAAAGTGTTTGAAATACTTTTTAGTATTTACTAATATTTATAAAGAAGTCGAAGTTTTGAATTAATTCATTCGAGAATCAACGATATATTATAAAAATGAGATGACGAGAGAAATGACACACTTGCTATATAAACTTGAAAAACAATCTCGATTGCGAATGAAGTTATGTAAATAAAATAAAAATGGCCGAAAGTGAAGTGTTTCGAGAGCGCGCAATTCGATTTCGTATTTTTTTCAAATAATACGATCTTGAAACTCGAAAATCACATATATACGGAGTGTTCTATTTTAAACGAGACGATCAAATATCCTCGATCGTATTGGTTCTATAAAGAAATTGTTAAAAATAAAAGTTGTTAAGTTTAGAGGAACAAATGTAATATTCATCGCAGCAGCTATTACATAGAGACTGCTGTTGTCAATGGAAGTCACAATAATTGTTCTTCATAAAAATTTTTTTATCTTGACGACAAACGCGCTTTATGATATAGCTGTAATAAACATAACATTTTTTTTCAAAACAATTATTTTTATTTGAAACATTAGGTTAATAAAATCAACAGGATCGGGATATTTGATCGTATCGTTTAAAATTTAGACGCCCTATATACGATCACTTGGACGATACTCAAAATTGACCAACTGATAAGCGTTTGTAAGCTTTGTTATTCATTCTTCGATCGAAGGATCGAGATACGAAAAAAACAAAATACAATGCAACGCGAAGATGACATTCTAATACACGAATCGATTTTATTAATAAGAGTTCGAAGAGAAAGGAGATAATTATTTAAACTCGTATTATTCCGAACGAAGCATTTACGAAAGCATTTTATCGAAGCAAATTATACATAATTAATAATAAAGCGAGAGAGAGAGAGAGAGAGAGAGAGAGAGAGAGAGAGAGAGAGAGAGAGAGAGAGAGAAGAAGAAGAAAAGAAAAGAACTTTGATATCAACTAAATCGTTTTCAAAAGAAAAAGAAATGGTGCACTTTTTGTACGAAATTAAATCTTAATTCCTCTGTCGTTGTCTTGTTACTCGTTCGATGCAAGATTTACTTTCGTATAAATGATATTTATATAGGATATAGAATAATGAAAAAAAAAAGAGCGAGAAAAAATAAAAGAAAAAAATGATAAAATCGATCGATGTAAGTACGTACATATAATACGCCTCGCTATAGATCGATAGATCGATCGAGTTCAAATCTTGAACCCCGTCGTCGTCTTTTCGCGTTGATTTGAAAAGCACCAAACGAGCAAATAAAACTGATTGATTTAATTAATAATCCAGAGTGTATATTATCGAACTTGAGCAATCCTATCGAGCGGCGTAAAAACAAACATACTGTATACAATATATGAAATTTATGTATAAAAAAAAGAAAAAAGAGGGCAAAGAAGAAACAAAATAAAAAAAAAGGAAAGATAACGAAAGCGGAGCAATGGTGCCTTCGATATCGAATATCGCGATACGTTCGAGAATCGAATGGGCTCCATCATCATCGACGAGTCTCTCGAATTTTTTTGTGCATTATTTTTAACAGAATGTAATAAATAACTGTTTAAAAGGAATCGTCAATTTTTTTTCAAATCGTTGTACTATCTGTATTTATTTTCAAGATGGTGGACAATCATTGAAGGATTTAAGAGCATAGATGATCGTGGCGTTCGTCTTGAGCTCCGTAACCCATGGATCCCCTCTTCATATGACGATAATATCGATTTATGTTATACAGGATAGGTCATTTAAATTGATACATCAACATATCTCCGTTATTTATAATTTTATAAAAAAGAAAGAATTATTGAGAGAAAGTGACACTCGAAGGGACACTTCTGGACGATTGGAAGAATTTCTTCCTTAAGGTCATCCGTATTTTTTTAACTGAACCATATATATATACATACATACATGTATATATATATACATACATATATATATATATATATATATATATATATATATATACATGTATGTATATATATACATGTATATATATATATATACATACATACATGTATATATATATATATATATACATTCCCGTCCCTCAATTTACGCGGAACTTTTTATACGCGGGATTGATTTACGCGATCTTATTTTACGCGGTCAGATATGTATATAAATACATATACATATATATCATATATACAGACTTTGAAATAATATAATATTTTAAATTGTGTTTAGAATATAGCTTTGGCTTTACGTGATGTAAAACATTTAACTCTAAATGCTTGTTGGAAAGCAATATGGTCACAAATAGTTGCACCAGGCAATACTATTCCGACAACTGAAGAAGGAGTATCCAGTGTTATTACTTTATTTCAAGAGGTTGAAACAGAATGCTTTACCAATTTAAACGAGTGTAACATTAATGATTTACTAGCAGATCGTGAATTAATCGATACTAAATTAATAAATATTATATCTGAAACCCAACCTCATGATATATTTACATAGCAGTGACAACGAAGAAACTGATTCATTCACTGCGGAAAATCTTTGTAAAGCTCTTTAGTTAGACAAAAAACTAAGTTAGGCAACAAATTGGAATATGCCATTATAGGCATTGATCCAAACATTCAACGAGCAGTAAAATTTCGTCACAATTTAATGAAATGTTATAACGAATATCAGCAAATTTATGAAAACTTAGTAACAGAAAATATTGAGAAAAATTCATTCGAAAAAATTTACATTTACAATGAAAATAAAGATCAACTTCCATATATTTCAAACGATGAAGATGATAGGTCTATGCCAATTAACTCTTTCGCTATGGGCGGCTTCTCCGCCGTGGTACTCTCGCTGAACAGGCCCCGTCGCGCTAAAAATGTGCACGGTGCTCGAATAAGATCGTTAGCGGCCGCGTTTACGCTTCACTGCAACCCGAATTGGTTTGACGGTGTTTATTGACAAAAAAAACTTTTTACAAATTAAAATATTATAACTTTTATGATGTTACATTCCAGGAAAAGATACTCGATGTGAAATAACTTTAATCGCTGGTCATATATCCAATTCGCGGCATCTTATACAAAGCGTCTAAAGTCGCCTGTCGTATGTCAATTGCATTTTATGAAGAGCGACTGTAGTCGCCCGTAGTACATCAGTAGCATTTTATGCAGAGCGACTATAGTCGCCCGTAGTAGCGAAAGGGTTAAAAAAAAAGCTTATTGTTTTGAATTACAGTAGCGAAAGTAACATCGAATGAAACTTACACACTTCTGTTTTTTGAAATGCTTACTTATTTTTTTTTTGTTAAGTTATGTGAAATAAATATGCACACATGTATTTCTAAAACTTTTACTATCTTTTATTTCCAATATTTTTCCTTTTATACTGACAGATTTAATTTACACGATTTTTATTCACGTAAATCAAGTCCACGTGGAATGGATATTCGCGTAAATTGAGGAACGGGTGTATATATATACACACACATATATATATACATATACATATACATATATATCGTTTGTTTGTATAAATTGATTCCTCGTTTCATTCGGAATAAAAAAAACATACGGTTACAATGCCAAAAAGTGATTTGTTAACAAGATATTTTGTAAATGTAACAAAGCTATATCTTTGTTTTTAATTGAAGTTAGAAAGATATGTTAGATGAGAAAGATGAATGTTTTAAATTGGACTGCATATTCACAATCATATTTTTTTTTCACAAGTGCACGTGCGCGTCCATTATTATTTATCTCTCTCTCTCTCTCTCTCTCTCTCTTCCTTTTTTTTAACAAGTACGTATAGTAGTACTCACGAAAAAAATCGTAACTATTTGTTGGATTGAGAAGATCCAAATCATTTATTTAAATTCGCTCCGACATCATTTGGCCAACACACAATTTTAACACCGCAGATAACGTGCAAAAATGTATCGATGATTACATCGCCATAAAACCGGTGTCTCTTTTTTGAGAATGGAATTTACGATCTATCAGAAAGGTAGGAAAAAGTAATAGAAAATAAAAACGTATAAAATATTTCGCAACGTATTTGGTCAATGTATTTCTCAAAACATCATTGAACAGTCGAAGCAAGAAAATATATGTTGTGTATAATTGATTTGTTTTAATGGGTTCCCATGAATTTGTAAGAGATCTTGGACTTATCAAAGATTGAATTCGTTAGTGAGAGATAGATGCGAAGTATGTTCTTCGAAAAAGATATAAAAAGAAAGAAAAAAAAATCAAATGAAAAGGCTCGAATGAATGAACCTTCTCTTTGATAAAATTACATAGAAAAAAAAGAGAGGCAATGATAAATATAATTACAAGAAACCAGAAATTCTCTCTTTGAATAAATCTTCAATTTGATGGCGTATTATCAAGTATATAAACATCTTTATCAGTTATGTTATACTTGATCCACATATGATGAATACGATGGATTACGTCAGTGATTTTCATTCTTGGTGTCAGTTATACGCCAAACGGCCAAGACGATCGATGTATTCTCATTGATTCTCTTCTTCTTCTTCTTCTTCTGAATCTGGTCGTTCCTTCTTAGTAAAAATTCTTCAACGATATAATATCATTTTATTCTCCACGATATTTCAATTTTCTCGCAGTAAGTTTTCTTTTTCTATTTATTTTAAACAAAAAAGAAATATTATTATAGAAAACAATGATCGAACGATTCTCTGCTTGTTATATAATAATTATTTTCTGTATGTTCTTCTCTTATTTACTTTTAAAGGAGGAAGAATTTAATCTCATAAATATTTTAAACAATTTTGTATCTTGTGTATATATATACACGCGCGCGTGCGTGTGTTATTATTGATAATAAAATTGCGTGTTTAATTGAATCAAAATAAAAAAAATATATTCTCTCTGATAAGAGAAAGAGAAAGAGAAAGAGAAAGAGAAAGAGAGAGAGAGAGAGAGAGAGATATCGTTATAATTATCTTCGACGAAGTTAGAGGATCATAAAGCGTGTAAATTACGAAATTTCTAAATAATTTATTATAAAATATTTATTTGCGATTCAAATTTCTTTTGCTTTTTCATTTTTGTACTTGTATGGTTTTTCTTTTTTTATTATTTTTATTTTTGAAGGAAAATGTTGAACTTCGTATGCTTGGAAGATTACGAAAAATATGCGATTAACAATCTGACGCCAATCGTAAGAGATTATTATAAAAGCGGAGCCGGTGAAGAATCTAGTTTACGATGGAACAGAGAAGCTTTTAAGAGGTACAAAGATCGTATTATTTATATGCCTGATAATAATTTTGTCTTATAACAGAGATACTATTGTTGATGATATTATCATGGACAAACGGGATCTTGTTTAAAAATGATTATTAAAAAATTATGATAAATTATCATTGATAACATTCATGCGATACGTAATCCATCGTACTTATTTGAAAGGATTTTATCAAATTTATATTTTGTAAGAGCAACCAAAAAAAAAGAAACAAAACAAAACCAAAGTTGATTTGAATTTTTATATCATATGAAATTCAAATGAATTAATCAAATTTATTTCGTTCATGTCTCGAGTAAGATACAAATGTCTTTTGCATGTTCCGAAAAGGGACAAATATTATAAATATTTTATAAACAAAACAAAACAAAAAGAGGAAATAACAAAATTCAAATTTTCATATTAATACATTAAAAATTTAAATTAATTAATTATATGAATTATATGTGTTATCGTTTAGGTATCGAATAAAACCTAGATTTCTTCGAGATGTTTCAAAAAGAGATATAAGCACGACGATATTAGGTGAAAAAATTTCTATACCATTGGGAGTAGCGCCAGCTGCAATGCAACGCATGGCTCATCCCGATGGCGAATGTGCTAATGTTAAAGGTAAGTTGAAAATTGATATTAACAATCATTTGAGAAAAAGAAAAATAGTCCTAAACATTTATTAAACCATACAAATGTTTTAGAAAAATATTAATAATAATCTAATGTTACCAGACTTTTATTATTATAATCGTCATCATAAACGTCATAATCACAGTCACTTAATAATTATTACGCTTTTGAGAAATGTACGTATATTTGATTATACTAATTGTTTAAAGTGCAGATTATTCCATTTAAATTATTTATTCAATTCGATTTAATTTTTCGCTATGATTATTGCTTCTATTTACGTTCTGTTAAATATAAATAATTTCTTGTTTTATTAATCAATGATTCTATGATTTTTATCCGTCTATCTTTTGTAAATAGTAGAAATATATTTTCTTTTCGAATCTATTTTAATTATTCATTTAAATTGGATTTATTGATGATATATATATATATATATATATATATATATATATATATCACTATATTTTTATTAAGATATCTTTGAAATTTTTCAAAGCAATATCTAATCTATTAATTTTACTGATTCTTTTTGAAATTTTATCAATAGATATCTTTCGAGTATTTGAGAGCTAAAAAGACAATGATTTCTTTTTCTATTTGAGTAAATCTTATCTATGAAATTATAATCATACATACATTAAAATACTCAATGAATTCTTTCGATGAATGATATTTTCTCGGCACAAATGTGATAAAAATTTTTATTATAGCACCCTCTATATTTCTAACTAACGTTATAGAACGCTCACTTAGAAATATATAGAATATGATATCATTGTTAGCACCTCGTCTTTTCTTCTAATAATTTATGAAAGCGCAAATCTCTTCCTATGGCAACCATATTGTAATATAACCTATTTAACATTATACTGTTCAGTCGAATAACAAACCTGTTGATGTTTCTATTTCTTTTTGCATGGTGTTATTAAATGCAGCCGTTAGAATTAAGGCACACGGCAAATAGTACGCTCCTATAGATAATGTTAATCGATCGTAATAGAACGAGATGAAAATAAAATATTTAAAAAGATATTTTTTTTTTTTATATGTATTAGATTAAAACCGTATTTCTCTTATATAAAGCGTAAATCTTCATTTTCATATCTACAAACTTTCTTTCAATCGACTAAAGTACAATAATCGAATCTCAACGTAGAATGACTAGTTGGAAACAGCAGGATCTGCCAATATTTACATTCAATCGAAATTGCAGGGCTTAAGTGTAACTCAATGTAATATAAAATTATGGCATTTTATGGCAATACGAAGGAAGAAATTTATTTGAGCTTTGGTCCCACGTTCTCCCAATTATTTATAGCTTTCATATTGACATTCTCTATTCTCCATTTTTGAGTAGGAGACGATTGATCGCATGCAGTTACATAAACTTTTTTACTACCTGGATCAGTATCCAAACACCTTGGTATATAACCATGCATCAACCATTGTTTTTCTACGTCGTATCGCCATAACTGATTACCCTGTTTTCCATGACAAGGATATAAACTCACTGGGGCTTTGATATCCGATCTAGATACGTCTAAACAATCTGTGCGATCTTTTGGTCTAATGTCTTTGTGCCACGTCAATTTAAACTCTTGTTCTCCTGATAATACTGGATTATCTTTTTTACAAGTATCCACCTTTATAATCTCATCTTTTTTCATCTTCTTAGCATCAAGACATAATTCTGGTGCTCCCATATTTCTGATTTCTCCTGAAGCAAAGTCATCGGGCTCTATCGGTGGATATACTTCTACAAGGTCGAACGCTATATTTTCCATAAACCACTTGAACGGTTTGCAATGTAATTTCTTTCGAAGTTTTCTCTGTTCCGTTAAATTTCCCGGATCTAATGATCGTAAATGAGGCCGTCTACGGTAAATATACTCTGCGTACTCATCCATCCATACTTCTGCTACTCTCTTGTAATTTTTTCCTAAAAAGTCTCCACGACCAGGATTAGGAAAGGGTGGAAACTTCCTGTAAATATGGCCCACCCTTGAACAAGGAGCATCATACATTTGACCACCGCATTGCCATATCTTAAATGACAATTCATATTGTTCTCCACCCCATATATCTAAGCCAGAATCGTAACCACCCAGTTCCCAGAAAAATTTTGCACTTATAGCAAACAGCCCACCAGCCATGACTGGACTCTTAAATGGTTTAGCAGGTTGTTTTAGATCCTCTGGAAGTAGTGGTAAACGTTTATAATACAATTCCCAATCGAAAGCACCTCTAGCACCTTCATCTTGGGCCCTGTATTCAAATGTCTCATATGCTATTACGTCGATAAAGGGACAGACACAAGTTTTATAATCTTGCACAATTGGTTCTAAAAGCGGTGGTAGCCAGTTCACATTGGCTTCACTGTGCGAATCTAGGAAGACGAGAATTTTAGATACTGCTCTTTTTGCACCAGCTAATCGGCCTCTTATTAATCCTGATCGTTTTGGTAATCGTATTATCTTTACCTTTGGCATATGTTTCTTCACGTAATCATCCAATTTGTTTTTTAATTCTACCTTTGTGCTGGCATCGTCGACTAGTATAATCTCATGAAGAAGCGAAGGTGGAGAACGGTTAATAACACTCCAGCAAGTACGCATTAAAGTACTAAAGTGTTCATTGTGAAAAGAGATTACCACAGAGACAGGATCAAGAGTCCTCAAATATTTCTTTTTCTTACATTCAGAATGTCTAATATCTGGAACTGAACGATTTAAAGAAATTTCATCGCTTAAAGCAGCATTGAAACCATTGGTTTTATATAATTTTTCCTTCAGCGCGTCAAGGGAAGGAGATAAAAATGCTGGCTTTCCTTGTTCTCCTGTCCCACTTCTTTTTGCGTCTTCTTCTATCTGTTTATAATTGTGCCAATCGATCTTTTCATCCACATTCTGTACAAAAAAGAAAATAATACATCATGTTAAGTACATTTATCTCTATTCCATGCTATTCCTATGAAATATTACACCCACAATGTAGAGATAATGTCATTGATAAATGATACGTCCTATTTGATACATTGCACATTTACTCAGATGTTACGCATCACATATGCAAACATTTGTTGGAATACTAAGTGGGAATACAAGAAGAAATAAACACAGTTGGTACGCAAAATAACAACATACTAAAAATATCTAAGCACAATGAATTGTCGATAAATTATTTACCTGAATTGTCAATGGAATTAAAAAGAAAAAAAAAAGAAGAAAGAAAAAATTGATAAATTTATGAAACATTATGCGAAGGTTAGCATTTTCTCAAAAAAAAAGAGATTCGCTTTCAATGAAATCGGGAGAAAATACACGTGACACGGGTCCACTATTGTTAAATACGACTTTGCACGAACCGTGAAAGTCAGACTAGCGTGGAATGTAACGCAACCTGTTTGACTCGCTTAAATGGTCGCGCGCAAGGTGAATGGGTCTTTGACCTTCTCTCGGTAAACGGCTTTGAAACTACAGAGAAAGTTGAAAATGAGAGAGAAAGAGAAAGAAAGTAGATAATGAAGCTCACCTGTTTGTTAAAATTTCGAGCCAAATCCATCGGAAGCTTTCTTCCATCTTCTATCAATGCGAATGGAACCTGTGGGTTTGTTGATTCACGACTATGTGGTCGTCTAATATATCGAAAGATAATTACGGTGAGAAAAACGGTAAATACTGCTAAAAAGAAGAACTTAACGAGACTTATCACATTCCGTCTCATCATTTCGAACGATTCTCTGTCATATCTGATACGTAGCTTAACGTTAATTAATACTGTTTATCAAGAATATTTCTCATCTATCGTTTCTACAGAAAAAAATATGTTTATCGGCGTACATTGCATGAGAAACGGTAGACCAAACGTTACGCGCCGAAGAAACCGGCAACGGTAATAACATTGACTCCGCTAGTTAAAACGCGAGTAGAGGGGATAAAGTAAAGGTGAGCGTATAGAGCTTGGTTATGCGCATGCGCATATTTTATTGCCTTTGATTGATTGCCGTGACGTTAGAGCGCGTTGATTTTAAATTACGTTTCGAACGTATTGACCCATTGACGATCGAAAGTCAATTTTTCTATTCGAAATTATTTATTCGAAGTTAGATAACTCTTTTCTTTTTTTATTTTTCGAATTAACACGTATATTAGTTAGATGTATATACTATTACGTTTATTATACGTATAAAAATATATTTTTTAAAACTATTATGTAAACTTTATATATTAATTATTATATATTTATATTATTATTATATAATAGATAATTTATATGATTTATTTTTAACATAGTATTAAAATACGATATCAGGAAATTTGTATTAGAAATTTATTTATTTATTAATCTATTTATTTATTTATAGCTGCTGAAGCAGTGGGAACGATCTTTATACTCTCGACTTTATCAACCAGCAGTATCGAAGAAGTAGCGAACGTAGCACCGAAATGTATAAAATGGTTTCAACTTTACGTTTACACCGATCGAAACATTACATTGAATTTAATAAGACGAGCCGAGAAAGCTGGCTTCAAAGCACTCGTTCTTACAGTAGACGCGCCAATTTTTGGCGACAGACGAGCCGATTTGAGAAACAAATTTTCACTTCCTAAACATTTGAGGTACATATAAATATATTCTTCTTTCCATTTCTTTTTTTTTCTTCTTTCTCTCTCTTTCTCTCTCTCGAATCTATTAGACATAAGATGTAATTTTGAAATCGTATAATTTCTTTAGATTAGCTAATTTCGAAGGAGCTTTGTCGAATAAAGTGGCCACATCTAAAAAGGGATCAGGTTTAAACGAGTACGTTAGTGATCTGTTCGACCAATCACTTTCTTGGAAAGATATTACATGGCTTAAAAGGTACGTAAATTATTTATCTAAGTTTTGAATTCTTTTCCTTTTTTTTTATGGTACAGGGTATAATATTAAAAATCATTTGAGCATTCGATTATTTTGATATTGATAAGATAATTAATTTACTAACAATTCATATTATTTTATTCTTTAGCGTTACGAAACTGCCGATCATATTGAAAGGTATTTTAACTCCCGAAGATGCAATTTTAAGTGTGAAATATGGAGCCGCCGCCATTATAGTTTCTAATCATGGTGCACGTCAAGTTGATAGTGTCCCTGCAACGGTTTGTATTAAATGTTATTTACGTTATCAAAATATATTTTTATATGTTATTTATTTTAACAAAATATAGTTTATCGATATTATATATAATCTGTCTCATTTAAAACGATATAGTCAAATATCTTCGTTGCCATTGGTTTTATAAACAAATATTTCAAATAAAATTTATTATTGTATTTAATTGCAATAATGTTCTCTATGATTCGAAATGTACCGCGTGTCCAATGATTACAACTTTAATAATGTTTGAACCAAAAATTAATAAATAAATAAATAAATATATAAAAAATGAGACAAAAAAGAAATTAATTAATGAATTCATCGGTTATCAGATGTTTACAAAAAAATTAATTTCATTATTGCGATTACACAATTTGTTAAAGTTTAAGGCACCATAACTCGACGAAATATTGATGAAAACGTAGGTGCTGATATTATCTATAACTTTTGTTATATTAAAAATATCGATTTCCATTAATGAAAAAATTGTTATGACTTTCGTATCTTGACAACAAGATCCTTTATGAAATAGTACTACAATAAATATTATATCTTTCTTTCCAAACTTAGCAACATTTATTTGAAACATTTGTTTATAAAATCAATAGGATCAGAAATATTTGGTTATATCATTTAAAGTAAGACACATTATCATCGAAGAAATTTGATAAATTTCAAATTCGAAAAATATACGAAATTTTGAAAAGTAAAATATTTAGTTAATTACTTTTAGTTACGTATCTTTTGTCTTTTTATAGATCGAAGTCTTACCAGAGATAGTAAATGCGGTTAAGGATAAAATAGAAATTTATATGGATGGAGGAATTAGACAAGGCATTGACGTTTTTAAAGCTCTTGCTTTAGGTGCTAACATGGTAAATGAAACTAAACTTTCGATGCGATAAAACAACCGTGTTTATATTATAAAATTATATCATGATTACTTTAATACGATAAGAGATCATATACTATTTTTTATGAAGATTATTAATATATTTATATCTCTATTTATTATTATAAATAATTATTTTATTTAATATAATAAAATAAAATAATTATTGTTGTATTTTATTTATTATTAAATCAAGTGATTATTTGTATTCCATTACATATATTTAATATAATTAAAAATGTTATTATTAAGTAAATAAAATAATTATTAATTATTTAATAATAATATAGAATACGATATTTCAATTGCTATTACAAATAATTATTTTTCATTAATTTTTATACGCTCAAGCAAAGAATATTATATAGAAATAAATTATAGATATGACAAGTTTATAAATATTATTTTTAACCAATTACAGGTATTCATAGGTAGACCAATGTTATGGGGTTTATGTCATGCTGGAGAAAAAGGTGCATTAAATATACTTGAAATGATGAAAAAAGAAATCGATCAAGTCTTCGCTTTGACAGGTAATCAATTCAATTTTACACTAATAATTCTTTAATATTTCATATATTGTCACTCTTTTTTTTACAGGTTGTACGACCATAAAGGATGTCACCAGTGATATGGTCCTTCACGAGTCACGTTACAGTCACTTGTGAAATTGCCTTCCACATGATAAAACAATTTTACAATTTATTTAACGTTATGACAATATTATCTTAAATAATAATTAGCAAAGCATACACGTTCGTTGTTTATCATCTTCGGTAAGTTAAAGAACAATAATAATAATAATAATAATAATAATAATAATAATAAAACTACGATATAACAACAACGACATATAAATATATATATATATATATATATATATATATATATATATATATATAAAGGAAATAAAAAAGAGGAACCAAGGAAACAAAGACGAACATTATTAAAATTACAATTGCAGTATAATTCACAATACTTGTATGGTTGGCATTTTATTAAATATATATCTATATATATATATATATTTATTTATTTATTTATTTATTTCATATATGTATATATGTATATCATATGTATACACATGTGTGTGTGCGTCGCGGTGCAATCCTTCGGCTTCGTATGCGTGTGCGTGTGTGTGCGTGCGCGTGTTGTGTATATATACATACAAACATACACATACACGTGCTCACACAGATACACATACACGCATATGTGTACTTATGTACGTTTGAGGAAAATTCATTCAATATTTTCCATCGAAACGGATCGTGCACGTCGCGTTATTAAGAACATTTAACGGCACCGATCACCAAAGGATCGATATTTTTCAAAATCTAATCCGTAAAAATAAATCATTGTTTGTCTTTTTTTTATTTCTTTCTTAATCATTCATAATGACCAATGGAATTCGGTACCGTCGTCGCAAAACGTCTTGAAATTTACAGCTTTTTTTTGCGAAGGTAAAGCTAGCCGCTTTGTATTATCTTTTTTTCGGTTTTTTGTTTTTTCTTTTTTTTCGTTTTCTTTTCTTGTTTTTTTATTCTCTATGCACAATATTGTATTTGGTGAAATCTATCAACTCATTTTGTTGCTTTGGTCTAAGATCAGCTTTTTTTTCGGTGTATACGCTTCATCGATACAATTAATATTATGTATAATATGTATACGCAATATGCACATGTTTACGATATATATATATATATATATATATATATATATATATATATTATATATATAATTTTTATTATTATTATTATTATTGTTGTTGTTGTTGTTGTTGTTGTTGTTGTGTTGTATGTACGATATATATACACGCATACACACATCGCCATTTTGTCTCGTTGAACATAGAAATACATTCTTTTTCTAACGTCTGTTATATTCTTTGTTTCTTTTTTTATTCTTTCACTCAATCTTTTTATTATTTTTTTTCTGTTCTTTCTTTTGAATCGTTTTTCTTCCTTTTTAATATCTATTTATTTATATATTACACGAACATCTTCGAACGGGTCGCGCTCTCTTTCTCTCTTTTCTTTTGGAAATTCCCTTTATATGCGCCTTGATATTTTCAATTAAAATAGCTTAGACAAATTCTGTGAAAATTTTTTTTAAGTTTTTAACCAAAAGTCAAGTTAAAATAAATTGCTTGAAGGTCGCTTGTATCGTATAAATTTGTTGGAGAAAAAATAAAGTATACTGGCACAAAGTCGGTTTTAATTTCTTTCTTTTTTTTGTTTTTGAAAGAATTTTTCTTATTGCATTATTTATCCAACAAATATAATCGAAGGAAATTGTCAACTATAATTTAACAAGCTTATAATAATAATAATAATAATAATTCTCATTCGGTATATGTCGTCCGTGTCAATTAATTCTCAGCTTATCCTTTCGATTAGTAGAATAAAAAAGAAAAAAAAAGAAAAAAGATATTATATATATATATATATATATATATATATATATATATAAAATTCTAATCTGTACAGATTTCCCTTATATTAAACAAATTCTCAATCATGTGCTTCACGAAGGGCGCGTCCAATTGTCAGAAAATATGCTATGTAACATATTACTACATACATATTCGATACATATTGGGTTAATCACAATATATTATGATAACGATAGACACACAGTGTTCGGTGATCGATTGATTATGTAACGGTAGTTCCTGCGAGGATAATACATATGTATAATACACGTACGAAAAAGGAGTATACACATCAGGTAATTATTTGTGTAAGTATCGAAGGAGGGTGAGAAGTTATTAGTTAATAGTGAATTAATAAAGTGTATAGCGAATGTTTTTCTCGTGTTTTTTATTTTCCTTCTTCTTCTTTTTTTCTTTTTTTATTATTATTATTATTTTATTTAATTTTGTTTTATTTTTTTTCCCTTTTTTCTTTTTCTTTCTCCTCAGTATCTTGATATTCAAAGAGATTGGATATAGGTAGTGTTTCTAAGTGAGTTAGTACGTATCAATAGAAGTGTAAAATTTATTGGTCCAGATAATTATTGTGTGTATTTCGAAAAAGGGGCGATCGCTTTTTGGCCTACAACTTAATTCTGTTCATTTACTCTCCCTCTTTATCTTTCTCTTTCTCTCTCTCTCTCTCTCTCTCTCTCTCTCTCTTTCTCTCTCTCTTTCCCTTTTTATTCTTTCTTTTTCCTTTTTTTATTTTTCTATGTGTAAATGCATACGGAAAGCTTAGAAAATTTTCAACGAAGATTAAATCGATCCTATACTTCGAAGATAAAGAACAAACGTAGAGATCAAAATATGTTATTTCTTTATTATTTACTTTTCTTTCTTTATTTATTTATTACGGGGTCTTGATAGGAACTTAACATCGATACAGTGTAAGAAAAACAATGCGATTAGGTCGATCGATGAAGTTTTCTTTTCATTTAAAATAGCAGTTACTTATATATGCACGGTAAATTTTTAATAGAATGTAAATGTGTGTATGTGTGTGTGTGTGTATATACATAGACTCTAGCGTAAATCAATTCCAAAAGTTAGGGTTGTTCGATGTCTAAAAAAATTTAATTTATCGAACATTATGACACGGCCAATTTATTGCTAATTGCAAAAGTATTTCATTCAGAAAATAAACGCATTATTAGTCAAATTATTCTTGCCCCTTTTTTTCATAATGAAATCTTTACAATTACTAATCAATAACAATAATAATAAATTGTATATTCTGACACGCGATTATCTATAATTGCAATCAACGTTCTCGATCGCGCTTTCGGTAGTATTCACGTTAAGTATGTGTAAGTATTATTGTGTAAAAGTATATGTATGCATTTAGAATATCGCTTTACAGGCTGTTCATAGGAGACAATCAATTTTCACATTAACATATCATATCCTTTGTCAAATTGGAGGACATTTAACGACAAAATGACAAAAATCAATTCGATCATTCTGTACTAGTGTATTGTTTAAATCCTTTTTTTCTCTTTATTTATTTATTTTCTTTTAATGTAAATTTATTGAAGAAAATTAAAATAATTTATCGTCTTTATTAACTCTGTTGATTTCTTTTTTGAGATCAAATCATTCGTTTAGTTTTTAAATATATATAAAATTTGGGAAGTATGTCAAATGTGCGTTCATGGATACGCATAGATATTTTTAAATAATTCAAAATTCTAGAGTAAATATAAAAGATATATAAGTATGGCGGAGATATTTGAAATAGTATAAAGAAATTACGAAAGAGAAAATTTAATAAAAAAGAGAATGATACTTCTTTCATGATTTTGCCCTGTAGAGAATTACGTATGTATCTCTCTCTCTCTCTCTCTCTCTCTCTCTCTCTCTCTCTCTCTCTCTCTCTCTCTGCTGTGTGTGTGTGTGTGTGTGTGTGTGTGTATCTATGTACGTTTATATCCAGAAAGGAAAATTGGTCTTCGCATGTAATTATGTAAGTACGTGTATTATTGAAAAATGTTTAGTGTAATGTTACGGTTATTAGTGTAAGTTTTGTTTTCTTTCTCACTTAATCGTGCGATAATTAATTACGATCCAGTGGTGTAACGTAAGCTTTAAATTTACCTAGAGATAATATCGTTAATTCTCGTATTTTTTAACGAATAAAAATATATATATATATATATATATATATATATATATATATATATATATATATATATATATTTCCATGAAATTTCGTTTGAAGAGAAAAAATAATAATAATATTTTTGTGGAAGCAATGAAGAAGAAATTATTTAAAGATTTCCATAAAAAAAAAACAGAGAGAAAAAAATTCAAATCCAATGATTATTTCCCGTGCTTATCTATCTCTCGAAAATTATTTCTCTTATTTTCACTTCGAAATTTGAAAAAAGACGATTTTTTTGCCAACGTTACATCACTGTCGCATGACGTACACAACAACGCACAATTGTTTCTCTTTATATATATATATATATATATATTTATATTTTTTTTCTTCTGTTTAATATATTATTAACAACGACGACGATTATTACGTTTAGCTAAAACATTGAATTAACATTGAATCGTTTATGCATTTTTCAATCCCTGCGATCAGTCTGAATCTAATTGACAATGTGTACAGAAAAGTGTCTTTTATCTTCCGATGCATCTTATCGCATTCCTTCCCTTCCTTCCTTCGAATAATTATTTTTATCTTCTTCATTTATTTTTCTTGTTTGTTCTTTTTTGTTTTTTTTTTCTTTTTCTTTTGTTTTCGTTTAAATATCTTGTTTATTATCAGCTTAGTTCTCTAATACATCTAATACTATTGTGAGTATACCAAGGACATACAAGATTAGTATCAACGACGAGTGTATTTTTAATCATTAACAAGTTATATATACTTCTTATTCATTCTGACGTTAATTATCAAATTTAATTTCAAATAATGATATTAATCGTATTGTCCAGGGACTGAGCATAGTTTAAATAGTAGTCAATCATTTATTTTCTCTTTATCTTATTATTCCGTACGTACAAATGTTTACCGAATAAAAATATCAAACAAAATAGATATTAATTATACCTTATCGATATGTGTTTCATGGATATCAAGAAAGCAAAATTGATATTGTTGTATCTCCGATAAGAGAAAAAGAAAAAAAAGAAAAATAAATTCAAGAAAAAATATTAAGAAGTAGAAAAATTTTACAAAATATTACAACATCGTTATTATTTAAATACAACGTCGTATTTCTTAAATTTATCATTTATTAGTATCACTAAAAATTCAATTGACAACCGCTAATAATAATTCATATCGAATTTATATCGATATAGAAATTAATATCAATTTGTCAGTCCCTGTTCTTCAACATATACAACAATTCATTTATATCGAAATAAAACAATGTAAGTCTCCTTTTCTTTTTTTTTTTCATTTTGGTTCATCTTCTATTTTTTGTTTTTTTTTTCTTTCACTTGTGCATTGGAAATGGGCTGGTCTCTTGTCAAGGTGTGCGACATTGATCAAGCGTAATTTTTTTTTATCGACATACGAGAGACCGGCCTCTGCTTTTAATCTTGTATATCGATCGACCAATCTTTTTTCGAGATATATGCTCATTTCTTTCTTTCTTCCTTTCTTTGTTTTTCTTTTTTTTGTATTTTTTTGTTTTTATCAAAAAATTCTATGCGATCGCCTAAAGAAATTGTTTTAAATAGACATTTCGAAATAATAATATTCTCTTGATACATCTTTGAAGCTTAGGAACAAATAGAAGATGATCCTTTTTGTTTTTATTTTATTTTCCTTTTTTAAATGTCACTTCTAAAGAACATATTTTACTCGATCTTTTCGATACGATCGAGTCTCCGACTCTCTTCCGTTTTTCTCTTGTTCTTTTCTTTTTTTTTTTTACCAAATAAGAAGCAGGTCTCCTAATTTATTTTATTCGAAAGAAGATCCTCCTTGCTCGTTGGATTGATATAGGTGTATGTATTTACGTTTACAAGTGTATATATACATATATATATATATATATATATATATATATATATATATATATATATATATACATAAATATATATATACATAAATATATATATACATACATACATATATATATATATGGATAAATACAGATGTATATAAGTAGTAGTATTTGTTTGCTTTTTGAAGTCGTACATTTTTTCATCTACCACTACGATATTTTGTAGAGGCAGTAGTACATTCTTTAGATCATTTTGCCTTCGTATTACGGCACTTTTGAAAATTTCAGTGCAGAATTAATAAAGCCTCTCGCAGAGAAGAAAGTAAAGCAGATTTCGGATAGTCGAAACGATTACAATATATATATTTTTACAATAGAAGATTATTTTGTTGTGGTTTTTTTTTCTTATTTCTTGTTTCCCTTCGAGTTGATATATTCGTTCGTTTCGCCATTATTTTCACACCACGTCATTTTATTCTATTTATTTTTTGTTTTGTTTTTCATTTATTTATTTATTTATTCATTCATAATATCTATTGTTCTTATTATATCCATTTGTTTGTTTTTTTATTCGAAATATTTTTTAAATTAGGCAAAACAAAGAAAAGTACTTAAAGAACAATTAAAAATTGTTCGAGAATTTTATTTGATGTAATAAAAAGAGGACGTACGAAGACGTCCAAAAGTAATTTAAAAAAGTAATTTAAAATTTAAAAAGTAAAAAGAAAGAAAATATATAAATATATATGTAAAGAAATTTTTATTGCGTTAAACGTAAAATAATGTGAAAAGTGTAAAAAAAAGAAAGAAAAGAATAAATGAGATTTGTAATGCGATAATAATAGTTCAAAATAAAAAAAGAAAAAAAAACGCAGATAAATTGCAAAAAGCGAAATCAGTACGATAAAGAATCATAAAAACGAAACGAAAGAGTAAACAAAAAAAAGCATTCCTTTTCTTCAGATACACTTCACTTTTTATTTCCTTACAACTTACAATCATAACGTGGTTTTTATTTTTCATTTCGACATCGAGGCTCGTGAGTATGTACGTAAGTAAGTATGTATATATGTATGTATGTATGTATGTATGTATGTATGTATATTTATATATATATGCATTTCTTTTATGTCTTTCTCTCAACCCCAATTTTTTTCTCCCATTCAAAAAAAATTTCTTCATTTTTCTTCAAACCTACCTATTTTATTACACTTAATTTATTATCTCTTATCGTCTCGTCTCGAGCGTTCCTTCTCAGTGTATGTAGATTAAATATATATATATATATATATATTTAATAGTTTCTTTTTGTTTCATCATCGATAAGAGAAAGCTGCTTTTTTAAGTTTCATTGAATTGATACGCGCTTAAAAGTGTATCACCAGCGAAGCGATTCACGGTTATATAAGTGTTTGTTATTTATTTATTTATTCATTTTTTTTAATCATTATTATAATATATAGCTGCTAGATTATGTACGTGTCGTGTGTAATGTGTATTTCTATATGCTCCCCTATGTATGTTCCTTGTATGTATATATATATTTGTTTTTCTTTTTCTTCATCCCATTTACATGATATCACAATAGTATGCACGTATATACGTCTAGATACTAAATCAATATATACTCTAGGCAAAGTTTATCTCTCCCTCCCTCTCCCTCTCTCTCTCTCTCTTTCTCTCTATCTATTATCTATCTTTATCTGTATATCTTTCGCTCTTCCATATTTCACAATAATGTCGCTTCACGCTGTTCTTGCGTATAATACTCGAAACTATACAATAATAATAATAATAATAATAATAATAATAATAATAATAATAATAATAATAATAATAATAATAATAATAATTAATAATAATAATAATAATAATAATAATTATTATTATTATTATTATTATAAGCCGGTTTTGTGTTTTTTTTAGCTATATAACACGTTTAGTGAGGATAATGCTTTTGTGCTTCAGCCCTTTTTATTTTTTTTATTTTTTTTTACTTCATTATCCGACATTTTGTTTTTAACATCAAACAGCCAGCCATATTTGTTTTTATTTATCTATTTTTTTTGTATATTCGTTCCGGCTAATATATACGCATGTATGTGTTTGTTTCAATGTGTTTTTTTATTCTCTCTCTCTCTCTCTCTCTCTCTCTCTATATATATATATATATATATATATATATATATATAAACATATGTATGCACATACACACATGTATATATAATACAGAGAAGATTTTACTAAATATCGCATGTGTCACCGCATAGTGCGTTTCGTAACTAGTGCACAAAGAAATCTACTATACTTATAATATCGTTCCAAATAGTACTCATTATCTCGTTTTTCTTATCCAGAGTTTCCCCTTATACATTTTTTTATTTTTATTTTATTAGTATATTGATTTGGATTACATTTTATTTCTGTTTTCTTTGCTTTAGTTTAGTTTACTTTAGTTTAGTATAGTTTAGTTTAGTATAGTTTAGTTTAGTTTAGTTAGTTTCGTTTTTGGATTTTTTTTGCTTTTCTTTTTCTGTTTGCTTTTTTCCTTAATACATATACATATATTTTTCTTTTTAATCATATACACACTCTTGATCGATACGGCCGTTCAGTCTTACAAAGTTCGAACGTACATATGTGTGTTAACTTTGAAAAATTTCTACGTTGTTCTTCGTCGGAAGTTATTACTAATATACATAATAAGTAGAGCTGGGCTTGTGGCTAAAATGAGAGACGAGGGGGATTGAAGGATTGAAGGTAAAGGAACACGTAGGGGAAGAGGGGGAAGATGTCAGTAGAAATTTTTAAGGAAACAGACAATCGTAAAACTTTGAATAATTAGTCATCGTATTTCTCACCTCTCTCTCTCTCTCTCTCTCTCTCTCTCTCTCTCTCTCTTTCTATCACGCGCGCTCGCGCCTACGGCAAAGATTTTCGTTTTATACTTTTTCTTTCTTTCATTTGTCTTTTTCTTGTTTTTTTCTCTTTTTTCTTTCCTTTTGTTCCTTTCTTGGTTTCGGTTCGGTTGTTGTTTCTTGATCTTCCCCGACACAACACGACAATATCACGCGCTTTTTTATATGTTTTTTTTTCTTTTTTTTTTTTAGAAAATACACTCGTAAGAATAAGAAGATTGAAAAAATCGTATAATCGTATAGAAACACGACTCGATGCTTTATTTTTTTTCTCTGTCTGTCTCTCTCTCTCTCCCATCTTTTTTCTTTCGTTCGTAATTTTTTTCTCTTTGTTCTTTTTAATAGCAAGTTTACAAACAGTTTTGGGTTTAAATATTATCATTAGTAGTTAAGCTATAAGATTTGAAGAAACGTTCCGTGTTTTAACACAGCCATCAAATTTGTTTTTTTCTCATAATTACTTTTTTCCCCACTTTTTCTTTCCCCTTATTTTTCTTTTTTTTCGGCTTACCTTTGTTTTCAATATATATAAAAAGATGAACATTTTCGTGGCAAACGGACGTTGGAGACGTCAATCCGGAAAGATTATTAATAGCTGCCCTTTATTATTTTTTTTTTTTTTTTCTATTCTTTTCATCGTTTCATTTGATTTCCGGGTTTTAACTTGAACGATACGTCGTAACAGAATTGACCACTCTAACGTTATTGTTGTTGTTATTTGTTTGTTTATTTATTTATTTTTTCATATCGATAGCCACGTTCATTGTCAAATTTTTCGATGCGAGTTTCGATTCTTATTATTCCTTCGTTTCGAAGGTTCCCCCATTAAAAGAAGGCATTAAATATTATTATCGTTTTCTCGCAGAGGCTTTTCTCAAATTTTTACCAATCATATTGTTTTACCACCTCCCACGCCCCTTAATTTCTCAATCTCTATCTTTGGAACAGTCTCGAAACGATAGTTCTTACTTTTTCGTCATTCATTATCTTAATCCTTCGTTCGCGTGATATTGTTTCCTTTTTTTCGTTGATTTGCGACAAAAAATTCTCTTGCGAGACTCTATGAAGAAACGTATCTACGAATAAAAATGCAAAAAAACAAGTACAATTTCAAACGAAAAAAGCCATAGAATAATCGATAATTGCTTTGTTATTTAAGATTTAAATAATATCGATAAAAGAAAGATTCACTCATTTATATGTATTTAACAATGATAACGATGAGATTCCTTTTCTCCCAAAGATTAATAGATTATTAAAAACAAAAAAACAAGAAAAAACAAGACGAAAAAAGAAAACAAACAAAAATGAAATATTCTTCAACGTAATTGTCAAATATACAAATGAAAACAAAGTAATATTTATGAAAATCCTCAATAGTCCTGAAATTTTTGTCGCAAACGTACTCGAATTTGATAGAAAGTTTCTCTCCCTCTCTCTCTCTCTCTGTCTGTCTCTATTACTGGTTCTCGTATTACATTAGCACACGTATCTTTTCTAACAATAATAGCTAACGTTTCGACCGAGCCTAAGGTACATATATAGCAGCGATGCGATTATTTTATAAACAATCGATATCGACAACAACGTTCGCAAGATAGGAGAGACAGTAAGCTCGGATAATCCTGAGGCGTTTTTATTATCATCGTGATTTTGCGCGAAGAAGAGCATCGAACTGAGTAGATATATATACAGCATGATATTTATTATATTAATATTGATATGATATATATATATATATATATATATATATATATATATATGTATGTATGTATGCGTATATATTAACGATCATTTATCGGTATGGAAGTGTGAGGTCATTCGCCCGAATTGATTGCGTGTATTTCTCAACGATATGACACAGCGAACGTTCCGGTAAAATGTGTGTACAAAGTTTGTACAACCAGAGATAGACAAAGAGAGCGAAGCGAGGCATAGGTAATAATATTTTGCGTGTGTAAGTTCTTCTGTGTTTCACGTGTGTGTGTATATATATATATATATCTTTCTCTCTCTTTCATTTTTTTTTCACTACATTATATAGCCTTGAACACACAAACACAGATGAACTATTTACTGACTCGACTCGAGTTCTTGTATATTTGATATATTTTTTATTTTTATTTTTTTTTTTATACTCGTTACACAGCCTCTCTCTCTCTCTTTTTCATTCACTTTTAATATACCGTTACTTATCAGATCCTAAATCTTCGACATCATCATCATAATCATAATTATAATCATAATCATCATCATCATCACCATTATCATCATTATATCATTATCATCTTCTTCATCTTTATCATTTTCAGATCCCGATCAAGTTTAAGCAAAACGTACATACGTGAGAGTTTTCTATAACACCATTCGTGTACCGGTAGTTCCCGTTTTTATGAATGAATTTATTCCAATATCTCCTCTCTCTCTCTCTCTCTCTCTCTCTCTCTCTCTCTTTCGCTCACTCATTCACTCTCTCTCTTGTTTTCATAAAGTGAGAACTAACATCTCTCATAGATCCAATATAACAAACATGGTGTCTTCTGTTTTTGACATATTGAAAAATTTTATAATAATAATAATAATAATAATAATAATAATTAATAATAATAATAATAATAACTATAATAATAATAATAATAATAATAATAATAATAATAATAATAATGATGATGATGATGATGATGTTAAAAATAACAATAGATTTTTTTTTGGATATAGGTTATATTACTTAAAACCAAAAAAAAAGAAAACAAGAGAAAAGAAAAAGAAAAAACAATTTCGTTTTTATAACTGAAAATTCATTTAACATAAGAATTCGTCAAGCGGGAGCTACCTGTGTATATATATATATATATATATAAACTATATATATATATATATATATATGATATATATATATATGTATGTATGTATATATGTATGTGTTTGCTCACAAACTGTATTTTCTTTTTGTGTACCTGTGTGTCTTCGATTATATGCAACTTTTTTTTTTATATATATTTTTGTTTTGTTTCGTTTAGTTTCGTTTTATTATTATTACGAGCTAACACCTACGTAGCAGTGTTCCTCTGCAATGTTTCCTAGTGATAAAATTAATACAATAACATATGATGTATTTACATTAACTATCTACATTATCTACACATCAACAAACGGTTTAGTTTTAGTGTAGTGACTTTTTCATTATCGTTTTATTATATTTTAGTTTTATCAACGTTTGCTGCTCTTTTTCTTTCTATATATTTTCAAGGATATATATATCTCCTTTTTCTTTCGTATCATTCTTTCTTTATTTCTTCGTGTTTCTTTTTTGCCGTTTCGTTTTTTTTTTTTAATCAGTATTATCATCATCATAATCATCCATCTAAATCATTCGCACTAAGTCTCGCACTCTCTCACTTTCGTTCACACGATAATAATATCGTCGCTTAATAATGGCGTCGTAATCCCTTCGAAAAGAACAAAAAAACAAAAAAGGAAAGAAAACGTCTCATAATTTCGCGACTAGTATGAAGCAAATTATCATTGTACAAAAATGTAATCGTCGTGTTCTCCTTCGACTTCACTACTCGATTTTTTCAATTCGCAATGTGACGATCGTACGTAAGAGTGTAATAATAATAATAATAATAATAATAATAATAATAATAATAATAATAATAATAATAATAATAATAGTAATAAGTAATAATAATAAAAATAATAATCATAATAATAATAATAATAATAATAATAATAATAGTAATAAGTAATAATAATAATAAAAATAATAATAATAATAATAATAATAATAATAATAATAATAGTAATAGTAATAATAGAAAAAAAGTAGAAGAAAAAAACAACACACGTACACACAAAATGAAATAAATATGCCAACTTAGAAAAAAGGAAAAAAAAACAGGACAATTAACGTAATAATATAATAATAATAATAATAATAATAATAATAATAATAATAATAATAATAATAATAATAATAATAATAATAATATAATAATAGTAATAATATTAATAATAAAATAACCGATAGCTACACAGTCCGTAAATTAAGACTGGCGCTACGTTTCCGAGAATTCGTGAGCCTCTTTTCTTTTATAATTTTTTCTTTCAAAACCTCCATTTTCTTAATTCTCTACTACCATCATCGCCATTTACATTCGGCAGCTCTAAAGTAAAATCTGTATCTCTTTCCTATCTTTCTTATTATTATTACAACGGATCTACGAGGATCCTTTGAATTTTCAAAGATGACACGCGGATTTCTTGATCAATCAATCGGACTCAGTATTTTTATTATATTTCCTTTCTACTCTCCCCCATTCATTCTCTTCTTCTAATATATTTGTCTGTTAATTATTATTATTATTATTATTATTATTATTATTATTATTATTATTATTATTATTATTGGTTAGTTTCTTTGTTAAATTACCCTCGACTGTGTGTATTTGCGTTAACGACAATCAAAGATTATCAATATTTTAATCTCTTCGGGCAAAAGTATGGTCTCTTTGTTGTTGTTGGTTGATGGTGGTATAGGTATTATTTTATTTTATTTTGTTGTTGTTTTCTTTTAAAAGATTAAATCTTCATCCTTTCGTCGTGTCCTCTTCTTCATGATCTCTCCTTAGGGATTTGGATATCACTGGTGGAGAGAGGTAGTCGGATTCAGGTCAAATTAGGCTGCAGCGTGGGGGGCATGGTAGTGGATGAAAAATATGAGACTGAATCCTATATGAACGCCCAACATTCCAGTGTTTTAACTACGAAATCTTCATGCGGTGCCAATGGCTCATTCCCATATGTGCTGCACGATTGTGTCCTTCCTTGATAGAGATCACCATCCAGCCAGAGCCCAAATTTACCACTACGAATAATATTTAATGTGAAATGGTGATTCGTTTATCCTTTTACTTTTATTACACATTTTCTTTTTCTTCTTTTGTTTTTTTTTTAGGCTTGTCATATAGTAAGTATTTATATATAAATATTAATATAAGTATTTGTATATAATACAAATATATAGGTGTATATAAATAATATTTATAAATACTTGTGTGTGTGATATTAACTTGTTAATATATTATATACATACAATTACACATTAATTACATTATAATTTTTTCATTATAATCGTAATATATGTGATTAATAATATATATATATATATTAACCAGTTATGTGTGTGTGTGGATATATAATATATTAACTTGTTAATATATTATATACATATATACATACAATTACAAATTAATTATATTATAATTTTTTTATTATAATCGTAATATATGTGATTAATAATACATATATATAATTATATTATAATTGTATATAATACATACATATATATATTAACCAGTTATATACTCATATATAATATTATATATATTTTTTATGTAAGTATAAGAAAAACTTACTCTCCGGCACCTATGGCAAGGCTCTCATTGTTGCCTTTGATGAAGTAAAGATTGTCACCTGTCCAATTGAAAGCTTGGAACCTTGGTGTGAACCTAAAGAGTAGGGACTCGCCGGTACCATAGAAGTGATCACTTACGTGTAGAGCACACGAAGTCAATGCACCAAATACCTGTAACAATTATTTATTTTATTAGTGTGAGAAAAAAACACTCTTAACTTTTGACAGTTATAATATTAAATCTAGTTAATGAGTTCAATATCTGTGTGTGTATCCACGTGTATCAATAAGTGATCACCCTTCATGAATTTTATTTATTTAATACGTTTCATAATTTGAATCAGTAAAAATGGTAAAAACAGAAATATATAATCTTATATATAAATAAATAGTAAAATATATAAATATATATCATACAAACAAAAATCTATAATTTGGATCTATTTTGCAATAATCACAATTACTAATAAGAAATTTAATTTGACATTGTATAGATCCGATTAGATATTTTTTAAGAATTTGTTAGTTCCTCATAGAAAAATAAATAAAGAAAAAACAAAAATTAAATACACTTACGTTACCCTCGGTGTCCTCGATAACGAGCAAAATCGGACTCTCAATTTTGCCCATTTTTCTGTACATACTATTCAAACTAAAGCCATGTTGGCTCGTACTGAATACCAACGTCCAAAGGTAGCCTTCCGCTCTCGCTGGTAAATGTCTGCATAAGTGTTCTCTGTGTTCGTCGCTAAGAATCTCCGTCGTACCAACAAGATCCGGTATAATTATGTCGTTGTCCAACGAGACTGCGCTATTTGCATATAGAGCTCTTCTAAGCTCCTCGCTCATAGACAACACCTATACGAAATTGAAAAATAAATATTATATTAGATATTCGAAAAAACACGAGAATCTAGAAACACGGATGATAGATAAAGCACAATGCGCTTTTATTATGGAAATTTGATAACATAGAGAATGATCATAGTCAGCTTTATCGAGTACATTGTCGAATTTTTATTTATTTGTTTTTATTTACATTCGTATGAAAATAATTAATGAGAATTTACAAAAAAAAAAAAAAAGAAAAATATTCACTCGATTAATTCTTCATTATGCCAGTGTATTTTTATTTTATAATAAATGAATACAATTTTTACGAAGACATTGACATAGTATTTATTCTTTCTTTTTTCATTTATATATATATATATATATATATATATATATATATATATATAGAGAGAGAGAGAGAGAGAGAGAGAGGAGAGAAATTTTTAACAAGAAATTACAAATTTTGTATATTATTTTAATTGATTAAAATTCTTAAAAAAAGAAAATATGCACATTCTTCCTTTTTCTATACAAGAGAAACAGTATATAATTAATCATTAAAAAAATTTTAATTCTTGACCATGTACTCGATTAAACTACTGATCTTTCAAACATTACATGATGATATCGATGATTTCTAATCCAAATCTAAATTTAAACACAGCTATAAACACCTATATAACAAAGAATCCAAATATCGTGTATTTTTCTTTTTGTTGTTCTAGTTACAGTCGTTTGTATGAAGGTATAAAGAAAGTTTCGTGTTAATGTAAATGTGCAAAATGTTTCGTAATAATGTAAAATGTGCAAATTCTTACGATATTCTCTTAGATAATAATTAACAAAAGAGACATTTATTTACAAAAACGTATGATAAGCTGGGGAGGAGGGCGAATATTCATAAAAATGAATACATGTGCACAATGTGAATAAATTTCTTGAGTAAATTAATGGTATTCATATAATAATAAGAGTATACACACACATACACACACGATATGTAAATACATATTTGTATTTTATGATAGTTCATACATATTTTCTCTTTCACTATATTTCTCTTTCATTTTCTTTTCACAGCTGAAGAGATTTTTATATGTGTATGTATGTATGTATATATATATATATATATATATATATATATATATATATATATATATATCGTATGTGTGTGTAAGAATAAAAATGAAAAAAGTAAATCTGTTTTCATTCCTTACAATTATTTATCTAATAAAAAATACTCACGAAATAAGATTGATCTAATTAAGAATTCCTAGATTAAGAAAATTTTCTTTGTAAAAGTATTTAATATAATAATCTTCCTCGGGATTAAAATAAATAACTAAATCGAACATAAAAAAATCGATTTATATGACTCTATTAAGAGAAAAATAAAATAAAAATAAAAAAAAAGATAGAAACATCATTTCTCCCGAGTAATATTTATTCTCATTTCGTTCTGGACCGTGTTTTATAGCTGACTCATCGTTTTGAATCGCAAGGTGCATTAAATTGCATATAATATAATATGTATATACAGCTGGCGATTCAAGTTCGTATAACAAACCGATAATAAGACCATCTTAATACATATTGCGTTACGATTAGGACAAAAGAAAAGAAAAGAAAAAAATATTGAAACGATGTCGTAAGAGGCTTTGCATGTTCACTTTAACGTATTATGAAAATTTACATCATAATCGAAACTTTTCTTTTATGGCGTCATGTATATTTAATTAGATAGATCACCATACCGGAGCTTTATGAACGTTACTTAAACGGATTTATTCATCGATATCGTTATCGCGGAAATTGTTATTGCCTACTATTATTTTGCATTTTAATTATTAAGAATTTATTGCAATAAGTCATTTCGATATCAACGGTTGTACGTCGACCTTGTTCAATGTTAGATCGAAGACCAGTTTTTTTTTCCCCTATTAAAAAGAAAGGGTGTGTGATATATATATATATATATATAAAATATTGGGTATATTTAAGTGATGTAATTGTAATATTGTTATAAAAAAAATAAAAGAAAAGAAATATTCGTTCAATACTGCAATTTCTTATAGTTTGATATCAATAAGAATGAATAATATTCTGATCATGTTCCATTTTCTACTTTGCAAGGATAACTAGAGATTATCGTGTGAAGAATAAGAGAGAGAGAGAGAGAGAGAGAGAGAGAGAGAGAGAGAGAGAGAGAGAGAGAGAGAGAGATCAGTGTCAACGACAAAATGGTCATGGAGGATTGGTCCGTTCGTTGCAAACAGTATGACGACACATTCCAGTTATCTTACGTGCAATCCTCTCGTATAACATTTCACGCACATATTCCATTACATCGTATTTATACACATTTATATATACGTTATTGCTAATAAGAAACACTACGTTAGATTTGATCGATATAAAATACATATGTTAAGAAAATGGATAACACAAGGATAAATGAGATGTATAACACAACATCTTAGAATTAAACGTTTCAAATTAATAATTCTAAGATAGAAAAAAAAGAGAATGATATTAAAAATTGGAAATAAATGAATTTGAGAAAATAAGATTTGTTTTATTTCTATTTTTCTTTAGGACGGGCGAATATTTGAAACGAAAATTATTTAAATCTCAATTAAAATTTTAATTTTAACCCTCTGCAATAATCCAAGTCCGTGATGTTTTAAGTAACATATATACATGTACATGCATTTATATTTTTTTATAATTTCTCTCATTTTGTGAAGTAACAATATCAATTGTTACTTCATAATCGAAGATATTCAGCGTTTGTTTCTTTTTATAAATTTATATAAGTATGTTATACTTAAATACGATAATAATTTTTTGCATTATATAATGTTAGTGTAGATATAAAAAAAATTGATGTTGTATTTATGCATAATTAATTTCGAATATAATGAATAAGAAATAATTAAAAGAAAACAAAAAATATGCCATCAGACAGAAAAATAAAAAAAATATTATTCTACAATAGTATATGTATTGTTTTCGCGATATTTTTAAAGTTATTAACAAAATTATTAATTTTTCTTTCTGTCATCTTACTTATTCATTAAATTCCATGTTTCTTTTGTGAATAAAAAAGAAATTCAATTTCAACTTTTATTCTAATCATGAAAAAATATAGACACTCATTCGCTTTTTTCATCTTTTCTTTTCTTTTCCATGAATACGATGATAAAAGAAAGAGAAAGATAAAAGTCCCACGAGGTCAAGGTGATAAAAAAGTATGTGAATTTTTTGATACTCGAGACACTCGAGGGATAGAAAAATTATCATCGTTGTCTTTCATCTTTTTAAATTCGCTTTGTTCGTACATGTCGACAAAAAGTGCTGAGAGATACTCAGAGATCGGTTTATTAACTAACGATCGATTGTACGTCTGTACGTTACGAACGTTATCGTCATTTGATAAGACCAATACCCTAAGTCAAAGTTCAAGTCTCGTTTATTATTCCTCTCGTATAAATTTATTCTTATTTAATTTATATATATAAATTTATTTATTTATATACATAAAAAAATGTTCTATTAATGATAATTGTTTCTTTACACACACACACACACACACACACACACACACACACACACACACACACACACACACACACACACACACACACACACACACACACACACGCACGCACGCACGCACGCGCGCGCGCGCGTATAAAATATTACATAATTTTAATTATTTTATAATTTCAAATATATAATATTCTTTATATAAGTATATATGTAAAAAATGTCCTATTTAAAGATAATTGTTTACTATTGGCAATCAAGAGCTTCCTATTATCGGTATAATCTTGGAATTAAAAAAAAAAAAAAGTAACTAAAAAATATATAAAAAGAAAGAGCTTTAATATTAAAAAGAAAAAAAAGAACGAGTCCGATTATTCATCTTCGAGTATTTTTGCCTCTTAATCCAAAAAAATGTAATTATCTTGCGTACGAAAAATATGACCAGCATCTTATCTCATTCTTCTTGTTATCATCACTTGTGCCACATTTATCGTCAATATTAATTAATCTACATACATATATACATATACGTATACATATAAATGTATCGTCTGTTGAGTATAACAAGACCGAAGATTTCGAAAATAACAAGAAAGCGTGTGTTGTCTTTAAGTGTAGGAGTATTTAACGATGGACGATGTTGATGTGCACAAAATACACACACACGTATAATATGTCATAATTTGTCGTATGAGTTTCCCGCGAGTTTGTCTCTCGATGCAGTCCATTTAAAATTTATATCCGTCGCTTTATCTACTTAACGTTAATTAACATGTCGTGCAATGATGAAAGAGAGAGAGAGAGAGAGAGAGAGAGAGAGAGAGAGAGAGATGCACACGCAATCTAAAGACATGATACGAACAATATCTTGTCTCGTGCATCATCATGTACTTAGGCCGATGTAGATGGCATAATAACATTCATCCTCGTTTGTTATGCACCATACAAGTAGAGAGCCATGTGCTTCCTTCGAAAACGTGAAATTTAAACCGCTAGTTAGACACACGATACTTGTCAACGTCCATGATCGAGAACCGAGTTAATATATATATATATATATATATATATATATATATATATATATATATATATATGGATATACGCGTAAGTATGCGTGTGCTTTATATATGCACGTGCGTAATTTTTAATAGAAGCTAGACCTTCGGAATAATGTATGATAAAAATTAATAATTTGGTTGATCTGTTATTATAAAAAAGTATGGTAATATAAGAGATATTTAATTTCGTAAGTTTTATGACAATCCGTTTTAAATATAGATTTTTTATCGTGTTACGAAAGCAATCATTTTAATGTATCTCATTGATATGATATATACATATATATTTTTTTTTTTTCATGTAGATATTTATATATCTATATATAATATATTATCTGTCAACTGTTAATACAATGTTAAAATATTAACATATTGATTGTGAGTTTTGTCAAAAAGTTTATGTCAAAATTTTATTGTATTTTTTATACAACAATTATAGATTTTTAGTTTGTCAATGTGCAATAATATATATATATATATATATATATATATATATATATATATTATTGCACATTGACAAACGGAACTCATTTATTAATACTTTAATTAACGAAAAATTGTTAATATCAAAAATCAATCGAAGAAAAAAAAATAGAAAGCAAAAAAAAAGAGAAAAAAATTCTTACCGAAAGCATTCTGGAGGAATGTTGAAATACGTAATTAAGAATTGGACAAGGATCGGCGAACATAGCGTTAGGCGTTAGATCGACAAACGTTTTCATGAAATATTGTCTCTTCGAAATATCTCCAACACTATGCGCGATTATTCAAGATTATCAATGAAAATATCCTCAAACGTTATATCCGACTGCACGTTAGAATCCGACCGAGATTGTGCGTAACAACGATTCGATTCTCGATTCGACTGTTCCGAACGATTGAAACGTTCGATACTGAGTTCGGGAGCAAACTTACCAGCGGATTTCTTTAAATGGCCGTCGCGTTGCAAGGAGTTTGTAAGAAAAAACAGAGAACTTTACTCTCTTCCTCCCTCTCTCTCTCTCTCTCTCTCTCTCTCTCTCTCTCTCTCTCTCTCTCTCTCTCTCTCTCTCTCTCTCTCTCTCTCTCTCTCTCTCTCTCTCTCTCTTTCCCTTTCGATTTAATGTCAAGTACGTATAAATTCCATAGAGTAGCACCGGGGATCCTCGACGACCTTGAGTGCATTATTCTCCAATCAAGATCGTCCTTCGATCTTTCTTTCCTTCTTTCCTTTTCTTTCTTTCTTTCTTTCTTTCTTTTTTTTCGACGCTCCGAGATGCAATTAACCGCGAATTAATGAACTCTAGGTAAGTAAGGAGAGCTTTTTACGTACGCGAGTAAAAACTCTTGAGCATTAAAAAGAACAATAATAATAATGATAATGATAATGATAATAATAATAATAAAAAAAGGATCAAGAAGTTATTCTTTGCTTGTTTACTCGATAAAATCCGTCGATAGATATTTGTCAATTATTTCCATTTTCTTTATCGTTATATATAAATCAAGCATAGTCGAATACTTCAAATATGTTACTCAGTTTTCTTTTTTAGTTTACATTGTTATTTCTTTTGAATAAAATATGTATTTGTAAAAAGTAAATATGTTCTTTTTCATATATACATTAAACTGGTCGATAGTGAAGTCAAAATTTTTCATTTTGATTTATATATATATATATATATATATATATATATATATATATATTATATATTATAATAAAATAAATAAATAACGATCAATGTAATACACCATATTATTATGTTAATAATTATATCTTTGTAATATTAGTTTAAATTATGTTTTTGAAAAAAATGTATAATATAATATAATATATTATCTATATAAATTAGTATAACATAGTAGTATAATATCGATTTCATCAATAAGTATGAATAAAAAATAATGAAAATACAATGTTGTTTATTTAAATATAAAATATTGAAAAATTTGAGTATCATTTATTAAATCAATCCAATAATATTTAAACAATATTATTATTATATATACATAAAATACTCTAAAAAATATAGTTTAATATCATATTAGATTGGAGAGGATAAGAAATATCAAAATTTTCAGTAGAAAATATTAATATTCATTCAGATATAAAATACTGAAAATTCAGCCGATATTTATTTACCAAATCGAAATGATTCGAATAATATTAATATACAAAGAAAAAATAATACACGAAGAAATACAGTTTAATATATAATAATTAAATTAACGAACCAATAAAGGTATAATCACAAAATTTGGAATAAAAAATATTGAAAATAAAATATTCTTTATTTCGATATCAAATACTCTGCAAGTTTTGGTATTACTTTTATTGGCCAATCCAATATATATATAATAACATCCAAAGGAAAAATTGAAGTAATTGAATGAAAAAAGGTGAGTTAAGTCATGTTGAAATAGAAGGGGACAAAATTTCGAGACTGTCACATTAGTTAATTATCGCTACCATAAAAGGTAGACAACAAATTACTTTCGATTGGGAATTAGGTGCTTTGCTCTATCGTCTAGTCAAAATTTCCTCTTGATCACATTCACCACACACCGATAATCACCATAGAAAACGATAATATGCGAAAGAAGAGGGACGAGATTAATTTCCTCCTACCAATTAAATGCTACGTATTATTACGTAATCTCAAACGCACGTCTATGTATGTATGTATATATGTATGTACGTAAATAAAAGTGAATATAAAGCCGCCATATATGTATCTGGAACTACTAGGAATACGTTTTGTCATTTTCGATGTATTACAGACATCTGACAAAGTTAAAAATAAAAACTAACTACTATATATATAAAGAGGATCGTTTTAAGAACATTCTGAAAAATATTCCCTTATAAATGTTCTCCAAAATTTCGTCAATGCGATATGTATAAAACTTGATTTTCCTGTAAAAAGGAAAAGGAAAAAAATAAAAAATAAAAAAAAGGGACAAGTTCGTAAAAGGTATTAAAATACGACGAAGTAACGAACATAAACTTTCAAGGAGATCAGGAAATGAAAGATTAAATGCGAAGGTATTCGTTATTGACAATCACCGAGGAAGAGAAATAATAATGACAAAAAAAAATGAAAAATAATAAATAAATAAAAGAATAAAAAAAAAAGAATAGAAAGACAAGAGCTCCAGAAAAATGTAGGCAATCGCAAAAATATTCGATGAAACTCGCGAAAATCTTATAGCAATCTGTCGACGTTGAATAAATATGTTATTGCGAAGTCTATATAACTTTCCATCTTCAAAAACAAAAAAGGAAAAAAATAGAAAAAAGAAAAAAAAGAAAAACCTATATAAATGTAAACAAGTTTTAAAATAGAAACTATGTAATTATTATCTATGTTGTTGCGAAGTCAATAATTTTCCATCTTCAAACAAAACAAGAAGAACAAAGATATATATATATATATATGTTATAAAATATAAACTATGTAATTATTATCAATAATTATTTCGCTTTATCATTGAGAGTAGCATCGAAGTTATTAAACACGTTTTAATGAAAAGGGAAAAGGGGGGGACAAAGAAGAAATATATATATATATATATATATATATATATTTCTATATTTATATATATATATATATATATATATAGAGAGAGAGAGAGAGAGAGAGAGAGAGAGAGAGAGAGAGAGAGAGAGAGAGAGAGAGACTAAACAGAAAATGTAAAAGTAAAAGAGAAAGAGAATGTTATCTGAAACGATAATGACGGTGTCAAGGGTTCAACAATTCGAACAATATTGAAATGAATGAAGGAAACATGATTATGACTCGCATGATTGCTATTGGAAGGATATAACGCTCATAAAACGGTTTATGTTGATAAATAACTTGATAAACTATAAATGATATATGAATGATTTCTGTGTAATGAGAAACGTCTGATAATCAGGTTACCAGCAAATATTAAATATATTTGATTATGCGAGAAGGTTCGCAACGAAATAGAATAAATGTCAAGGATTAAGAGATACGGTCAAAAGTAGTGAAGAAATATGTTTCTCGTTTCTTTCCTTCTTTCTTCTGTTATTAATTTATTTATTTACTTTTATTTTTATTAACGTAAATTAGCAAAACTTTATTGAAAAGAGTATCATAACTTTTTTCACACCTCATACTTATTAAGGAGCACGGACAAATGAACGTTTATCTTTGAAATGTTTCTTGGACGTCAGATTTTTTCTCTCTTTTATTTTTTTTTTATTTTTCTTCGTCCTTCTTAAGTCCTAAATATCGATGAAAAATAATCATGCGTGATTATTCTAGGAAACGCAAGAAATTAAAAAAAAAAAAAAAAAGAAAAATAAAAAATAAAAAAAAAGGAAAAGAAAAAATTATCACCGTACTAATTCATTTTTAAATATGACGTATTCACATAGATACATACATGCAATCGTACAAACAGACATACGTACGTACGCACGCCGTTCATATGAACGTAGATACACGTTATACGTAATGTCATAAAAAAAAAAAACAAACAAACAAATAAATATACATATTAATGTACGATAAAACTCTTCCTGGTAAACAAAATCCAAATAAAAATAAACATCTCATATATCGCAATGAAGAAACCAACGAAAGAGAGAGTAAATAAATAAGAAAGTACATTGACCAATCGACTTCTCGAGGAGAAAAACGTTTAAATATCGAAAATGATTCATCCCTTTTAAGGTATGGAAGAGGTTCCTCGGAGAACGCGCACAACGAGGAGGGATTACAACAGTAACTCGAACCCGTTTAAACTCTTAACTATGTACAGAAACCCGGTAGCCTGGGTTACACACTTGGACTACTGTTGATACGCTGTAACCCGGGTAACCCGTTCTGAGAGCGGATATAGCGTAAAGTTATAACGTGGGTGGGGGAGGGGGCAGGGAGGCAGAGGGGATAATTTCTTCGCCACTGTGCGGTCCTCACCATCAATCAATCCACTCATTTAATACTTAAGTTCACCAGCTACTACTTCAACCAGTTATCCATAAATAAAAAGGACCGAAAGTTGCGTGGCTCGGCAGGTAACGACGATGTCGAATAGTGGGGGGTAGGAGAGGGGGCTCGTCTTCTCTCACCTTACCTGAACAGGTAATGAGTAGTAAGCGAGATTAACTGGAGAAATACGAGCGTTGAAACGGCGACGTCCGTTCTGACGGACGTTAACGACGACGTTCGTTCTAGCGGACGTTAAAAACGACACCCGTTCTATAAATGTATATTGTCGTATATAGTACAAGGAACTCTATATGCTATAAGTACGTTAGATTAAACGAGTCAGGAAACATAAACATAAATGTATGCGATTGATAAGTCACGTGATTGGATCCAGAAACGTACTCACAATCATCAGGTATTATAACAATTTACGTTCGGGAAGTCAAAGCAAGTCATTAACAATGAATTACATATGTAAATTCGTTTCTGAATGAATAAAATTGATTATCCAGTCAATATCTAATGGTCTCACATGGATTTATCACGCGTTTTACACGCAATCGTTGTTTTATTTACTTCTATTGACTCGTAATATCGAATGGCAAATTCTAGGAATGTGCGTTCGGTTCACTGTTTACATGCACATAACGGTATAACTAATAAAACACGAGTGAATATTTAAAAATAGAATTGTTACACAACATGAAACACAATGGACGACTGAGAGCCTTTGCCTTTCAATGGGTTCAAATTTGATGCGATAATTACGAAATTATTCGATAATCCTCAATTATCGTTTGAACAATTCGATCGTCAGATTGTGAAAAAATATTGCTATTGTATATTGAGATGTGAAACACGTGCGTCGACATTTACAACGTCCGTTATAAAAATAAATACGTCGATGGAAAATTAAAAGGGGCGTTAAATTAACCATACGTTGAGACGAATGTTTTTGGTATATCAAGGTTTTACTATACGACACTATTATTCTCGTCGTAACGTCCGTAGTCGAACCGAACGTAAATCGTAAAAGAAATCACATATAATCCACTCAGGAGTGGTTTGCAAAGCAAGATGTAATACAATCTACTATTATTAAGATAAATAAATTTTTAATAAATAAATTTTTTTTAATATTATTCCTTAGATACTTCAACATGTTGTATAATTGCACAATATGATATATATATATATATATATATATATATATATATATATAAACATATATCCACGCGTGCGTGTGTGTGTGTTATATGAAATCAGTGAAATATTATATATCAAAACGTAGATACAGTTAATTGTAAGATAGACATCAGAAAAGCTTCATTAACGATTTGAGAATTACCAATTCAGATTGAGAATAGATCCCACAAAAGAACGAGAGAGAGAGAGAGAGAGAGAGAGAAAATAATCGAGAATCCTGATTCTCCGAAAGGTTAAAATGAACAATATTTTTCACGTTAAAGACCAACAGATTTAAGATTTTTATTTCTTGGATCATTCATTTCTACGAACTAACCACAATATTGAAAAATGTCTCTACCCTGTCGCCGTTGCACGAACGAGCGTTGACGTACAGCATTTCTGTTTACCGTCCGTCAAACGAGCGTCGCGGCGGATATGTGTATTTTGAATGTAACAATGCACACGAGAGTGCAAAGTAATACAAAAAAAAAAAAAGAAAACAAGAAAAAAATGAATGTTCTTTAGTATTCTGGAAGAAAAAGAAATGTAAAAAAAGAGAAGTAACTATTTCAATATTCAACAGGCGTTACACTCGGCATCTCGAAATTCGCTAACTTTTCAGTCATTCCTTACAAGAGCCATTTAACACACACACACACACACACATATACACGGAGAGAGAGAGAGAGAGAGAGAGAGAGAGAGAGAGATTTAACATTTTTATTTCTTGACTCATTCATTTCTACGAACTGATCACATCACTGAAAAATGTCTCTAGGCCCATCGCCAATGCGAACAAGCGTTGACGTACAGCATTTTATTTAACCGTCCGTCAAACGTGCGTCGCAACGGGTATATTTGCATTTTGAATGTAACAATGCACACGAGAGTGCAAAGTAATACAAAAAAAAAGAAAACAAGAAAAAAATGAATGTTCCTTTAGTATTCTAAAGGAAAAAGAAATGTAATAAAAAAGTAACAACTATTTCAATATTCAACAGGCGTTACACACTCGGCATCTCAAAAGTTGCTGACTTTTCAGTCATTCCTTACAAGAACCATCTAATCACACACGCGCGCGCGCACGCACACACACACACACACACATTTATAAGAAAAGCAATGATTCTTTCTTGTCAAGTCGCGCACTCGGAAACGAACAATACATGGCGCCTCAAAAAAAAGAACCCCTCCCGCTAAACAAAGATCAACGAACAGTAACACATTGTTAATATACCATAATGAAATGTATAATAAATGTCTCGAGAGATCGTGTTGACTCGATTATTGTACACATGCATGAAATGTACACATCGATGTATGTAAAATAATCGTATGTACAATAATTCATATCCGCTCTACTTATAAGTGTGTATGTTTCACATATCTCTTCCAATGATCTCGGACTTTCGAGTGAAAATTATAAAAAAAAAAAAAAAAATAAATAAATAAATAAAAGATTAAAAAATTCATTTATCTGATACTTTATATATCCATATATTTATACTGCAATATAATTTCGTTTTTGATTGCTATAGATTACAATAATCACACTCGGGTAACCCTGTTTTTCGTTCGGGTTAAATGGCAGTTACAATCCCCGCGCTCGAGAACGTTCCACCCTTCTCTCTCTCTCTCTCTCTCTCTCTCTCTCTCTCTCTCTCTCTCTCTCTCTCTCTCTTTCTCTCTCTCTCTCCCCTACCATGACGTGTTCAAGTTATTTTCATACGGGAGCTCCGAGAAAGCAAGTCGTGAGTTTTAACGTAGACCTTGCGGAAGTGTCGACGGAAGCGTACTAAATTTGTCCATCTCTGAACAAGAAAAAAGAAAAAAGAAAAAAAAATTGTCCATTCCTTGCTCTTGAATATACATGGAAAAAAAAAATTGTCGTATGTTGAAATTTAAATAAATCAAGTAAATGAATTTAACTCTTAAAATTAATGTCATCGCAATATCATTATGTATTAATGTTTAATTTGCAATGTAATGTAGGAGGAACGATATAATTTACTTTTCATGATATTTCATAACTACGATTTAGAATTATGTAATTTTGTCGTCCATTATTGTTGGAACTTTAATATTTTCTTGATAAGTGTAAGTATAATTATTTTTTAATTTCTAAAACTCAATCGTACATGCGCGTTAAGTTATTTCCTTTTTATTTCTTCATTCGAGTATATTTTTTAACGAGCGTCTAAATTAATTTTATTCGAATGTAGCAGCGGCAAGAGAAAAAAATAATAATAAAAAATCAGAGGAAAAGAAAAAAAATTAATGATTGCAAAAGAGAAAAAATTCGCAGGAATCTCTTCATTGCAGATTTGTATCATTTTTAAAATACTAATATTCTTTCATATCTTGTAAATAATAATATATCATGTAATTACAATAAATTGACTACAAAAGAAAAAGAAGGAAAGAAGAAAGAAAGAACTCTTTACGTCCATTACAAATTAAATACGTCACGAATAGATCCTTTTTAATAAGCAATAATAAAAAAATACTTAATTAACACTTTTTATACTCATACTTGCCATATCACACATAAAAAAAAAAAAAAAAAATAAAACCACGCTTTTTGATCCATTAAAAGATCTTCGATCATCGCCATTTCATAAGAATTAGCATGACATCATTTTTTTATGATATATAATTAAGAACAATATGGACATTATAATCTAAGAGGCCTACATATATAATTGGATAATTTTAACACACAAATACACACACACACACACACATATATTATGTAAAGACGAGAAATCGTGATTTTTCGTTTGGTTTATTTTCCTTCGAGTCTGTGAGTTCGGTGAAAGGTGAATATAGGCACGACCAAGACCGGTTGTTAATAGCTATCGTAGATATGTATATCAACGCGTTTTCCATGGCGAGTAGCCACGAGATGGTATTAAACGAGAGTGCACGAGCGAACATCAAAATAGATTTTATTACGATGGTTGAACAATTTTCAAAATTGATCTCGTTAACGAGACGAATTTCTACTAAATAGTGTGCAGATTATTATTATTATTAGTATTATTATTATTATTCTAATATATTAACACTGTATAACACAGACACACACGCGCGCGCGCGCGCGTAGTATGTATGTATGTATGTATGTATATGTATATATGTGTATGTGCGTGTATGTACGTCCCATATATATATATATATATATATATATATATATATATATATATATATATATATATCAATGTCCTATTAATTATCAAATAAATAAATAAGTAAATAAAATTCTATTTATTACGTAACTTTTATTATATCGATTTATTTTTTAATAATTATCGCTTGATCTAATATTTTCATCGTTATTGACTTATAGATACCTAGATAAGAATATATAAATTTCTATAAAATTCTAGGAAATTAGAATTATTATTAGAATATTTAACGATCTTCTCGATCTCATTCAAAACACTTATATATCATTTTACTGGTATCTCTATAAGACCGTATCGTTTCTTATTGTTAGTGTACAAATGATTATGAAGTATTACAGATAAATACGATAAATTTGTAAAGATCAATTTGTCATCGAAATAAAATAATATATATATATATATATATATATATATATATATATATCGTATGATTAATACAAAATACACAAGTAATCGCTTTATTAAGCGTATTTCTTGGAGATATTTTGAATGGGTTCAATTTTCTTGGAGAGATAAGAATCGTAAATGCGTAAAGATAGAACGTGTTCTTTCATAAAATAATGATCACGGATTTGGATCTTTACGAGGAAAAAACAGCGAGAGAGAGAGAGAGAGAGAGAGAGAGAGAGAGAGAGAGAGAGAGAGAGAAGAGAGAAATAGAGAGAGAAAGTATAATCACAGATTATTCGATAATCTGTGGTTATAAATAACCATACTTAAAAACGATCGTTAATTCTAAATAAATTCAAACGAAAGTGAAATATTTGATTAGTATGAAACGAGGTGTCCACGATTTCACGACGAATCACGTGACGAATTGTGCAACCGGGTCATGACCGTCGGTTTTGTTCGAACGAGCGAGAAAAAATTTAAAAAAAGGAAAGAAAAAAAAAGAAAAGCGAAAAATTACCAAAAATATCGAAACGCTTATAAATAAATAAATAATTACAAAAAAATTGCAAAATAAAATAATTATGATCGTCTAAAAAGATCGTTTTATTACTATACTTTCGCATTTCTGTTCAAGGAATTTTTTGCGATTTTAACGAGAAAGAATAGATCGGGTGACGACGAAAGTATATAAATATTTGCAAAGAAAAGAAAAAAGAGAGAGAGAGAGAGAGAGAACAAAGTAATAATATGCGAAAGGAATATAGGTAAAACGATTTCGACAAATATCTTTTGAAATATTTTCCCTTCGTTTTATATTTCAAAATTTTATCATTTGAATAAGAGAGAAATAATTAAATAATAATAAAAAAATACGAATATATATATATATATATATATATATATATATATATATATATATATATATATATATATATATATATATAAATATAATTATATATAAAAATAGCTATCGATCAAGATCGTTTTTCCTAATTTATCTTTTCTTACTAACTGAGAAACTTTGCAATTTGAGTGAGAAATAAAAATTCGAGATAGAAGGACATTTATATATAAATATAAACAATAAAAAAATTAATAAATGAATAAATAAAAAAATGTCTACTCGACTAATGTAATATCATTTCTTCCTGTTTAATCTTCATTTTCCATTTCAGTTGAATATTCTAATCTAATAATGAGAGACAAATAAATGATCGAAAAATACGCGAATTTACACACACACACACACACACACACAAGAAATATATAAAACAACGTATATATAAAAAAAAATGGTGTGTGTAATGAAAAAAAATAATTATAAAAAAAAATTATTATTATTATAAAAAATTTAACATTTCCCTTGTTTTACCTTCGTCTTCTGCTTGAGGAACTTCGAGATCTTAGATATAGGATTTGGAATCTTTGGTTTCGGCATCTTGATGTGTGGACTTTTAATAGAAATAGAAATAGAAGACAGTTGTCGTTGCTTTAACTTCGTGAATCCTTCTGTCATAAGCGCACAGTAGTCTCTTATTTTTTCTCTTTCCACGGAGAGTTAGAGAGAGAAAGAGAGAGAGAGAGGGAGAGAGGGGGGGGAGGGAGATAGAGAGAGAGAGTTAGAGATCAAGATAGAATAAAAGTTTGACGTCAAATGTACACTTGGAATCGCACCAAATAGAAGAGAATGTTACGATATATTTCCTCACATCGTTTCTCTTTTATGTGCTCTGTCAGACGACGACAACGACGACGACGATGACAACGGCGAAGCTTCAGTTGTGCATCGGGCTTCGTTTATTTCAGGTTTCATTTGGTACGAAATGAACCTTTCTTAGAAATAACAACAGCAGATCCTTTGCACATTAAAAAATTTTCCCCTCGTTGAATAAAAAAGAAACAAGAGAAAATCTAATACGACGATTATTATTCCTCCTTTACTATTATCTCTCACGTTATTTTAAAACAACGATCGATCATATAAATTGTTCACGAACAACGCTATTTCATCTCGCACGTAAATTATTACTATAACGTTTATGTATCTTTCTTTCTCTATTTAATCTTCTTCGTCTAATCTATTTCTTTCTTTCTCTCTCTTTCTCTTTCAATCGAATCACATTTATTTTCTCGAATTTTTCGTTCCCATCTTCTCTCGTAAAAAAAAAAATATATATATATATATACATATATATATATTCCCAACAACCCAACAACGTGCGATAAGGAAGATGTCACGCGATAATTTAAACAAACGAACCAAACAAATAAACAAAAAAGATGAAGAGAAAAAAAATAACAGACAAGAAAGTTTATAATGAGATTCCTTTATACTCTTTGCCTGTGCCACGTGACACGCGCGAAGTCGGAGTGAGTACTGAAGCTTTGAGCCTGAAACTTCGGGGTGAGTCTGCGTTGGAATAGAACAAAGCGCGCGTGTGTGTGTGTGAAAGAGAGAGAGAGAGAGAGAGAGAGAGAGAGAGAGAGAAAGGGAAAACAGAGACAGAAAGACAAAGAGAGAGAGAGCGAGGGGGAAGAAAGAGAAAGAGAGAGGAAAGAGAGAGAGAGATAGGAGAGTTTAAAAAGAAGGAAGGAAGTGGAAGGGGAAAAGCATCGATGTGTGTAACCATATAACACATCATATATGTACATTCGTCTTATATATGAGTACATAAATATAGAGAGGCCGGCGAGTTTACATGACGATGCGCATCTTCGATTGCGCAGCACGTGCTGATCGGCAGCAGTAGTTCCATTGCTTGCTCACTTTTCTTCTTCATCCGATGGGAGAAGGGAAAGGTAGGGGTAGGGAGTTAAGAGATCACAGCTAACGTATCCACCCACGCTTTGCTCGCCGGTCATTCTCCCCCCTCCCGCCGATCGAACTCCCACCCATAACCCTTTTCTCAACACTTTTCACTCTTTCTGTCACACACACGCGACCTTACAAACACGTTACCGTTCTCGTACCGTTCTTTTCATGGAAATATGTCTCGTCTTTTCTTTCTCTCATTTGACTTTTTTACCTCTTCTTTTTCTTCCTCTTTGAGGTTAGGTCATACAGGATTTTATATATCTCTGGGTTAAAATCGATCTTAAAAAATTCAACCGATCGATCGATTTATTTTACCTGTATTATTATTTTAAAGATGATCATATATATGCACACACGTGCGCGCGTATATTAAATATATTTTATATATATATATATATATATATATATATATATATATAAAATCGTTCAAAAAATATTGTTTAATAACAAATAATGAATGATCAGATTATTATCATGATTCGTTTAGATAAGCCGCATGTCCTTATAATATTAAAATAATATTATATATCCATAAAAAGAAAACGATGACTTTTTATTATCTGTGACATTTTCAACTTTTTAAAATGAAATGTTAATGTTATTCATACTTTCTTAAAGAATAATTTTCCTTCTTCCGTTTCTTCTTTCTTTTTTTAAATGTCAATATATTTTACGATACGTGTTGCATAATTAAATGGAACGATATAGGAACGAACCTATAATGAAAGTTCCTCCGTCTTTAGAAAAAGAAAAAGAAAACTGAATAAAAAAAGAAGGAATTGTTAGGAGATAAGGATAATCTCTTGAAGGTTATTATTCGAAGGGAAAAATATTCATAAATATCATGAACTTTGCTTCTTCAACGATTTTTTTTTTCACTTCTTGTTTTTCTTTTATTCATTTTTTTTTTTTACCTTCATCGAAACTAAGGATAAACCAAAATAATAATTAACGTACGATCGTATGATTTTTTTTAGACAAATCGATTGAAGAACAGTATTAATGTGAATAAGAACTCCTGACGTTATATCTTATCCACGACCATTGATACGGACGTATATCGCCTGTTGGAATACGTGCGAATATGCAGTCGTTCATATTTTATACTAATTACTATGTCGTATTTATGTTACACGTGTGGTATGTGTGTGTGTGTGTGTATTTATATATGGAGGATATCTATATCGAGAATATACATATAAGAAGCGAAACATATGTGTGAAAAATCTATGTAAACATCGGAACGGTAGCTGAAGGAAACTAAACATCATTATCAGTGACGTATCAACTTCTTTAAATGATCTGTTAGAACATTTATGGTAAAGAACATTAAATTAAATTAAAACCACTGATTAAACTTTGTATCGATAAGCACGGAAATGATAAATAAAAATTTCTCTTCTTTTTCATTTTTCATTTTTTTCTTTTCTTTTTTTTATAGGAACTGCTCCCTCTTTTTTTTATATTTATATGTATACATATATTTTTTATATATTACTTTCGATAGAAATATGAATTACTAATTATATTTATAAAATATATTTAATGAAATAATGAACGTTACGATTTTTTTCTTTCTTTCTTTTTCTTTACGAAAATAGTTTGCACACTATTATGTTTTGTTTAAATATGAAATATGAATAGAAAATATTATAATCAATCGATGAAAATTTGGTGGGGGAAAGAAAAAGTAATAAACGGCCAAAAGAAAGGAAGAAAAAAGGAACAAAAAAAGAAGAGAAGTAAATAATAAAATACGTGGAATTTAAACGAATCTGTTTTTTCGTGCTGTGCTGCGAGTTACTCAGTTCTTTATCGAACGTGCTCGGACAAAAAAACGATGACTGGACCTTGGATCAACATCGAACGATTGTAAAAAAAGAAAGAAAAACAAGGAGAGAAAAATGAAGAAGTCTCTTGGTTTCTCTTCATCTCCTTCGACACTATAAATCCCAACGCGTTATGAAATATCGCAGAAAGAAACGTTAAGAACGATAAAAGGCTTCAAAAAGTTCAAAAGTTTCGAATTATCATATTTTCAAGATTTTTCCGACGTAGAGAAAAAAACACGAATAAATAAATACAAATTAAAAGTATATAAATAAAAAAGGAGAGAGAGAGAGAGAGAGAGAGAGAGAGAGAGAGAGAGACAAAAAGAATAAAAACAAAACAAAAAATTATAAAATTATTAAATTGAAAATATATTTGACATTTCAAATTATTTAGTTGTTCCAAAGAGAAAAAATAAGTAAATAAATGAATGAATGAATAAGATTAAAAACAAGTAAATAAATAAAAATAAAAACAAAAAAAAAGAAGGAAGGTAACGCAATCGTAAAATTAGAAATATTTTCGCTGTATGCAGATCATTCGGGAAGGAAAAAAAAAAGTTATACCCATATATTAAATGAAATGATGAAAATGTGATATAAAAATTATTCTTGACCATTGTAGATCTTTCGATAATATGTAATTCTTAATATATCTTTTCTGCTTATTCATTAAATGATAAAAAATTAAGCAGAAACGATAATACCGTTAACGTTTCAAGATCATTAGATACGAAACATATGCGCGTACGTGTGCACTGGCATTCATGCGTTCTTTAAATATTCACGCATACATACATATGTATGAAGTATGTAGGTATGGAAATCCACAGAATTCCGCGGGAGAAAAACAACTTTCTATTTTAAGTACACACTTTTGCGCGAGTAATCTGTCTTTATGATTTTTTTTTTCTTATTTCCCTTCCTTTTCTTCACTCTTTTCTCTTTCTTTTTTGTTTTCTTTTCTTTTCACGAGTGTATTCGGAACGTTTAACTTGGGAGAAGTTTATTTTACTTGCATGTTAGGAAAATTACATTTGTCTTAGACAAATTTCTCTCGTTTCAATTGAACAACATCAGGTGTCCCGGCATGCGACAATATTGTGTAAGAGCTTTATGTGAAAGTTGTTAACATTTTTCCTCATTTTTTTCTCTCTTTCCTTTTTTTTTCTTTTTATTATCTTTTCCTTTCTTCACTTTCAAGAAAGCTCATTTCATTCGTTTAGGAGTTATCATCGATTTAAATTTACATACGAATTATAATAATTATATTACGTATAATTTAATGTCGATTAATTTTTATCCTAATTATTATTATTTTTTATGATTATAAAAAAAGTTTAGATGCTCTATGATCTCTCATGTTTATCGTTATCGATCTATATACATATATATACTTTTTTTTCTATATATATATAAAATTAATTAAATTAAATTAAATTAAATTAAATTGAATACTTCGAAAATGTGTGATGGATTATTCTTTAAGATAATCCGGATGATAATTTACATGTTTGGCCATTGAAATAAGTTGTACTTATCGTAACGACTATGTTTATTTAGGTCATGGTAATAACTTAATCTTTTATCATAAAATGTTAATTTTAAACTTTAGTTATATGGGTATACCAATACTATGGTCAACCATAAAATATTTATTACTCTCTTTCTATCTTTTTTATTTATTTTTTTGTTTTTTTTTTATGATTTTAAATCAGATATAGTTTGTGTATATGTGCACATGTATGTTTATACGTGATGCATCAGAACTAAGACGTCATCAAATCAAATATTTATACTTCCAAATGTTATCATACAATGGACGCTGGTTGTATACCGTTAAGTAAAGTGGGATACGTAGTTATCTATTGTTTTCAATTGTAAACGTACAACTACAATAATATTTATACCATGAATACGAAGAAACTTTTGTTCTTGTGTGTCTAATTTCTATTTTTAAATCCATTTTCAGTGTTACGATTAAAATCACATTCAAATATTTATCAAACGTCTTCCTAACTTCAATTTAATACGCATTTAACTTGATTCAGTTTCTATCTAGTTTGTACGATATTCTTTCTTAAATGAATCATTAATTCATACTAATAACGATTTTCCACGAATTAATAGAATGTTAATTTATAAAAAGAGAGATTCTTTTTTTGGGAATATTTTTATTTCTTGTATTTTATATCATGGTATATATAATTTGTATTCCGTTCATTAAACATTTGTTCATTTAATTCTATTTTTTTTTTTTTCTTAAATGAATTTCATTCGTTTGGAGTTATCGTTAATTTAAGTTTATGTACAAATTATGATAATTACATTACGTATTATAATTTCATGTCGATTAAAAAATTGTCCCGTTTATTATTCTTCCGAAGTAAAAAAAAAAAAAAGAAAGAAAGAAAGTACTAATGATTTTTCTATCAAGTGCAAGAAAATATTCTTCTTTTTTAGAAATTCTTTTCAGAACTTAAAATTCTATTTATAAAGCATGAATAATTTAATTTCTGTCATATGTCATTGAAATTATTTTCACCTCGTTTGCATAATCTTTTTTTCTTTTCGATTTTCTTTCTAAATTAATTACGAATTTTTCTCGTTCTGATTTTACCGATCGTAAAACGCACATTACCAGAATCTTGATTTACATTCCAACTTTGTATTTATATCCAATGTATTTATAATTTGGCCGTTTCATGAGAAATAATTTCTAATCTGATCTTCGTACGAATTTGTTTTTCTTCTTCTTCTTCTTCTTCTTCTTCTTCTTAATTAAACGACACATTTGTACCATCACTGATTCTATCAACTTAGAAACGTATCTAATAATAAAGATATCCTCGCTTCACAAAAAAAAAACAAAAGAAAAAAGAAAGATATTGATTTAGACATAAGTTTCTTAATTTAATTTCTTTTGAACTCGAGGCTATAAGATCGGTAAAAGAAACGAATGTTTAAAAATATCGGAAGAGACTTTAGGAGAAATCGTATTAACGAGGGAACACTTTTGTTTATACTAAAGTCCGACCGCCCGGAAACAAGCCTAACTTCGTTTTCATTTTCGTCTTCGCCAGTGAATTTTTTTCTTTTCGACGAAATAAAATGCGTCTTTGGGGGGTGATAAAATGAATGAGGAATTTTGGCAGCAGGCCGAGTGAATGCTTCGAGTACGAAGGTTGAAAATTTAGAACACTAAGCGTCCTCGAATTGACGTGAGACAGAATTCCGAGATGGAAAAATTAGCCAACGTCTCCTTCGTACATTTAAAACGAGATATCTCTCCCCCCCTCACTCTCTTTAAATCTCTAAATCTCTAAATCTCTAAATCTCATTTTCTAGTTCATTCGATCTAATTCGATAGAGATGTACGTTTCGTGAAAATCTTTAAAAACTAAAAATAAGAAATGAAATGAAATGAAATGAAATAAGAAACGATTATAATTTTTTGAAAATGAGCAATTAGAAATCAGTAAATATTAAATTTATCATTTCGGTCATCTCTTTTTTAAAATAATATAAATTCTACTATGATATATATATATATATATATATATATATGAAACAAAAAATGAGTTAAAGATAACTTTAAGCAACAGATGAATGTCTCCATTTTCTTTATATTTATAATTACAAAGTGCAAGATACAATCGGCAATGATTTTGAAAATGAACCAAGTAAAAAATCTCTGAATGTTGAATATATCGTCTGAGCCCATTTTTTAAAGTTAGTATAAATCCAACCATAATAAAAAAATGAGTTAAAGGTAGTTACAACTAGAGATTGAACATGTCCCTCATATATATATATATATATATATATATATATATATATATATATATATATTTATATTAACAAATTTCAATACAGTACAATATCCTCATGAATTAGTGAAAATAAATTGCTTAAGTAGAATGACATTAATGTCTTTTTAAAAAACTTCTATAAGTTCATTTGCATCAAAATAAATTGTAACTTCGTACGAAGTTAAATGAAGACACTAAAATATAAATAAAATTTATTAATACTACCTTTCACTGAATTATTAATTTATACCTATATGTATATGTCCTTTTTATTAAACTTATTGTCAAAGATTCTGAAAAATGTTTATCAAATCAATAAATGTTTTACGTTTATAATATATTTATATATTTATAATATATTAATAATCTTTCTTTCTTTTCCACGAAATAAACAAAAATGGACTTATACTATAAATAAAAATTTCTCGTTTATATTTTGATTAGATCAATCTGTCGTTATGCTAATTGACTACGATCATTTTTACGGTCATTTTTACTATCATCTGACTCGAATAATTGACACAAATTTTCTTTCTTAAATTATTACAAGATTTTTCAACTTTTTCTCCTTTCTCGACGTATTTTCTATTATAATATTTTCATAAAGCACGCGAGATATCTCGTACAAATATTCATTTTATCGAACAGAAAAAAAAATAAAATAAATAAAACAGAAAAGAAAAAAGAACAGACACAGATCATAAAAAAAGAAGTAATATATCTCGTTTAGAGTGTCAACGAACATATTCTTTTTGTCGCGTTTATCCTTCTTATATAATCAATACGACGAGATATGTAGAATAAAATATTGCTTTGATTGCCGAAATTTCAAATTTTTTGATTTATTTCTTTCTTGTTTTATTTTATTTTTATTTTACGAGAATCACGTAGGAGGAAAATAACGAGTCATATTAATCGTCCTGGTCCGTACGTCGTTGCTTAAGGCGATGTAATAAATAAAATGCAAGCCTTGTGGGACGACATAGTGCAACGACCTTAGCAAGGTCCACCCACTGGTTATATTATTATACGAATTTCAGATAGTAATACACTAACACGAATTCATTTATTTTTGTTTCATATCATGGAAGGCAAATTAAAATTATTTAATAATTTAATTATGCATTATTAATTATTCAATTAATATTATATAGATATTAAACGTGTATTGTCAATAAAACATCTATATATCTGTGTACATGTTTAATATAAAATATTATTTATATTATATAATATAAATAAATAATTTATATATATTTATATTACATAATATAAATAAATAATTTATGTAGTTTATATATATGTTTTTAGTATTTATGGTTTTTTTTCTTCCTTTTTATCTTCTTTTTCTTTTTTTTTACTATATTGTATTTCTATTTTTATATAGATATGTACGTATACAAAAAAAAAACGAGTAGGTTATCATCGTGAGAAAGATTATATTTAAATTATAACATATATACATATATAGTTCGTTACACGCGTATCTATATTTGAGAAATAATGATTGCATAGATTACAAAGAAAATGACTCATTCATCAAATCAAAATTAAATTCGATTCAGAGCAATGACATTCTAAAAGCATTTCGAAAAGCTATTTAAATTTTCAATTACGAATCGCAGATAGTATTTAAAGATCGAGAATTTTATCAAATAGAGTAGTACATACGATTGTAAACGAACGAAATTGTTTAAAAAATTTTTATCTTTACGTAAAATTCATTTCATCGAATTAATTCATGATAGTATCGATAAATCACGTTACTTCGAAGTATATAAATTAAATGAGATAAACAATTTCGAAAAGGTTTTCTGCTTGTTCTTTCTAAATCATAATTTGCTAACAATCTTTAACAGAATATAATTACTTCATTTTAAATACAGTGTATTAATATAATATTTCAAAGTTACGTTTATAATCGTGCGATGAAATAGCGTTACAAAATCATTGAAAAAAAAAAAACGAGTCATCACTACCTTAAAGAAGAGTGAGTTCACTATTCGTAATAAATGGCTCGGTTTTTTCGATAATAATTGCACCCAACCCACCACCATCCTCTGCCCCTCATCGTAAAATTACACATTGTTACGTTGTTACAACATAAACCCGATTGCTTACGGGTATTGTGAATTTGTATTCTTCGTGTTAATTATTTTTAATAAAGAAGGTCTTATTATGCACTTCTTTCCGTTTTCTTTTTGAACGAACGAACAAAACAATCCAGAACATCGTATGCATCGTTTAGCTTAAGAATATTAAAATAAAAAATAAATAACCAGAACCAATCTCACCTAATTGTTCGCAAGCAATTAATAAAAATATTCCCGTGAAAAATAAGCCATATACAATGCTAAATAAAATTTGATTTCTCAGTATGTAGACAGATTCAGTTGTAGTAGTTCGAAGAATTGAAAAATGTTCGAGAAACGTTTCGAACGGACATAATTAAAATCACGTAAATGTATTCCTTACGAAATATACATCTTCGGAAGAAAATCTTTTTATTTGCAACAGTGTAGAAAATTTTGAGAAAAAAAAGATAAAATAAAATGCTGAATGTATTGCAAATATATCGAAACAAGATAATTGAATACAATGTGTGATTACTTCAACAATGTATTTCACGAAAGGGTGTTTAATCTTTATTTTTTTTTTTTTTGTTAATTTATGCGATTTCCATAGAGAAATTAGATGCGAACAGAAGAAATAATTTTTCTTCTTATTATGTTTAATCGCCGCTCCCCTTTCTTTATTTGGGTCTAGACACCCTGAATCATGGGTCAAATATCTCATCCGGACCGTCATCCAATGAGATGGTTTTTTTCACGGGGAAAAAAATTCTCTCTTTTTTTGTTTTTTTTTTCTTACAAAAATCAAAAATTATTTTATTACAATTATTCATATATCTACTTTTACAAATATATATATATGTATTTATTTATTAATTTTATAAATAAATAATATATTTATATTTATATATATATATATATATTTATATATTTATTTTTTTCTTTGAATATCGATTAAATTAACAATGTACTGAAACTTTAAAAAAAAATGGACCAACACACCTCGTGAATTACCGTACAATTAATATTCTGATAAAGAATATAATAACAAAGAAATATAATACAATAAGAAATATATCACAGCATATAATAATATAGAGATGTTACGATCTCAGACGAATTTATTTTAACGATCCATGGATTTATAATCTTTCTTAAAATAATTGTTATTAGTGTATAGAATTTCTTAAGCGTTGAAAAATAATCCTAATGACCATTTAGCACCGAGGACACAAACGTTTTATGACAAGGAGAGCTTATAACACCATTTTACGACGTACATTTCGTTTTCTTTCTGTTTCTTTTTTGGAAACTCCTTAGTAGCGTATTTACCGAACACTCAACAAAACTTTTCATTTTACGATATTTCTCCTATATAAAACTCGTACCTACCGTCACCATTACAATATAATTTATCCAATTATATAATTTAATATTAACGATATATTAATACTCATTGAAAATGTAAATGTATTATTCTTAAATATATTTTTATCGTTTTTAATTGTTCAGAAAAAAAAGAAAAAACGTATTTTAATCTTAACCTATCATATTTGCAACAGAAAAATCAATGAAAGATATCATAAAAAATATCGATACTTATTTCGATTTTCGATAATATATCATATTTGCATAATACCGTTATCAATATCATACCAGTTTTTAAGTTACTGGATATAATACCGGTATTGAAATCATAATAATTTTTAAATTATTTCTCCAAGTTGACAACGATCAGATCGATAAATCATCCCTTAAAAGTAAATAAGTGAAATTAAAAAAAAAAAGAGAGAAAGAAACAAATTCAAAGATATTTCTTTTATATAAATAATACTTTATGTATTGTATACGTGTTCAGAATATATTTAACTCTTTCCTATCGAAATCAAAAAAATTTTTTTTGAGTAAATGTTTGTACTGCTTGCTACTGTTTCGAAAGTGACACATTTAATCAGTTTATTTTATTGTGTAAAATGTTCACGCACATTTTTTTATTACACCGTTACATATGTATATAAAAGATAAACGAGAAAGAGAGAGAGAGAGAGAGAGAGAAATGAAACTATTAATCCGTAGGATTAGAATTTCTAAGCAAAAAAAGATTGCAACACACGTTGTATCTACGAATAGATATAATTCCGATCAATGGGATACTAAATATCTATTATTATTATTATTATTATTATTATTATTATTATTATTATTATTATTATTATTATTATTATTATTATTATTATGGGAAAGAGTTAATATATTATTTTAATATGATAAAAATATCAACTTTTTTTTCAATCGTGCAATCATGCCCATTCAAATCTACTTCACGTGATACACGCGTTCTAATATCTAATCAAAAGTAACACACGGAATGCTTGACGTATCAGGAAATAGTAAGCGATTCCGTACATGCATTTAACATTGATCGTTGTTTGACAAATGAAACGATTCGAAAATGAATTATATGATAAGTGTGATTTAATTATGTGAGAATTAACAAGTGAAAAGAATGAAAAGAAAAAAAAGAGAGAAAAAAGTAATAGAAAATTGAATGAAATATTCGAGACAAGTATCGAATAAAATTTCTTTATCGAGAGAGAATGCATCTTCATTTTCGTAAATAAAAAACAAAGATATATATATACATTTAGCATGAGTCATAGCGATCACTTTTAAATTTAACGTCCGCGCGTCGTAAAGAAGAATTCGCGTGTAGATTCTATTTAAAGAAACAACGATCACGATCGAAGGTTTTCTTTAAGTGAATTAGCCGACGAGATTATTTTCATCCTCTTTTATTTATTTTTTTTTTTTTTTTTTTAATAAATGAATGTAATGTGAAAATATATGATGCTGTCACCAATGATTGAACGAGGCTCGAACATGTTCTAGCGAACACAAGAATTAACCTATTAACTGCCGAAATGTTTGAAAAAACGCGCGAGTTTCACGTGACGCATATCACGTAGTACGTCACGTGACGTAAAAAACTACGAAGATAAAGACAAAGAGGAAGAGAGAATACAAATTGATTATAAATTAAGGACCTATTGAATATACTCTTTGTTAGAAGTAATAGAAATATATATACTTACACAAACCTCTATCTTTATATATTATATATATAGTTACAATATTAATATAACTATATATATATATATATATATATATATATATATATATATATATATATACACATATCCAACAAAACGAGATATTCAACAAAAAGAGATATTCAATTGATACATTAATTTATAATCGATCTGTTTAGTCGAACGAGAATAGAAAGTAGCAGCAGTTTATAGGTTAAAAAATATCTTCGAGCAATAAAATAGTAGTAGTAGTAGCAATAATAATAGTAGTAGCAGTAATAGTAGTAGTAATAGTAGTAGTAGTAGTGCGGTGCTGCCTAAAGAGAATATGAAACGTGCTATATATATAATATGTTTGTTAAAACATATATATATCTTAATATATACAGGGTGCATAAATCGAACAGATAAAATCGAGCATAATTAAGGGTGCAGATCGACTATGAAACATCAAAAATGGTGGACTTTGGGGGATTGGGGTGGTATCGATACCTCCGGATCCTGGGCCTGTTCGGAATCAGCCGAGGTGCTCGATGTCTTCAGGATGGTGTACAGCTTTACGTAGGGGGCCTTGATTAGCTGTTAGCCAATACAATCGGCCATTTTTATCAACAATTCTCTTTCGAAACCATTTTTTCCTCTTTTTCGTTCTTTTTTAATTATTATTATTATTATTATTATTATTATTATTATTATTATTATTATTATTATTTTCGATCTTCTTTTTTTTTGACGATCGACTTTTATATCGAGTCGATAACACGATCAATCATCGCATCGATAAATCAGTGGCTTTTTCGAATTTAAATGAAAAATTATATTACTCGACTATTTAACTTTTTCAAATTAAAAACCTATCGTCGATCATTCAGAAGTTGACTTTATCGACGTTATCAAGTTAAGATGTTTCAAAAAATGAAAGAAACGAATCCGATCTTTAAATTGATAGAGAAGTATATTTTGAAAAATTTAATGTATTATTTCCTAGGAAATTGTAGAAAATCGGATCGAAGAATATATATATATAAAGAGAGAAAGAGAGAGAGAGAGAGAGAGAAATATCACGTGTTTTTTATCTGTAGTAGGTTGATAATGATACGTCTCGGATTCTTTTTTTTTCTTTTCTCTAAAGGCAGCAATACGAGTATTCTTTTACGTTCTTCCTCAAGGACGTGGAAAACAACAGAACTTTTGAAATTATTTAAAGATCCCACGTGAGACCGGCTTGCACGGATGGGATATTACACGTGTACATTATATTGTGTGTATTTAGGACAAATGACTCAACACATGTTGTGATCGAATTAAAAGACGTCACGAAAAGAGGACTACTATGTTCAAGAAAATTATATAACGCGAACATTACGAATTTATTTGTGGATCGAAAAAAAAAACATATAGGAAATGTTCACGAATTAAAAAATTTCACGGTAATGTCTGATCATTTCTTTTTTTATTTGTTTTCGTTTCGTTCTTCTTTTTTTCTACAAATTCCCACGTTTTATCTTTCATCTTCATTGATCCTCTAATCCCCAATGACTCAATCAATGTCAATAAAAATTTTTGTCAAGAGTAAAAAGTTCTTGAGGAATTGATAACCTATGCAATCGCAAATCTATCGATCTTGTCGTTTTTAATCATTTAATTCGCGAAATATTGTCGATAAGATCGGAACTGTCGATTATCGATGCGACAATCGTAAGATCGAAACAACTGACCTCTTTTTTAAGCATCTTCGAATGGATTTAAAATAATAATATAAAAACTGAAGATCTCGAAATATTACATCGACGATCGTGATACGATCTACATATTTAAAACAAAATTTTATTTCTTTTTTTTTTCGATAAAAAACAACAATTTGACTGAATACGAGAGGAAATTGAAATTATAACGAATACCGGTGCATAAGAATAAGAATAAGAATATTTAGTGAAATAAAAAATGAATCATCTACATATTCAAGGTGATACATATTGTCAACGAACAATCACTTGAAGTTGTTGAACGTTATAATCGATCGGAGATACGATTTCTTTTCGGGAGCATGCTCTCGTTCATTCGAGATATCAAACAAAGTATTTAATAAAAAATATAAACCTATTTTCTCATATACATATATATATAGATAAATAGATAGATGATTTCACTTTGAATTAATTCGAGATATATTGAATTTTATGATAAAAATATTAAAAATAACAATTAACGAATATTTATTAGCGAAGATGATAAACATTGTATCGTTGCGTACGCGTAGCAACATCAAGCACAATTTTCTCGAAAATTTATATATTTTATTTTATTTTATATGTATGTATAATATATATATATATATATATATATATATATATATATATATATAATAAGATATATAAAAAGAAATACAAAAGGGATCGTACGAATAATCCCGACAAAATCATCTTTATTTTTTTTCCTTATCACATATTTGATTGAACTTATTCAAGAAAGGAGAAAAAATAAATAAAATTTATGACACGAAAATAGTTATCCAAAAAAAATGATAATAATAATTTATAAGAATAAAAGGACTCACCTCCCAGGATTCTCTAGTTAATTCGGATATCTCATCGCCATCTTGATTGCGTGCCTTTCCCTCCTCAGTTGATTCTCCACTTTCCCCAGATTCCTGTGGTGTCAATTCTGGCGATAAATCTGTGTCGGTGTCGGATAGAATATATCCACGTTCCCTCCAATAATTTTCATCGAGTTCACCGTAAAGGTTAGGCACCCACGCGTGAATAAACCTATAAAGATCATCGACCCTACGAAGAAAGAAGAAATGTATGACATACATATATTACACGAACCTTAATTACACTAACGATGAAACCACATCTTAATATAAATTAATAATTTTAATTGTATAGAATTCGTCGACAAATTGATACTTCGAGTAATATTATATCATAACCTAAGTCAATCGAACGAATTTTAATAATTTAGAATTTATTTATACACACGAATGTTTTCTTTTTAAATCTTCGAATAAATAAGATTGATCATAATCGACTGAAATCACCAACTATTTTAATATAAAATTACCTGTTGTAAATAAAAGGCATCGTTCTTCTAACTGTATCTTTTACATGATTATTATAAATCGCATCAACATATCCGCCTACGGTACTCAACATCCAACTCATTTTGAATTTTGTGTTATATATATATATATATATATATATATATATATATCTTCTCGTTTTGCGTATTAAAATTCCAGACGATTTACGCAAGCGTTTTCTATCGCATCGTAGATATGAACAAAATGTAGTGCGTAAAACGAAAAAAGAAAAAAATATGAAGCAAGAATCGAAATTTCTTTTACGATTTCTTATTTAAAAGATAGAAAATAGATTAAAAAAAAAGTACTAAAAGTCAGATAAATAGTGACAATGACAATTACCCGATAAATATAATTATATTAAAATCGCGCCCTTGTCAGTTTCATATCGTCACGTGACCAACTTAACCTCCAAATTGTAAAAAAAAAGTTTTTTAACACTTGATTATCGCTCTCTTTTCATTTCTATTACCGAGCGAGTATCGAACACGATCTTCTACGATACATAGATGCCGCTACCGATCTAAACGATTTTTATTTGGTTAAGTCATTAATATTTTATCGAACAGTATATTGTCACTTATTTTATTCTTGTTCTGTTATCGTAACGTCAACCGATCGCGGTATAGAGAGAGAAACTTCTGGATAACTTGCAAACGTTTACTTTGCTTTGCTTTGATCTGCGACTAACTAACGGCTTATTGGAGCATCGCTAAAGTCACATGACCAACTTGCCGATAGGAAACGTGCACATGCACTTTCGAAGGTTGTTTTACACGTAAGTATTTATACCAGTTTCTCGCATATGCGTAACATGTTTGAATCAATGGCGCAATAAGTGACGCGCTTGAATTTATTTAACATATTTTCTTTTTATCTCTGTGCATTTAATTATTAAACGTTCTTTAATCCGATACGTGTGTACTTAATCGTCTTACTGTAATTAATTGTTTGTTTCACCAACGCCGTATTAAAAATTATAGAATTATTTTGAATTATTTTTTTATATCGCTCTATAATGTAATTTAATTATTAAACATTCTTTGATTCAATGAAGGTGTTTTCTTTAATTATCTTAGTTTAATTAATTGCTTGTTTCAACGTTGTATTAAAAATTATAAAATAATTTTGAATTTCTTTTTGTCATCATTCAATAATGTAATTTATGGTTTATATATTTTATTGTAATTGTATGTGTTAGATAGATTACAGAGATTATAGAATAGGAGTGTTACAAACCTATTACGTGGAACGCTGAACCAATATTCAGGACGCAGCTTCTTCTTGCCATAACTCATGATAGGCGTAGATCGTGGTATTTTTTTATCTTTAGGTCTACCAGTCCGTAGTCTCAGATATAATGGAGGATCTTCGCAAGATCGTGCAGGTCTTGGTATCAGTTCTGTGTAATTGGAAGAAAAATATATCGTTGTAATAAATTGAAATAAAATAATTATCTTAGATATAACATTGTACTTTCATTTTACAATGAAACCCCTCAAATATTAAAATTAAGGAATTAGTGTTATTTTGAATTTGTATATACACGAAAGGTCCTCATTCTTCTGTACAATAAAAAAGTTAATGCCATCTTAAAATAGCTATAAGAAAAATGAACACTGCATAATTGAATAAAATGATCAATTTTAACTGGTCCTCTCAGTATTAAGCTGAATATCTGTATAAGAAATATCACACTAAAACATTTAACATTTTTATAATTGCTAAAATATTTTTTGAAAAGAAAGAAGCCTTTTAAAATCAAATTTTTTTGTATTTGTAAAAAATTCATGCATAAAATATGTATAAATATTGTATTTAACATCAAGAATAATATATATTTGAGATTCAATTTCGTTCAGCCAGTGATAGATGTATGTAAAGAGTGGTTCAATAAAATGACAATTATTACACACAAACTAACATCATAAAAAATATAAACATATATCTGCAAAAATTTAAAAAAAAATTCATTACGTACTGTAATTTTAATTTTATATTATTTGATAAGATATATCATACAGAGGGCAATATCTAAATCAAGATAATCAAAAGAGTTGAAATAGAAAATTGAAAAATATGATATTATCGCACATAGAAGAACAATTTAAACAACACCGATAATAAATTATAGTGTAAAGTAAGTGATCTGATATATTCTTAAATATAATGTGCACCTGTAGGCAGCGAATCGAAGAAAGTAAAAATATAAATATTTATAATGTTGGTCATTAAAACTTAGCAGAAAAAAGAATCTTTTGCATGGTAATATAAGGAGAAAATAAGAATTTAGAATTAAGCTGAAATATAACGTTAAAGAAAAAGGAAAAACAATGGATGGTCATAACACAAGAATAGGGACAGAGCAAGCTAATACAGTATGAACCTACCGAGGCCTTCAAGTTCAGGAAAATTAGGTGCTTGGACTAGAGGGACAACAAAAACATGTAACATTACTGCATTAGTATGAATATGTTGCTAATGAATGATGAAACCCGTCGTGCTAATGAAAAGTTCCCTATCTGTATACATTCATGCATATCACTATCAATATGAACAATGTATAAAAAAGTATTCTTCTAAAAGATAAATATTATACTATATAAGAAAAGTTAAAAGAGCACTACATTGTTGTAACTATTATATGATCATACAATGAACAATTCATAATCGTCTTAAACACATAAGATGGCACAAAGGGTTTCAAGATTCTCAATAGATAAATCATGTTTCTTATAGAAGAAAGAAAATTTGGCATTCATAATATTTTATGTAATGAAAAAGCATTTTGTACAATGAGAAATTTACAAAAATAGTTTGTTTTAAAATACCATTTATTGTTAGCTATGAAATTTGGTATTGTAATTATATTATTAAATAAATATTTTTTTCTTTTCTTTTTTTACTATCTATCTAATCATATTATGATTTTGTTTTATATTAGTAAATTTTATAATATGAATATAATAAATAACATTACAGTCTCATAACCCTTTTGAATTAAAAGGAGAAGGATATAAAATTGTAACGCACTTAATATAGACTCCAACATGACAAATGAGCATATTTCAAAACTATAATTTAAAACGTACTTCAAAAATATAGAATACGTAAACTACTTGAATATAGAATGAAATAAGCGCATTTGGTTACTATTTATTTACATTATGTTAAGATAGAAAGATTATTATATTTTTGATTTAAAATCGCACGTATCAATTTTAATATTTATTTGTATCCAAAAGCGCCCAATGTATATGCAAAGGGACACTAAACATTAGCAACGTAACATTATCTAAAAAGCCGTCTAGCATATACGAGCGAGTGCAGTGCGAAACACGTAGTTCCCGTTTGCCATTCTTACCGTTAAATGTATGTGTTTTTTTCTTATATCAAAGTTCTTACGAAAATTAGCCCAACTAGTATGGAATCGCGTAAATGAAAAAAGTTCGTCAGAGAAGGAAAGTCTATCTTATTGTAATGTGTTAAGACTAGTATCGTTATTCTTTCCGATAAGAATGTATAACTTCCAGACTAATACATCATTTTAATCATAACGATACTTACTGTCAAAACTGACGAATAGTCCTGGCATATCATCAACGGAAACCATACTGCGGTAATCCAGTCGTGGTGCTTGTGTTAAAGTTTTACTTCCACGACTACTATCAACGCTGCTACTACCTGAGGATGTTAGAGGTTGTTGTCTGATGAAAGTACCAACGGAAGAACGCCTGAAAAACGAATCAAGAATGAAACTACATTCATAAAAATGTGTTTATCGACATTACGAGTGTAAAATCAACGAATGTCCCTTTCATTTTATGATAACATTCGAACGACATCCTCGTAATGCTAAAATTAGTTTGATTATAATATAAGTTGACAACATTGACATTGAGTAGGAGATACATCCAATGCAGAATTTGTATGTCCGGTGTATGCTGCAAACTAATTTTGTGGCTATTTCAAGATACTATATATGTCGTGTAGATTAATGAGGTATTGTATTTGATTGTAAGCAATTTGTTAAGCTTTAATATAGCAGACTGTAGTATTCGATAAATTGATAGAGTTGTGGAGAGATGTAACATTTACCTGAAAGCAGGAACCATCTGGGGGACCCTTAACCCCAGAAAGATTAAAGTTTGAAGATACAAAGGTGAAGGTTAAAGAAGTGTATGATACGATAAGCATAATATATAGACATATACATATAAAACACATAAAGGAGTTTTGAAAAAAAAAATAAATAAATAAAAAGAAAAAAAATTCCTTTTACAATAAATATAACAATATTATTTTAAAATATTTTTAAAAATTTTTCAAGACCATACATAATACTATACATAATCATAATAACATTCCATTGGAGTATACAAAACAAAATATAATACAACCAGAATAACAAATACCAAAAGATAAAATAACTAAGATCACACATTTTGACAGACAAATACAAAGGACCAATGTATATTTTATATAATAATGCAGGTTGATGATCAGGGTCAAACTCACCCAATTAGGCCTCCTGGACCTGGTGAAAATTGGGCATTGCTGGAGTCCTGGGAGAGAGAGGAGGCGATAAGCGGAGGAGTACCTCCAGCTCTACCGCCCCCACCACTCTCTTCGCTGGGAGTTTTAGCAAAGAGGCCCGAGCTAAAGTCACTCACCAGGTTGATCGGCGAGCTTTTACCACCACCATTACATATTTTTTGTTAGTTATATTAGAAATCATAGAAAAACTTCGAACAAACAATATTGAAACTGATCATTCATTTTAGAAAAAGTAGGTAAAATTATGTAAATTCGGTTTCAAAATTAAGAAATAATATTTTTAAGAATATTCAGTTTCAAATGTTAGCAGCACTTCGTTATCACAATTAAAAGTTGTTAGTATTGCAACTACTCTGAGAACATTTTTCCTTCGCGCATCTTCAGATATATATTTCTTCATTTATTTTTTGTTTTCTCTTTCTTGCTTTTTCTTTTTATATAAAATACGTTTTCTCATAGTGCTTGTTAGAAATGCAGGAAGCCACTTTCTATGCATAAGTAGCTACTGGAAGTTCTATTTTACAATACCTGAGGATATTCACACTATACATTTGTACAAAACGCAACTTGCTCGTTGCTTATATTGTAATATAATTTAAATTATAAAATGCGTTTGTTTTAATGTTCGACGAATAACCTCAAGTATATTTTATGCCTTCTAAAAATTTGCGAAGAAGCAATCACACGTGATTTTAAATAAAAATGTTAACATACAAGACAGATTTCAGCGTTCCAATTTATCAATCCTGTATAAAACATATGCTGTATATATCTGATTGAATTTTACACAATCCTAGGACAGCTGAATACAATAATAAGTAACATAAGCATGTATTAAATTTATGAAGATTGTGTTACAAAAATAGTTTTAAAAAGACGCTGACTAATGAAAAAAATAATTTTAAAAGGATAAATATAATATGAAAATGTGTTCACCTTGAAAAGACTTTACTGAAGACAGATGAATGATGCGAATCAGCACTATTCGGCAAGCTTGAAACTCTGTCAGAAACGGATTTATTTTCTTCCTCTCGGTCACCTGTGAGTCCTTCCATACCAACCCATGACAATGGGTAAGACAAACGTTTTAACATCTTGAAAAAATATAAAAGTATAAAAATATCAAGTATCATATTTACAATCTCACAATAATCATTTATATTTGTTTACAATACCTTATTTCTTCTAGATTCTTGTTTATCATCTTCCTTATGCTCTTCATCTTTTTCAGGTTCTTCGTTATTACTATCTAAACTAAACGATACTGAACTAGCTTTCTTTCTACCATTGATATTAGGACCGCTATCTAACGAACTAGTTGTGATATTAGTTGGGGCTATTGTTATTGGTGGGACCCAATCCGAAGACAAAACAATGTCTGCGTCAGAATACACTTTCTTTGATGGCATAGGTTGAACAATTGGAAGCGGTGGGTTAGGATCACGTATATCTATGCCAGAATCATGGCACGACAATTTGACTAGAGATCCTTCTTCATCTTCAGGAATGGCATTAGATTTTGCTGATTCTGTCTGTGAAAATAATTGATATTTACTTTGACGTATTTACATAAAATCCATCATCAAAAATAAAATAATATAATCTTTACCTTATCGGAATTCAAGGAATCTTGCTGTTCGTCGTCAACCGAAAACGTACTTCTATCTTTACTAGGAACTGCCCAATGATGATCTAACATCGATCTCCTACGTTCTTCTAATGTTCTACTTGCTTGACCACCAACACATGGTTCTTTTTCAGTACTATCTTTCTCCTTTTCTTCTTTCTCTTTGGTTGTCGGTAAATTATCGTCCTGGTAAATATAATTTTTTGTAAATAGAAGATATTTTTTTTAATTTCATTGAAAAAAAATTCATATATATATATATACATTAGAACACTTAATACATTTTATATGTACATACACTTTGAAGATTCGTGGGTGTTACGAGCTCTCTATCGAAAGCTTTTGGGAAAGCATCACCTTCTCTTTCCGCACAACTACATACACTTTCATTATCGTCACCTGCTAATTCAGGAAAAGTTTCATCTTTGCCTGGTGACTGAGATTTCTGACTATCACCTTGAGAAGGTTTCTTCATGTAATATATATCAGGCTTTTTGTCTAGATTGCCAGATTTTGTGTGCCCTACTCGCATATGAGCAATATCATAATATATCGCAGCATTGACTACAAATTCCATTGGAGCGATAACTCCATAAGATTCAGCACCATGTTCAATGACAAGAGGATCCGAGACATTTGGATCAAACATAACTGCATTTGGTGTAACCAATAATACACCACCTACCACACCCTATAACACAAAAAGAAATATCATAAATTTATATAATTTCTTAATATTTGTTATCTTTCTATCACATTATTTATTTTAAATCATTTCAACGTTACACTTATCAATCCAGAATATTTAAAATTTATGAAAAACAAAATAATTAGAATATAAATTACCTGTCCGTCTGTAATATGGCGTACGTTGATTTTCAAAAATCGTTCTTTAAATGGCTGTTCATCATCCTCCATAACAGCATTTCCACTGCCAAGAGGAGTCTTCACTCTTTCAATGTGGCCCAGCTTTGGTGATACAGGTCGTAAATTATCTAAAAGTTCTGCAAAATTAAAGAAAGAATCACATAAATATAAAATTTATATAAGAAAACACATAAATATTTCATTTTCTTAATTTAATAAGTATTCTGTTGTAATTCAAATTAAAATTAACTTTATTTATCAGTTACAAAACACGTTCTTTTTAGAAATCATATCAAACTCGTGTCTTCTAATTGCCTACACGATATGTACCTACAAAATATGGTTGTTATGCGTACCATATTGACTATTGACTATCTATGATTGACCTATCTATCTATCACTGGATGTAGAAACGTGATTGAACAGCCTCGGATAATCGTGAAATTTACTAGAGATGGAACCAGCCTGTAGTTTGCATTTACAGTAGATACCATATGCAATCGTAAATGGTAGTAGTCGAGCAAACATGCCTAATGATTGATTATGCATTAATCAAGTAACAAATCTATGATTCATAGAGTGTAATATATAAGGAAAATTCATCGTTATTTAAGAATAATTAATTTTAACATTGCAGTAGCTAATTGTTAATTGATTCTCGCAGTCTCTCTTCTTTTTCTTGCTTCTCTTTTTTTTTTTTAATTCATCAAACAAAAAAGAAAATGAAGTAAAGATCGTTACATAAAATATTTTCAATGAAACCTCATCGTGAAAATTGTTTTAATCATAATGCACTCTTTGTTGGAAGCTATCGACTACACACACACACACACACACGCGCGCGCGCGCGCGCGCGCGCATATTGCATGTGACAAATGGTTCATAGTCGTGGTATCGATCATTTATTATTACGATGACTTATAATGTCAGAAAGCAGACTCTTCTCTGCTTCTTGCCGAGTACGCCAGGATTATTTTTTTTATATCTATCGACATAACGCAGCCTACGGCAACGCGGCAAAGGTATCTCAAAATAAAATAAAATAAAATAAAATAAAATAAAAAGAAAAGAAAAGAAAATAATGTAAAATATAAAATATAACAATAGAGAATTTCATATCGTTAAACTGTGACATACGAAATCTATGAGATTTCATAAATAAAATTAAATAAATATCGGGATATTTGTAATCTAAAAATCAACGATCGATAAATGGATAAATAATTACAATCGACTTTGACCTTTTACCGTGATGTCAAGTATAGAAATATAAAATGGAACATTTTCGTAGAATAAACGAAATTTTTCTGAATCTTATTTATTATAACGATTTCGAAATGGTAACATTTGTTGGAGAGAAAAAAAAACCAAAACAGAATAGAAAAGAGAATAAAGAATAAGTTGCAATTTCGTTTATATGATTTCGAAAGACATAACTTTCGTATAAGAAAGGGTTGCGTCTATACTTGTTCTACTTGTTCTAGATATATTGTAATGGTAACGCATTAATATGCAATGGGAAACCTTCGTATTCTAATACAAGATAATATCGAGTTCCAATTCTTTCTCGACGTTTGGCCAACTGAACTACCGATTTTTACCTTCGGCTTTACGAAGACCACGCAAAATCCTGTTCCATTATTCATATCGTAGTATCCATATCGAGAGAGAGAGAGGGGAGGGAGGGAGAGAGAGAGAGAAAAAAAAGAGAATTTTTTTTTCATATTATCATAATTGACAATAAAACATTTAAATTGATCGATAGAACGCGTAAATCGAATTATCGTGTGTGTGTGTATTACACGTCCGTCGTCGTTTAAATAGTAAGATCAAATGTGAATTATCGATCAATCACAAATTCTTTATCGGATTTTTAAATCTAGAGTATATTAATATTTTAACCGAGTTTAAAAATATATTTAATGTAAACAATTTCTTTTATCTTTCAGGTTTGTTATAAAAAAGAAAATAATAATAATAATAATAACAATAACAAACATAAATTCTTTTTTCGCTATCTAGATTTATATCCATAATATAATCCGAGAAAAAAAACCATCTATGAATACTCCCGAAAAAAAAAAGATTAATTCATAACATATTATTTGATTACTTTGTATATAACGTTTGAAGATAAGAGACAAAAATAAAAAACAAACCGAAAACTAAAAAAAAAAAAAAAGAAAAAGAAAAAAAGAAATTGATACTTGAAACTACCTGATAAAAAAAGAACTCGTAACATTTTATTTGGACCGTCCTATATAAAGTTTCAAAAGGGAGGGAAAAAAGGAAAGGAGAAAAGGACAGATAAAAAGAAATGAAAAAGAAAGTTTCATTGTTAAGAGTACCTTTCTCTTCCGGTGGTAAATCGTCCTGCGAGTCGTGATCCTGTGGAGGATCTGGACTGGGCGCGTCTGTTGTGGTGGTACCGCCTCCAGAACGGCCTTCTCCTTTGTTTGGAACCCATAATTGCTGTCCTGAATAGATAAAGGTACTACCGAGCCTGTTGAGTTTACTCAGCTCAGAGGGTGTGGTGTCGAATCTGGCTGCCACTGACGTAAGCGTATCTCTGTCGCCCACCTGCAACGAATAAAAAGAGAAAACAGTTATTAAAGAAAGAAAGAAAGATATAGATAGATAAAGAGAGTGGGAGATGAATATATTCAAAAAACAAGTTCCTTTAGGGATTATTAAATATAACGTTTAACCATGTTGACTATGATTAGGATCGTCGAAATAACGATGACGTACCTCTGACCTATGACATAACAACGCGACATCGTATTTCTACGATGAAATACGCTTTCTTTTTTATTTTTTTATTTTTGCTTTTGTTTATTCTTTTTTTTTATCGTCTCGTTCGTAGATATCAATTTCATATCGTGTACAGTCGATAAAGCAATTATTATTGGCTGCAAAAAGAAGAAAAAAAGAAGAAAAAATTATATCGATGTAAAAAAAAAAAGAAGAATAAAAAGGAAAAAGAGTAAAAAACAAAAGAAAATCATAACTTTTTTTCAAAACTAAAATTTCTCCGATTGATAATTACATTTAATTTTTTCATATTTTCAAGATTTTGTTCATATTCAGTATTTCATGTCATACAAATATTACAAATTACTTACATACAATATCAAGTTAATATATGTAGACAAGGCCAACGCTCATATGTTGCAAGTATCAATCTACCTAATCACGTACTACGTTATTGCAATATTCTAATATACTAAACGTGATATAACGGCAGAGAGAGAGAGAGAGAGAGAGACAGATGATCATTATTGGTTAATTACTTCGTCCTCTCTTTAAAGGTCGATTCACACAATTTCACTTCGGTAGTCTCTATGTTGCGATAGACGTTCTCTGACATAGTAATTTAAATTTATGATTAAAATTTATGATTTTAATAATAATTAACATCATACATTTTAATTATTATTAAAATTATGATTTTAATTATTATTGCACGTAATTAAAATGTATAGAACATTCACATATATCTCTATTCAATCTTAGTTCGGTCATCGATCATCTGTCATACATATTTCTTTCTCTGTGTCAAAAGTTCGTCGACAACGATGTGGTTTTTTTTTTAATTTCTTTTATTTATATTTATATTTTTCATTTTTTAATTTTCTTGTAATAACTGACAAAATTCCGATAACTTGGAGTCCTTTGTTGTATAATACATTGTTGCGTTGCAAAGGTGTAACAAAATATTAATTGACGCATGAATCATTCATTTGCCAAATCAATTATTATTTCCAAAAAAAAGGTAAAGAAAATTAAAAATTTATATTAAAATTATTATTAAAAATTATTATAAAAAGTTGATAAAATTATACAGGTCGTGGTATTTATTATATTCAACGTCAATAAACATTTTTCTCATTTAATACCGTTAAACATAACTTATCAATGAAATTTATTTTAAATATAAAAAGTTAAGGATCGATTATCTCCTGTGATTACTTTGCTGCTAAAATTAAAAATAAAAAGGAAGAAAAGTAATATCTAAAAATCGAGCTTAATCGCTTTGATCTGTGTGAAATGGTGGTGATATATTATTCTCGATATATTCTGAAGGATACATTTTATGAAATAAAACTGATATGTGTAAAAATGTGAACAACTAAAAATTATTGAAACCATAGCTGAGAAGAGAGACCTATGAAGATCGAACTAAAAACATACAGGAGAATCAACGTTGAAACTATTCGAGAAAAAAAAGAAACTAGTTTCTTCTTCCGTTTCATTTCTTTCCTTTTACTCCTCTCCTTTTTTTTCTTTTATTTTTTTTTTTTTCATTTTATTAATACGAAAAAGAGATCGAAACGTTTCTTTTGTCCGCAAATAATCCCGTTCAATTATTTGTTATTTCAAATAAATTTCTCTCCCCCTCCTCTCTTTCTCTCTTATTTTCATTATGACAAAGAAAATCTGTCGTCTGTTTGTGTTATAAAAGATCATAAAAACAAATAAAATAAAATAAATGAAAGAAAATGGCCGCGAGCGAACGAACAGGAAAGAGTCCACGATGATAGAAGAGGGAGGGGTAGGAAAAAAGTTGGCGGGGGCAGGAGCAAGGAGGCAGGAGCAAGGAGGCAGGAGCAATGAAAGCAGGGACAAGGAGGTCGGGGGAGAGGAAGGGGAAGGGGCGAAAATGATCGCAACGAAGAAAAATTAACGCACAGCAGGGCCCAAGGTTTTTAATCAACGTCCGAAAGTCATTCTGGATGAGAACACTATAGGCAATTTCGTATAAGCTATTGTTATCCAATGTTTCGCATAAACAATCCGATGCGCGTGCGTCACATACATACATAAATGAGAAATCGATAAACATCAGTTTCTACGTAAGCTGATTATTATCGATCGCAGTGAACTCTCCCCCCCTTTCTCTCTTTCTCTTCGATACAGTGTGTTCACGTTTTATTCATGTATGTTCTAATAACGAACGTTGAAAAGATTTGATGTTAAACACGTCATATAAACAATTTGATTGATTTTTCAATATAATATGATATATCATTGAAGCATTGAAATAGATAGGAACGAGAAATCATACCAAGAGTCTGTAAGCGGATTAGAAAAGACGATCTTTACGAAATGAGAATAATATTTTCTGATGGAATGATATTAATTTTGATATTGGATGTAAAATTGTGTAAATGATCGAATATTATCATGCTGATAATAACGTAACGTAGCATTGTATTTTCGTGGAGATAAATCTTTTTCTTTTTTTTTTTTGTTTGTTCGTTTATTTGTAGAATTAGATTTTTGTTTGTTGTTGGAACGGTCGTATATATGACTAATGTATCTTACGATTAGAAGTGCACACACACATACGTGTTTGTTACTAAGGAAAAAAAAAGAAATTAACTTGTAACACTTATGATTATAAATTTTCCAAAATAAAAATATCGAGATTATATATATATATATATATATATAACACACACACATATTATATTAATATAATATTATATTTGTATGCGTGTTATATCAAATATATTCCTTCCCATTACGGTCAAACGTTTGCTTGATAATATCGATCGAAAGTTTGAAGATAAAAGAGTACTTCATATATAAGATACGTATGAAAAATATATCATACAACATAATGGAAAGAACTAGTTACTCTCCGTCTTTATAAAATATAAATAAATTATCACGTAAAAAGGTCTGTAAATCGGTTGGTTCTTTACGAAACCTAAAGGAGAACGGTTTACCGCTTTGAACCTGCGATACTTCAAAATCTTCAAAGAAACCGCAAAATAAATTAGGGAAGTTCGAGAAAAACAATTTCTCGGTGTCAAAGAAAAACGACAAAAGAAAAAAGAAAAGAGTAAAAGAAAAACAATGCAGAACAATGGCTGAACGTAAAAATGAGATGACTCGTTTAAGGTCAACTCACAAAGTTTGTTAGTCACATTCGTTCTGAATATTCAGCCATAGTGATTTTAACGTTATGTAAATATATTTACACGATTTTAATGTATGTATGTAAAATTTTAAAATACACATAACACATTCATGCATTTCCGTTCAATCTTATTTCATTCACCGATCCGTTCATATTTTCTCTGTGTCAGAGAGAGAGGATCATTGTCCTCTCCGAGATAATGGTTAACGATGGACTCTTTTTTTTTTTAATTGATGACAGTTTTTTGTACTACACATCATCATATTATGAAGATATCACTATATAACATATATATATATATATATTTTTTTTTATTTTCCTATATGTATGTATGTGTGTGTGTGTGTATTTTTTATATACAAGAGGAATATCTTTTAATTTCTTTTTTTTTTCATGGACACTTTAAGATGTACGAAAAATTTCGATTTAGTCGTGTATGAATTTTTTATATAATATTATAATGTTACAAATTTTCTTTCAATTTATCATTGCCTTTTCTTTTTTTCTAATTTTAAACTCATAAAATTTTCTTTTTATATTAGAACGTACTTATTTTCCTTCATACAACAAAACTGCAATTATACAAAACTCATTAAAACTCTTCCAATGTAAATTCATCGGACTTGATTATTTTCAATTTATTTTCATTTTATTTTTTTTATGAAAAGTTAAGAGTGAACAAACAAACACGATACAACTGATTTATGTCTGATATAGGTATACTGAATTGATATGGGTGAATATAAATGACTGAAACTGGAACGACTCTATGACTGGTTCGGAATTCTATTTCTCTTTTTTTCTTTTTGTTTTTGCCTTTTGTACGCCCGAAAAGATTTTCACGCGATAATACACGAATCGCATTAACTTATCTTTTACTTATATGAACTATACACAGGGTGTCTCTTCTGATGCCGATAATCTCGTAAATGGAGCATAATAACAATTTTTTACCAGATATACATTTTGATTGCAAATGACAATTACACTATATGAATATGGAAAAAAAAAATAAAAATTATATTTATTCATTTGAAAAAAAACAAAAAAAATAATAGAAAAATAAATTTTATTGACCTTCGTAACACGAAAAGGTCAAGAATAAAAAGAAAAAAAAAAAAGAACGAAAAAGATAGAATGAAAGAAAAATAATAATAAAATGTTTACGTGCACTTTGTAACTGACTCAAAGCGGAATAATGCAAAAGTTCTCTTATTAAACTTTATTGTAACTTCAAGCAGTCGCAAGGTATTTACCCGGACATTTATGGACGACGGGATTATCTGTATAATTAGAATTTATTTATTCTACTTTTATTTTCTCTTCCTTCCTTTCTTTATTTGTTTTTTTTTTTTTAATTTTCAATTCGAACGTCGAGAGATCTTTATTTATTTGGACAAACAAACAATGTCGTCAGCGATACTTTCATTATATAAAAAACTTGAGGTTGATAATGGATACCCTTAATCTGATCTATTTTTCTCTTTTATTTTCTTTCGTTCTTCTTCTTTTCTCCCCTCTATGAAGTCCAAATGAAACAGGTCAAAGGATGTGTGGATTTCATGAAATTCCATGGAATTCGAGGAAATTCCTCCTGGGTATTCGGCTTGGTAGCTGGGGTATGCCATGTAAATCAATTAATTAACTCGAGAATGAACACGTGTGTGTATGTTTGTGTACGTATTATACATACATACATACATACATCATACATACATACATCATACATAAATACATACATACATACATGCATACATCATAGATACATACATACGTGGAATAGTCTACATAAATCGAATCTCACGCAAGCAACGATTATCTATCTTCTTTGTTTGCTCTTCCAATTCTTTTCCTTCGATTATAACACGAATTGCAATTAGAAAAAGTGTTCTTTACCCGAGACACTCATTAAACATTTGAGTTTAATTTGTCGACGCGTTAATAAGCGACGGCCATTTTTATTCGTTACTTCCAACTATCCATTAAGAAAATTCATTTAATAAACGTGAATCCACGTTAATATTGCGACGAGATTTTCGTTCCTTTTCGTGTCAAACCTCTTTCTTTATTCCCCATCCCACCCACCCCCCTCTCTTATTCCATTGATTTTTAAAAATTATAGAAATTTACGAGAAAATATTAAACACATTTAAACAATAACCCGTCGATCTTTTATCATCTATGATAGATAAATACAGAACAGACAAAAATATAGTGCACAAATCCGATCGCTTTCATATTTTCAAGTGCATAGATACATATTTGCGGCATACTCTTGGCACGATCCACAAGACGAGATAAGAATTAAAGAGGAGGAGCGAGAAAATAGACAAACAGAGAGAGAGAGAGAGAGAGAGAGAGAGAGAGAAAGGAAGATAGAATTGGAACAGGAGAGTAGGAAGTGGCTTCTGTGAACTATTAAGAGAGAATGAAAAAGGAGTCATCGAAATATTAAGACGAGAAATCAGACACGAGAAGAAGTTGGCTTAAATAATGTATAACGATTAGAAAGAGTAGGTGTAGAGAAAAGGGAAGACAAAAACAGAAACAGAGAAAGACAAAGAGAGATAAAAATATGCAGATACACACACAGAGAAATAGACATAATGAAATAGAAAGATGAAGACAGAGGGAGTTTGTATGTAATATATACATATATATAATATGTCAATACAATTGACATATATATAGATATAAAAATTGTTAGATAGATAAATAGATAAATAGATAGATAGATAGATAGATAGATAGATAGATAGATAGATAGATAGACAGATAGATAGAGAGAGAGAGCGAGAGAGGATAGAATGAGATACAAAGAGATAAAGATAGAGACGGTAATAGAATTTAAGGGGTATTAGTATTGTTTTCATCCTCGAATATCCGAGCTTAAGCATATTCGATCTCTATATACGCATATTTGTTTAACCTTCGCTAAACTAATGCCTTTGTCATTTTGACCCAATCGTTACAATGTTACAGCTTAACCGTAACAGATACAATATTGTTATCAGTTATATGTATATAAACAGTCGACTCAGTCGTAGCACGAATTTAAAACGATGCCGTAGGATATATCTAGAACAGTAGGATAACGGCACCTGAACACGAGACACACGTGTTAATATAAGACCCTCCATAGTATTTTTAAGGGTGCTTCACAAGAATGGACTGTTGGAATACTGCGCGACAAATGTTTGGTACTATTAAAAAAAAACAACAATGCGGATTCATTCGCATCAAAAATAATTAAGTACATACACGTAGAAACGATCCTTTTCGGTAAGACACCACTAAATTCGTCTTTTTCTTTTTTTTTTTCTTTCTTTCTTTCCTTTTCGTCGTCGCAAGAGTTTCCATTAATCGTTTAAAAAGAATAGCTCAACACGTAAAAACATTAAAGACAAATTAATAATATCATCAATATAATTTATATATATCATATTTATTCGTTTCTTTATTAGCTTAAAGTATTATATCAAACAAATAATTTTATTGTCGTTTAAATCGTATATTAATCATTTCGATTTAATTTAACCAAGGATTTTCTTAATACGCTTTAATCTACGCTATTTATAATACGAAATACTTGTAAAATACGGAATAGAGAAATAAAGACACAGAACAAGAGAGAACGAGAGAGAGAGAGAGAGAGAGGAGAGAGAAGGGGGAAGAGAGAGAGAAAGAGAGAGAGAGACAAGGATAAAGATTGATATTGATAGAAATTAGAGAAAGAAAGACAGGTATAGAGAGAAAGACAGAAAGAGATACAAAGATAGATATCGATAGTGATAAAAATTGGAGAGAGAGAAAGAGAGAGAGAGAGAGAGAGAGAGAGAGAGAGAGAAGGTTAAGAGGATTTTATTATTCCTTAGAATCTACGGAAATATATATATCCTAAACTTGATTTTATAGCTCGAGCATTCGGATATCCGTATAGCAAAAGCTCTTTACTATCGCTCGAATTTACGGATATATTTTAGGGTTGTGTATATAGTACTCGAGTATTCGAATATCCGGATAGTGAGAGAGTCCCTAGTTCGAATCGATGAGATAGAAAGTAAGAGAAAGGAGTGATAGAAGAGGGATGATGTTTTCTGTAACGAGAGATGAAAAGAAAGTAGAGCCTAGCTAGCTAGATAGCTAGGTACCGGCCATCGCCATTGTTTCACTTTTTGCGTCTTTTCCTTTTTTCCCTCTTTTTCTCTTTTTTTTTTTTTTTTTTTTTTATTTAAGGTACGACATCTCCACGTTCCTTAGTCACGCGATCCTCGGTGGAGCTATAAAGGGTGGTTTTCGTCGAGTACACTAAGGGGTGGTAAGGAGGGACTTTTATTTGACAAAAGAAAAGCTAGAAAAGCTACGATCGTCCCAATTTCACTTCTTGCGCCTCCTTTCCAACCATCCCCCCCCCTCCTCCTCCACTGGCCCTTGCGCCACGAGCTTATCATCCTTTCTCTCTTTCTTTCTTTTTCTTTCTTTCTTTCCTTTTTTCTATCATCTGTCCCTTTCCAACAGTCGACATATAACCATCTTCTTCCAATCTTTTTCCCTTCTTTTTCTTTTGCTTATTTTACTCAGTAGGTCAGCTCGTATATTATATTTCAGCCGCTCGGCTAAGAGTTTCAAGGTTTAGATACATTTAATGTATAAATATACCTACGAACACGGGCGCGCGCGCGCGTGTGTGTGCCGCGCGCGTTAATTAATGTTCTGCGTGCATAACTCCTCGAGTTATTCGTGGTATTCAACGAGTCTTAACCATGCGTGTATATGTTCGTATGTGTGTTTGATGCGCGCACGCTAATATGTGGCATATGTACGTATGCGTTTATTGTATACGTGTATATATATGTATATAAGATTGATTATAAATTAAGGAACAGTTAAAAAAAAATAAAAATCATTAAACTTCCGGTTTAACCGAAAGTATCGAATGTTTAATTTCGTAAAATTAAAATATTTTACACGTAAAATCGTAAAACTTTTCTTAATTTATGTGTATAATTAATATAATTTAAATATATATATATATATATATTTATTTATTTATTAATTGCTTTTAATAAAGGAGAAATTCAATTGGCCATTAAATTTTTTATCAACCAGTATACGTACATACGTGTATGCATACACGTTATACATAATAAGTTACAAGTGCATATATGGCATATACATACATACATACATACATACATACATCATACATACATACATACATACATACATACATACATACATACATATATATATATATATATATATATATATATGGAGTACGTATTTATGTTGAGCAAATACAAATGTCAATTAGTGCTTAGCTAGGAGCGAAAATGTATCACTAAATAAAATAATCTGCATTTTTTCCTGTTTTTTCGTAATTGTTCACGTGAACTCTTTCTTTTCTCTCGTCTTTTTGTATCTTTTCTCTCTTCTTTTTTACTTTTTTTAATTTTGAATAGAAAAGTTTGGTTTCTACATAATTGGTGTTTGTTCGGAGGGGATGCAAGCGTAGTGAACTAGTGTCTCGTGAAATATTAAATTTCCCTTGAAAATGGACGAGGGTATCTCGACTAATGAATTTATGGGTGTTGGTATATAAATATGTACGTGTAAATGAGAGAACCGGTAAAGCTCCATTATTTCGTACTCCAACGTTTCTCTCTGTCTCACTTGAGATATATTAGATATTTTTAATAAAGCTATAACGCGTACGTTTTACTTCAATATTCCTATTTTGTTATAATTGAGTTAATTCGTAATAAATAATTATTAATTTAATTTGATTATCTAACACAAATATTTTCGAATATTAAACATAGATAATAATTGATAATAGTAGTAGTAATAATAATAATTATAATAATAATAATAATAATAATAATAATAATAATAATAATAATAATAATAATAATAATAATAATAACAACAACATGTAATAGCAAAATTTGAAAGTATCAATATAGGATCTTTTGTATGTAGTTCTTTAACAAAAACAATATTGTATATATCATTTATATATATATATATATATTGAAATATTTGTATTATATATAAATATTTGTTGATCCGATGTTCATGATATTGTATTGATCAATAATGTCAAAATTTGCAATACTTTATATAATCATACATTTACATTCAATATATATTATATATATTTGCGTATTACTGAAAATTTTGATTAATATTTGACTATACTGACCAAAGCAATTATACAAATATAATCGATATTGACTAAGCATATCCAGCTTCACGGCTCGCGGGAGATAAGAGGAATCACCAGATTAGAGACATTAATCGATCAACGAGGTGAAAGGGACCGAAACAGACTGGATAAGCTGCTCTTAATTGTTCAGGGAGCATCCTGATCGTGATTATAGAGTAACACGGGGATTATACACGAGTTATGGCGATTACGATACCATTATATGGTACAATAAGACCAGACGATAGCGTTAGTTACGTTAAATCTCAGCCTCGCTTAACACACTAATTAACCTCAAAATTCTGCATCGATTAGCCGGGCCGATCGTTCGAATTCGATAAAAAAAAAAAAAAGAAAAAAACAAAAGAAAAAGAAAGAAAAATATAACGAATGAATCATATGGTCATTTTTTAATTAACACTTCGAACGACTCGAAATTATCAAATTATTTTCAACACTGCTTTCATTATATATATTTATATATTATAATATATAATTTATCATATTAATATTGAATGTACGATTCAACTTAAATGTTAGATATTAGGGAACGGTATTATTTAAGAAATAAGAAAGAGTAAGAGACGTATCATAAAACATTATTTATACGAACGAATCCAGAGAGAAAACTTGATTCTTTTGTTCGTCGGGAAAATGTATTACGTTGCATGTTACTATGTAAGTAGTTCCTTTATGAAGTAAATGTTAAAGAAAAATCTGGATCGAGATGAAAACGAAGAAAATATTTCTTTTGTGTTGCATAATACGTACTCGCTAACGTATATCTTTTTCTGACGTTACATTTTCGTTCCGATGAAAAACGTAAAATAAAATCGTCCTTCCTTTCGAGAATCATGAAGTCGATTTTACATTATGTAAATAATAAAATACAGTATATATTATCCAATATAAAATAAGATTTAATTATGTATTTTTTCTTTTTGTTTTCTTTTTTTTTTTTTTAATATATACTTCATCGGAATATTAAAATATCTTTTCGTTTGATAATTTAACGGTTCTTAAAAAAAATTGGTATCTTTTTTTTCATTATGTAAGAAAATATAAAATTAATGTCGAAGTAATAAATGTAATTACGTTAATGTTTTATGACCCAATTTTTTGTTATGTCTAATAAACAAGTGAATATTATAATAATATTTATACTAATTTAATTATAGTATAATACATGTAACACACACAAGTAAAATATACTAGTACAAATAATATTATAATTTTTATATTGTTCTTATTTATGTTTTGATATTCATATTTATATAATAGTATTATTATGATATTACTAGTATAATATAAAATAATTATATTATTATATTATAATAGTATTATTATGATATTACTAGTATAATATAAAATAATTATATAATTGTACTAACAATATAGTAAAGTATTATCATATTTTATATATAATGCTAATATATAACATCTTTCGTCCTTCAAGCTTTTCGTTTCAGAATATATTTCAAGATTACATTTTTCAAAATACGTTGGTAACTTTTCAAAATATTTTCTTTATTTTCTTATGTCAAAAAAGCTATTGAGAATTCCTAAAACGAAAATATCCTTCTATCAAATAAATAAAATTATTGATAATCGATAAAAAACAAATATAAAACTGAGAAGAAATGATAATATTTATATGATTTCCGTATATTTTCCTTTCCATCGAAGACAATAGAGATATCTAGAATAAAATGTCCGAACACATATCATTTAAATAAAGCGCTTTATTTTATTTTATTTTTTTGAGAACAGAACGAAATATTTCGAACAGAAATTGTTTGATGTATCTCGTAAAAAAAAAAGAAAAAAAAACAAAAAAGAAAATCATTTTCATCTTCAAAAGATGATATAAATTGATATGTGTTACGAAACACAATAATTTTCTTTTCCAAACATATAAGATCTTTAAATCAATATTATTAATCAACATTTAAAAATTATTCTAAAATAAATCGTCTGAATTAATAATCTTTTTCTTTATTCTTTTTTTTTAAATTTTATTTTTAATCATTTTCACGGTTGAGTATTAAAATTTACTATGTACATATAACTTTTACTCGAGAAGCTTCGTTTTATTATATACATATAAAAAATAAATAATAATAATAATTATTATTATTATAAAGCAAGTATATTTTTATTATAATAAAGCATTTCTATTAAAATTCTATTCCATTTTTCTTTGTTCTCATTACAAATAAGGTAATCGATCTAATTTAGGCTTCCAACTATCAAATATTGTTTGCATCTGAGGAATTTAGATCTCCGAGAATTTAGATTATATTCTCCGCATTTTGAATTCCATTCGACTAGTAATACGCAGAAGCAAGACAATGATGAATCGTCCTTCTCAATGACATCACGAAAAGGCACTTCTGATATACACGTTGTGTATATATACATATATAGTGCAGTAGTACTTCGACCTTTCAAAATAGCTCGTATAACATAAAATGTGTATCAAGATGGCAGACAGGTTATCTGCATAACTCTCCAAAGGAATATATTATTCAATTAAGAATTCAAAGCAGAATCTTTAAGTATGATAAATATCTACATATATAAATATATACACGTATGTACACGTTTATCTACTATAAAACGTATTGGATTTTTAATTTGAATACTAATATCAAAATTTGGTTAGTGATATAACCTGTAAATGTTAACAAACTTTTTCGTTTTCAGCGATTTATATGCATATTTATGATTTCGAACATTCATGATAATAATTAAATTATATATTTGGTATTAATTATAATGTATAATGTATGGTGAGTGTTTATGTTCATATTCATATATATATATATACACAAAAATTATATGTATCATTATCGACAACTCAAGCGTCCACTGTTTTGTTAGAAATATATCATGATCTAAGTTATAGTTGGTTTGAATGTTGATATTTTCAAGTTCAAGAATTATAGCAGGAGGATGAAATAAAGATTATTACTCCCTCCGCAATCTTTAGTAAATAAGGCTGTATATATTCTCAATCTTCCTCTAACCTAATTTTCTCAACTAAAAAACTTTGTGGATCAGATCTTGAACTTGGCAAAGTACCGGTGATTTAGATTGCCCCATTGCTAACAAATCTAATTTTGGATTTAACTATAATCTTATCCAAGGCACTCTTTTACCAATCTTTTGCCAATTTTATTGACTCATCATGATATGAGCTTACTTTGTTCATTAAATTAATCATCTAATTATTGAGAGCCATAAAATTGGTCTCTAGGTTTTCATAACTTTTTCATGCGGATCTAAAAGAAGACTCACACCACTTCAGAGCCCTAAGATAAGGATTCATCATCATTGAATTAAGGTGAAGATATCCAGCAATGTATTTTGCCGCCTCATGCATTTCATATTTTCTCATCGTTTAGAAGAATTTAACTATTGCGTTCTATAAACTTTTAATTTTAATACAATCTAACTAATGAATTTATGACCCTACTTGTCCTGGATAATTTACAGCGTCTGGATATTTTGAAGTATGAGAAAGATAAGTTGAGAACTTATTGGTTATGTTTCTCTTTACCTTGTGAGAATTTGCTAGCATAAATGGTGAAATCTTTTATCTTTTCCGATTTCATAGATGGAGATGGTAGATTCGACAATATGTCAACATTAAATTGTGCCACATCAACTGTGCTTGCAAGGATTTTAATTCTAAAGAAATCAGATTCTAATAATACATCTCTCTGGATGTAATCTTTAAATGCTCCATGCGACAACTATTATATTATTACTTAGGGTAACTGATTGTTTTTTTAGCTACAGTACCTATTATCATTAGATCAGAGTATTTTTGGGGAAAGTTTCTTTTTGGGGAAAGACTGATACTTATAAAATGATTTGTGAAAAGATTTTCTAAAATTCATGATCGATTTAAAATTATAAACACCAATAACAGAATACAAGAACAATGATTATATGCAGTTAAGAAACCAACAATAATAATGCGACGTGATGAAACTTGTCCATCCTAATATATATTATCTTTCAATGAATTTTATTTAATTCGTTAAAAAAAAAAAATTATATATATATATTGATTTATATTTACATGTAGAAATTAAATTTTCTTAATTTAACATTAACAATTTTCAACAATTGATTAATAATGTTTGTGTTAATTTTTAAATCTCCTATGAGTTTAAAACGCTCACTGGATATTTCGATTATACGTTTAAAGAGAATCGTACAATGAAGAATATGCAGGAGCGCGAATAAAACTATAAGAAAAGTTCACGACTGCAGAGCAAAGGTTAGGATAATTCTCCTTGGCTTCTAATCGGACGATCGACAATGTCGAGCGTACGATTGATTCAATAACGAGGAAACATGTCTTATGATTTTGTATTTTATAAATTACTCGAGATCGTGTGTTTATAAATATAAAAAGAAAAAAGTAAAATACAATAAAATAAAATAAAGACAAAATAAAAGACTTACCGTGTACGCGATAGTGTTGTTTGGTTGAGAAATTCGACCATGCTTTTTCTCCTGCGACGTAGAACCATCTTTGCTTTCGTTATCGGAATCTGAAATATATATAAAAAAATTATTATTATTATTACCATTATTATTATTAATATTATTATTATTGTTATTATTATTATCGTCATCAACGTGTTATATTTTTGTAAAAGTTTGAAATAAATTACTTGAATGAAACTGTTCAAAGTTTTATTTAACAATAAACTGTTAATTTTTGCGCATAAAAAAAAAAACAAAAAGAAAAAAATATATATATATAAATATCAAGAAAAAACGAATTCTTTTTTCGTATAGAATCGTTAAAAATCATCGTTCATTTTAAAAGGAAAATTATCGTAGATATAATAAACGAGCGAACGTTTAAAATCAACAACACGTGATTTTCCGAGTGTTACTACTGATCTTGATAAACAATTGACGGTTGCTTTTAACGATCATCAATTCGATCGCTTCGTTGTTCTCTTTCATTTGATGTTTTTTCGTCACGTGTTAAAAGATATATGTATACTCGTACAAAGCAATCCAAGAAATTGTGCGATGGCAGGGGATCATAGAAATCATACGTATTTAACGAAATAACCGTAATTTTGCTTACATATGTATATATAAAATTATTTACAGACCATTACATATTTCGATATAAAATGCTCATCGTGAATGATCGATTTCGATTAATCGAACGAACATATTCATAAATCGCTTCATTATTGGTATTTTTCTTTCATTCACTCTCTTTTTCCTTTTCTCCTTTCAAATTCAATACGAACGTATTCGTATGATGCCATTGTTTTTTTTTTACTTTTTTTTGCTTCTCTCTTTCAATATTGTAACAAACAAGATTCATAAACGGATTGACAAATGATACAAAACAAAACGATTAAATCTAACGAACGCGTTTTGCTGTGAGTTATTGAACTTGAGAGAGAGAGAGAGGGAGGGAGGGAGAGAGAGAGAGAGAGAGAGAGAGAGAGAGAGAATAAAAAAAACAGAAACAAAAAGAAAAACGATAATATCTAAGCGACATGTAATGATTTAGAAGAATGAGATATTTTTTTATTCTTTATCATCCTCAGCATACCTGCAATAGGAGAGTATTGAAGTGTGCGCAAATGAAGCTCTGGATCTCCTTTAACTACGTAGTAGACGACATAATCGCCAATTTGTTTTTCATAAATACGAACATTACTCGGTAAGTAATCCTTATATTCACCAGAATTTAACATTTTCGTATCTTTGCAATTCTTCCTTATCGAAAGAATGCAACGATACGAAGTTATATGGATTATAACATCTCTTTTATTTTCTTATTTTTCTTCTTCTTCTTCTTATTATTATTATTTTCAAGAACTTAATTTTGTTTCGTTAACGAACACACGCACACTGATAATCACACACACAAAAATGAAAAGGAACACTTGAAATAATATCGAACAAATTCATTGAAGTTTACTCACCTAAGTCAACTTAACCTCTTTTTTAATTTATCGATTTAAACTAACCTCGGAACTGATCAATGAAAATGAATTTTTTTGAATGCCGCTAATTAAATTTTCTTTGTTCCCCTTTTTTTCTTATTTTATCACTTAGATAATGTTTCGTCGGAGAATTCGTTTGAATTTATTTGCTATAGAAACGAATGATATGTGCATCGTACACACATACATATATATATATATATATATATAATATATATATATATACATACACATAACACATAGCATAGATTAATATCGACGAGACGAGTCTAGAAAGACAAAAAAAAACCAAACAAAAGAAGGAAAGAACCTCGCGACTAACAGTCGCATCGAAATGAAAAATCTGGCAAGCTTACATTTTATATATATATATATATATATATATATATATATATATATATATACACACACACATATATTTATATATATAAAGATTAACGATTCTTGTTTAAAAAAAAATGAACTTGGACAAATTCAAAGCCGAATCGTTGATGGAAAAATATTTTGTCATAACAAGCTTGACAGGGAGCTCAATGATTTTGAGAAAAAACAAAAAAGAAAAAACAGAAAAATAGAAAAAGAAAAAAGAATAGTAAAGATTATTTCTATAACGGATATACCATGCACGCTTGGAAAAGCCTTCCGTGAAATAATTCGAACGAACTCGATGATCGTCGAGTAAAAAGAATAAACGTCTAGTATTCTCGTAAGATCGTGCACGTGTGTGTATTGTCGTAAAAAAAAAAAGAAGAAAAGGACGACGAAGATGAAGATGAAGATGAAGAAAAAAGAAAGAAAAGGATGGGGTAAAAAGAGAAAAGAAATATGATTTATAAACGCGAATGAAAACAGTAAAAACAGAAAAAAAAAGAAAAAAGGAAAAAACAATATCAATTAAGACAAAATTACACTGGACATCCTCGAGCATTGTCAGGAACGATAACACCATAGAAATAGACGATACTCATTCGTAAGAGAAAAATAATTGTATTTTGGACGGTTCATAGATCTCGTTCGTTTTGTAATAACGCGGAATAATGGTAGGGAGGTTGTCAAATGGGGTGGGGGGCACAACTGCGCGAAAAAGTCGAAAAAGACGGAATTGCAGCACCTGGTTGGCCTGATCGTAGTAAAAGCAACGCACCGTTTTATACTTATGTTCCCTCTTATCACTTCTTCTTTCTCTTATGCGTTTATTTTTTTATCGCACATTAAAAAAAGAAAAAAAAAGGTAATAACAAAAAAAATAAAGACAAACGAGAAATGTTCGTGATATTCTCTTTTGCCCGTGCGTTCTTTATTATTTTTTTTTTCCTTTTTTTATTTCTTCTTTTTTTTATTTTCCTTCTATGTACCGCGTCTAATAATAAAAAGAGAAACTGTTCTCGTACCTCGAACGTGTAGAAACAGAGAGAGACAGAGAGTGACATAAAGAGACATAGAGAGAGAGAGAGAGAGAGAGATGCGTTAAAGCCTACTTCTCACGTGACGACTAGTCGAAGGACAATTTGATTCGTTGAAAAAAGAAACTTATCATCTATTGGCTCACACGAAATCATGTATAAAGCCGATATAACTTATTTTTTTTTCTTCTCCTTTCTTTCCTTATCTTGTAAGATTTTCATTAGATTAGATACAACTTTAGAGATAACGTATTATGCTTTGCTTCCTAGTACTTCTTTCTTATTATTTATTTCTTTTCTCTCTCTCTCTCTCTCTCTCTCTCTCTCTCTCTCTCTCTCTCTCTCTCTCTCTCTCTGAAGAGACATTTGAGGCTCGTACCGCGTTCTCACTCTTTGATTTCTAAAATCACATAATCGCGATTGTTAATTAACGAAACAAGAATGTAAGCGAATCTAAAGTATGCGCAATAACGAAGACGATACGCACACGACACGACGACGTCGACGAAGCAACTATAATGACAACACACTCATGCGACTATCTCAAGCGTTCGCCAATGACTGACGTCCGTTACTCTTGAAGCGGCCATATTTAATGCTACACGTCATAGAAGGTGTGATGAGTTAATATTAGTTTTTATTAGTACTATTACTATTATTATTATTATTATTATTATTATTAATATTATTATTAATATTATTATTAATATTATTATTATTATTATTATTAGTATTATTATTATTATTATTATTATTATTATTATTATTATTATTATTATTATTATTATTATTATTAGTAATAGTAGTAGTAATAGTAGTGGTAGCAGCAGCAGTAGTAGTAATAGTATTAGTATAGTAATGTAGCATTTTTTTTTCATACTTCTTAACGGCTTACAGATAAACATTTGCATGCTTAGTAAGACGAATTTGAGATGCTAAGGTTTATTAAGTAGTCGCGCGAACGTGTTAGTCCATCTGTGTATCTGTACGTATTACTGCCGATGATTATATGTAGACGATTACATGTAACAGGAATCGGATCAAAATTGAAATTATTCATAAGAATGCATTTGAGACGGAAGTGTGTGTGTGTGTACGTTTGTTAACCACAAGCGTCATCAACTCTTTTTTATCTTTATCGAATGATTTAAGTATTTTTTCATTCACATAATACTTCTGATAAGAATATAGATTATTTTCTAAGAAGAATAGAATAAGTATTAATTTTGTTTTAAAATCGACGGAATATATACACACACTCGTTTTTTTCTTCTTTTTATTTTATTATTTTTTTTAATTTAATGTTTTCAATGAAATTTAATGTTTTAATTTAATGTTTTCAATAAAATAAGAAAATATTAATTAGACAAAACTTTCGTATCACAGTCGAAACTTTTCATATTTTCGTTTACATTGATGTCGCTTAACAAAGGAACGATTCTAAGAAAAGATTAATAGGAACGTTTTTAAGTTCGAAGTATGCACGTCTATTAGTGTACGTATATATGTACTAAGTATAATATATAAAGTGCTAACGTAACAAAGTTCGTCAATGTTTCAACGAAATATGATCGTAAAGATCATCTAAATATTTTCAATTTCAAAAGAAAGAGTTATTTCATCTTTTTCATTTAAATTTTGTCGTTAATCCCGAGATGTTAAAATTAATAAAATTTTTCGGATTATACCATGCAAAGTTAATAGTCTAGAACTTAACGAATTTCATTTCAATCTAATTGTAAGAAATAAATCGAGAAACGACCATATTTCAGCGATCATTCTTTGTGATCGACGAAAGACGTTAGGTATTAGAAGATATATTTGACATTACGGTACTGTGACATTTGTTAAGAATTCGTTGTTATTATGGTAATCGTTTTCGATAATTAAGTACTTGTTAAAATATTTCAACATTAGCGTCATACGTAATATTTCTGTCGAATATATAACGTAATTTCTAATCTTATCTAATAGTAGCGAGGATCATTGATGATCATTATTTTATTTTATTAAAATGCTTAAACGTCGAATCATTGTCGTATGTAAATTTAATGTAAAATAAATAAAAATTTCGTTCGAGATATATTCAGACTTTTTAAAAGATTTCCACAATTTTCTTTCATGAAAACAAAATTGAATAACATTTTGATTAAATCATTCTTTTCGAATGATTTTAACGACGATACTTTTTCGACGAGTTTAACGATATTTTGTATAAAACAATGATCAAATATTAAAAAAAATTTTTTTTTATATCAATCACGATCGATATATAATGAATGAATTATGACAAATGATTTATATCAATTGTTTTATTGTAAAAGATATTGAACATTGTCTTGCTCATGAATGCGAATATAATTCGCATTTATCTTTTCTATTTTTTTTTTTTCTTTTTTCCTCGGCATAAATTCAACGAACGTTCAACAATGTTTCAAGATAATGTCGGATAACACGATGAACAATGAAGAATAAGTTGGCAAGGCTCAAAGAAACTTAGCTAAATTCGTAAATCTTTCGTTTTATTGGGTCAATTGCACGATCCTTGTCTATGCAGGTATATATATATATAAATACGTGTTGCACTTACTTAAGCATTCCTCTCCGTGTTATTACGTGATAGAAATAATATAATTATATAAAAATAAAAATCGTATGAATATATGGGAGTGAATATAACGATTTATATACAACACCCCTCCCCCCACACACACCTTTTAATCGAATGAAATAATCGCGATGTTCCGATAGAAAGGAACATGGCGTCCGTGCCACTTTAAGAAAGTAAGTCAATGTAATTCGTCGGATTTGTAAGGTTGCATAGCCGTTAAATAGCCGTGATCTCGAGACCTTCGTTTTAGTCTTGATATCTCGTTAGAAGGGTAACCTTTAATTCATTTCTCATTCGTTACCTTCTAATTTTACGTACACGCTTCCGCCTTTTCACAGAGACTTTTATTGTAGGCTAATTTGACTATTATTTAAACATGTCAATTATCATATATTTCGAAATTTTCGACTTTTAAAAATGTTCAATCTAACAAATCCAATATATAGATTTTAAACGTAGATATAGATATTGATTGTAGATCTAAATATAGAGATCTAGTATACATTTATACTAATATACAGATCTGATTGTATATTATAAGCCAGTTCAATATTCTTTTTGTTAGAAAAAATAAAGAATATATATATATTAAGAAAAGTTTCACGATTTTATGTTAAAAAATATTTTAAGAGTACAAAATATAACATCCAAGATTTCTGGTTTAATCGGATATTTAGTTTTTCTTACGGAACACCCTATATTTTTTTCCTTTTTTAATTAATTAGATATTTTAATGGATTTTGTTACAAAAAACTTATCGAATAAATATTGGTTTATAGTTGATAATCAACGAGATAATTGATTTCCTTTCTTATAAATCGCGTCTCATATATAAAATAAAATAGGCTTATTTCCTTACGTTGTTTTGTTTTAATAATAATAATAATAATAATAATAATAATAATAATAATAATAATAATAATAATAATAATAATAATAATAATAATAATAAGAATAAAAATAATAATAATAAGAATAATAATAATAATGAAGAGAGATCAATAAGGATTATTATTTTTTCGAAACTACTTGAATATATATCCTAATTATTGTAATAGATTTTTTTTTCTAAACTACACTGTTTAAAACAAATATTTTAAATTTGAATAGATAGATAATTATCGACATTATTAATTCAATTATTTATTAATTCATAGATAAGTAAATAAATTCCTTATTAATTCAACAGACAAAATTTGTATTTAAAATACCAATATTCCATTATTGATCAAATTATATAAAATTAGTGTAATTATAATATGACTCATGAATCGAATTAATGAACGAATAAAAAGAATTATTCGTAAGTACGTTTAATTTTATTTCGAAGATCGATTTGATTTAAGATTGATCGATCAATCCGTCAATCGATAATATTTAAAATCAAAGTCTCACCTTTCGATAGTTTGTCGACGGACTCGAATCTTCCTTCGACCTTATTCCTCAAAGTATCCAAATCGAATGGCGCTGTGAATCCGTGATCCACGCTACGGCTTTTACTCCTGTAAAGATTCCAACGACGAATACATTAGATAAGGATTATTATTTTAATTATTATAGAATTTAATAGAGACATTAACACGAATATATTGCCCCATATCGTCGAACGTTGAAAGAAGTATTTGAACGACTGATCAAAATGTACGGTTTTATTTTATTTTTTCTTTATGCAGACAACATTGAATACATAAACGACAACGAATATCTAGCTATAAATCTAACATATAAGATGCAGCTTGGCATGCACTATTTTTTATATGCTATGTATATATGCAAATGCGTGTATTTGTATCTCTGCTGTGTGTGATGTATAATTGCCGTCGTAGAAAAAAAAATTCAAAGATAAGAGACTTGAGAAAGAATTAATTCTTTTTTTTTTATTTTTAACGTAAAACCTCCATTTAAAAATTAACGCGATCAATGATAAATCGTATGATTTATTCTCAATTAGAATTAGAAACGCGTAATTTGTTATCGATTTAAGAAAAAAATTAGTTATATTTTTATTTTGTATTGTTTTAGGATAAATAAATGATAATTAGTGAAAAAATTAAAGATACCAAAATGGCACGTCGAATTAACAAGAATTTTTTCAAAAGTTTATATTGATAAGAAAAAGAAAGGAAAGAAAAGGAAATCATTTTGTCTTCGAACGGTGGCACGGTGTTCCGTACAATGGACAAAAATACAAAATTTCAAGTGTAAGATTTGAACAGATCTTTAGATCGTGAAATATTAGTAATGTAAAGTAAATAATTCGTAATATTATTTAGCTATAATTTTTATTAAATATATTAATTTGTTGTTTAAATTGAATAATTAAATTAAATATTTTTTTCAGTATAATTTTATTGAACAATTTGAATTTTATAAAATATAATTTAAAAAATATATAATAGAAAATATTAAAATATAATTTTATAGAGTATAATTTCAATATGAATTCTTTTATTTCTTTTTTTTTTTGTTAATATAAAATTTATATAAACTTCGAAGTGTCATTTAAAAAAGAAAAAGGTACTAAAAAAATATTCATAATCTTTTCTTTTTTTTTTATACTAATTATGGACACTTCGAACTATTTGGTAATGTTGAATTTATTTGTCCGAATTTTTCTGGCGTCCTAACAATTTTATTTTAATATTTTTCTTCCATTTTTTTTTTTAATAAAAATTTTCTTCCATTTTTCTTTTAAAATAACAAGTAAACGTAACATGTTCCATGTTTTGCGAACTACATAATATGTAATTAATTATAAAAATAAAAAAATAAACGAACAGAAAACTTTGTAATACGTTATTAATTATAAAAATAAATAAATAAACAAATGAATTGTTATGCTTTTTTTCGGTCACGAACATCGAAACTTTTTACGAAACACTGTGGATCGATGAAAGCTCTTGTTACGATGTTACATACATACCTGGTGTAAGTCCCTATAAGACTCTCCGTAGATCTCGAATGTGTGACATCCTGGGACATTCGCCTGGACCTGATGTGTAACAAACAATCCAAAACAAGGCCAATAAGAATACATGCAGTCTACATGCAGTGGAGCTTAAAAAATGATAAGATTAAAAATGATTGAGCAAAAATTGAGAAAAAAAAAGAAAAGGAAATAAAAGAAAAGGTAAGAAAAAAGAGAAGAATATAAAAATATTATAGTATCTAATAAAAAGATTTAAATAAGATACAAAAATGAGAAGAAGAAGAACAAAAATAAGGATGAAAAACAATATTTTGTTCGGAGAATCGATCCTATTCCTTTTTTCTTTTTTTTTTTTTTTGCTTATCAACATATGACACATTAAACGACAAAAATAATAATTTATAATAATAACAAAATATATGCGTATATATAATATACGTATATATTTTTTTTACTAATAATAACTGTAATATAGATAACAATAACAATAGGAAGATCAATTTTTCCACAAATCATGTATAAGACATTACACAAGTATGGACTATCGTTCTCTGAAGCGAGAAAGCATTAGAATAAAAAAAAAAAAAAACAAGAAACAAAAATTCAAAAATAACAATAAACATTTCAAAAAACACAAAGGCGTAGGCGTCAAAAAGCGTGCGGCGTTCTTAAAATCGTTATCGCGCCAGAAATAATCGATATGCAAAATCAAATTTTGCGGGGCGAGGCAGCGGTAGGGGAGGCTCGAAGAAACAAAAAAGCATGCTGTAAAAAATGATTAAACAAATTATTCGTATTTCTGTTGTTCCTTCTTTCTTTCTTTTTTCTTTCGTAAACAATTCAACTTCGTAATCTTTTCTATTTTTTCTTTCTTTCTTTTCCTTTTTTTTTATATAACGTATAATATAATATTTAAATTATTTCTTTATAATACAATGTTATTATAAATTCAGTCAATTATTTTCTATATTTTACGAGTAAGATTACTGCGAATAAATAAAAAAAAAAAAAATAAACAAATAAAATAATACTAGGTAATAATATTTTTTCTCATTACCGTTTTATTCGTTACATACTTTCGTCGGATAAATATCGCAAATAAATATATCACTTTAAAGGTATTTTATTTTTTGTTTTCGTTTCTTATCTTATCTTTTCTTTTCTCTATTCTTCTCTTTTAACAATTAAAAGAACGAACGGAAACGAAACATTTCTTTCGGCAAATTAATTATCATCTTCCGGGAGGAAGTGAAAAGCGTTTATCGTGAATGTATTCTCCAACACCCATCCCACCATTATTAGAACAAATCCCCCTTCCTCTCCACCATTCATTAAGCTCGTTCAACTCCATTTTTGCCATCGCGCTTTTGTTTGCCGCGTTGAATGCGTCAGAGAAAATTTACGATTGTCGCAAGATAATTCGTCATTTTTTTTCTTTCACCCCCGCCAAATCGAATATTTAACAAAATCATAGAAAATGTTTTAATATATCGTACCGTACTGTTTCTTCTGTTCTAAACAGGATCTTCGAAATACGTTAGAAATAAAATATGATGGCGTATGAAGAACCTATTAAAGATTTCAATCGTAGTTGAGAAAAGAGTCACGATAGATTAAAAGCGCGCATTCAATTCAGGATTAATAATCGCATGAATTTTTCTTGCGATAAAATTGTTTTCAAAAAATTGTTCGACACAAGTTGTCACGCACAAGCTTACTCGAAATACAGATATTATAAAAGTTAAAACCCATTAGATCTATTTGAATATAATTTCTAACTCTTTATACAGGCATGCGTACCAATCGGAACAAACTAAACTTTCCAATCAATTAAGATAATTAATTGCATTTATTGTACGTAAGATTTAAAACACATCCCAATAGTGGAATATAAAAGAAAAAAAATTTATCTGTCCCTTTAACTGACTCTTTATATTGGATTGGCCAATATAAGTGATATATTGGAATTTTCGATATAAAACAAAAAAAAAAATACTAGTATATAGTTTATTCACACGTGAAATACTAGAAAATATTTCACTGAAAAAAATCCTCTCTAAAGTGTTAGTTTTATCTAGATATAAAATACTCTATATTTTCAATAAAAAATATTCTATATTTTTATTTATTTACTAACTTTATACATTCATTCATTCATTCTTTCATACATATATACATAAACGCACGCACATATCATCTGTAACGCTGCACTTTCTTTAGCGATTGCGTGATAACGGTATTGAAATGTTAACAATACTGCAACGATCAATTCAAAGAAGTACAATTGTATGTATTGAATGTAATAATTAGAACACAAAAAATAGTAAAAAAAAAAGAAAAAAAAAATATATAGGGTTGGCCAATACAAGTGATGTAGTCGGAATTTGACTAGTATTGTTCATTTAGATATAAAATACTAGAAGATGTTTCACTTAACAGAATTCTCTCTATAACATGTTATTTTTATTCAGATATAAAATATTAAAGATTTTCCATAAAAAATACTCCACATTATTATCTACTTGAATATAAAACAAGAAATATTTACAATGAAACTTTCAATGAAAGTTTTTTTCATTATTTAAATATAAAATAGTAAACATTTATACTGAAAAAAATACTAATGTAGTATTATTTATTTAAATATAAACAATTTCAAAATTGCGCCATTATACTTATTGTCCAATAAAATGAAGCTGTAGAAGTTTGTTTTTCTGTCGTTTTATAAAAATGTTTACGTTGTATAGAAAATGATTATCGCGGTCGGTAAGGGAAAAAAAAGAATAAAGTAAATTACAGATTTCGTTTTTACCGACTTGAACAATAGATAAATAAGGAGAGAAAGAGTTTAAAAAAAAAAAAAAACGTTAAAAAGTGTTAGCCGAGCTAATTGAAACGGAATAAGTTTACATTTTTATGTGTGGAAGGACGAATGAGAACTCGAAAATCTTTAAGAGATGTGTGTTACGAAGATAAAAATAGGTAAACGATTGGCAATTTGCCATTACTATGAGTAACCTGTTCGTGCAGCACGAGACTTTCGAAATCGCATAAACGCACATACGTGTAATACATGTATATATGTAATACATAGATACTATATGTATGTATGTATGTACATATTTATGAAGAGAGGAAATGACTACCGTGGAGATGTTTCCATCGATTAAAGCGGACTAAGAAATTCTTTGTGCATCCAAGCAAAACAAGTGCTCCGTTTAATTCTATTTATGAAAGACTATTTCTAATAAAATTAATTTGTTATTTATGACGACAATGATATTTCGTAAGTTTCGTATCGTTGATACGCGACGTCGTTCTTATAAATGAATTTTTATTATTTTTTTCTTTTAATTTTCTTTTTATTGTATTTTATTTTATTTTATTTTGTTTTATTTTTTTTTTTATGATTATATTCCTTATCAGAACCGAGAGTACGATTTTATTGGAGAGTTGAATTCATCAAGTTTCAATTTCACTCTAATCGAATCAATTTCGATTCGAATTAACAAGATATCCGATGGATTCCTTTTCGATTAAAAATTTTTCTTTTTGTTTTTAATTTTTCATTTCAATGTATCTCAATCGTTCGTAGTATAGCGAAAATAATAAAATAATAAAATATTGACGATAGCAATGAATAAAATTTTCATACGTATACATAGGTGTATGTATATGTATATATACATATATATACATACATACAGAGTGTTCGATTTAAATCAATCCCTATCGAATATCTGCAAAACAACTAAACAAGAGAAAAGGAAAAGAAAAAAAGGGATATGTCGGGAAATAAAAGTTGAATGGTTTCGACGTGCACGTAACACGACATAAATACCTTTTTTTTTATTCCTTTTCCTTTTTTTTCTCTTTCCTTCGATGAACCCATAGAAGATCGTATCAATTTTATTTTATTAAATTAATTCATATATATTTTTTGATTGCATCCGTCGATGTTTTGCACTCGTTATTACGTTTTTAATAATACCTATATACATATATGAAGCAGTGATATATATGTCATAGATATATATGAGATGTATATTCATAAATAGAAAAAATAATTTCTATGAATCGAGAAACGAGATAAAAATTCGATTTACAAGATAAAATATCGATTCGTTTCTTATTCATGTAGAAAATTTAATTTAATTAATCGTCGTTAAACGCGAGTTCGTGGACAATTCGTTGACTTCGTTCGAAAATTCAAGGGATGAAACGAAGTACATCTCAGATTGAAAATAGAGATCGTTAATTAATTAATTACTTCATTCATTCATTCATTCATTCATTCATTAATTACTTTCGTAACACGAAGAATACATAGTTTACAATTCGATAGAAGAAATCCTACGGTCCGTTGTTAAGAACTTTTTATTATGGCCGATCGATCGATTCCCAACCAAGTTATATGTCTTGTAATTAAAGCTGCACCACGAAGAGAATAATCGTTCGTTCGTTCGTCGGAAAAGAAAACTGGAGAAAGTAGTATAAATTACTATGTCGTAATTACGTCGGACCAGACGATTTTATGAAAAAGAAATTTCTTTCTCTCTTTTTTTTTTTTTTTTTTTTCTAAAGAAAGAAAAAAACCAATTGAGTTTGATCAAAAGATTAAATAATAATGCGTAGGTACTTATCCGTTAGGGTGATCTGCAATTTGTAATTATCTTTATTTTTAAAAGGTTTTTTAAAAATAAATATTATCGAATCAACGATTCCTAGAAATGACTTTCATTTTTTTTTTCTTATCGTTTGTGTTAGATTTTTTTTTTTTTATGGAAAATAAGAGTTCAATCAAACGAAAGATGACCGTCATTAAGGGTTAAATAAAAGGGTTAAAAGGTTAAACAGTCATATATTAACATACACCTTAACGCTTTTACAAAAAAGAGAAAAGGATAATTTTTGTGATGGTTCTTTTTTTTATGTATGTGATTTATTTTATTAATAAAAATATATTAATTGTCTTTACGGCGATGTGTGCTCCAAGGAATATTTATCAACCAAAAAATTTTAAGAAATCGTCTTCTTGGAATTAATTGACGTTGAATCCAAGAAGAGTCGTATTATGAAAAACGAAAAGAAAGATAAAATGAAAAGCTTTTAAAGTACATTAAAAAACGAAATCAAACAAAAAAAAAATCCAATTCTTCATGACGTTGATTTTTAATGTTTTAATTGAATAAAAAAAAATATTGAACGATTGAATTTTTACAATTAAAAGGTTTCAGTTGGTTTTTAATGATTAAAAAAAAAAAATAGTAAAAAGGAAAGAATAGTTTTGTTAATTAAGAAGAATAAATTTTCGTATGACAAAAAGGACCAAGATAATGATACGAGAAAATGATCGTGCCAAATTTCATTTAAATCGTTTTCGTAAATTTCAAAATATCATTGGCACCGAATTGAAAGACGATCGCTTCAAGAAAACAGTGTTTAAAGTTTAAGGTAAATATTATGCCGAGAACTCGACAAATCTTTCGAATTTTCCGAGAATATTCTGAATGTATAAAACTATCTAAATGAAAATATTAAAAAAAGGAAAAACAAGCGATTTTTTGTCTTGTTTAATTTAGCTTTAGCGTATGTAACTTATTAAGGTGTTTTGCTGTTTTTTTAATTCATCTTTTTTTTTTTTAAGCTTCCTTCACGCCATAAGAAATTTTTAAATTGCAAGGCTTTTTTTCTTCTTTTTCTCTTGCCTTTCGCCCGCAGTCTTAACCCACAATCATAACACAATAGCAGCTAACTCATTACGGCGTTCGTGATTCGTCTTAATCTTCAAGTTTCATTTTAAAAATAGGCATGCTAATATATCAAACCGATTTAATTTCATTGCGAATAGAAAGAAGAACAAAAAAAACATTGTACATGATTGATAGAAACTAAGATTAGTTCATAGTTGTATCAGCAGAAAAAGAAAAAAGTGTGCTAATAACACATATTAGTTCGCAATCATTGTGATCATTTGATATCATGGTATGCGGAATGGTGTTATTATTTCGCGCGCGCGCGCGCGCGCGCGTGTGTGTATGTATGTGTGTGTGTGTGCTTATTATATTATATATAAAAACAAGGAGTTCAAAAATAAAAAGACGATAAAATAATTCCCCCAATCTGATCCATTCGTTCATTTTGCGGTTATAAAAATTTCAAAAGAAAAGAAGAAGAAAGAAAAAACTTGTTAAATTCGGTCAACAGCGTGATACAAGAAATATATAATAAGTGATAAAAGAAAAAGAAAAAAGAAATATTCAGTAATAAATTAATAAATTATTAAAATAATTAATAAAGCAATTAATTAAAATAAAAATTATTTTTATTTTTACTTCATAATGTGTTACTGAGACTTTTGCGATTAGAGAAGTAATCTGTGTAAAAAAAAAAAAGGAAAGAGGAAAAGAGGAATAATAAAATAACAGATAAAAAAAACAAATTAAAGAAATAAAAAAAATAATTTGGTACTACAAAGTATAAGATAAAAGATGAGTTCAATTTTTTAAGATTTCTTTTCTCTCTTTCTTTTTTAAATTAATTAAAACCGTATTTAATTGCATAAATTTACTGTCGCAATTTATATCCTAGACGCAATATTATTCCAAATGGAAAAAGGAATTAAAGAGAAAAAGAAGAAAAATAGAAATAGAGGTAAGAGGTAGGTCGTGAAGAAGGTTATTTAATTCAATCGACAACGTGACACTTACATTGATGAAATGAAATTAAAAAAAAAAAAGTAATAAAAAAGAAACGAAAGGAATATTCGCAATAAAATAATTAGCTCCGTTAAACCACCATTATCATTTTTAACTCTATTATATATTACATAAAGGTAGCCTATATGAAAATAAATCAAAAACAAAAGAAAACATAAAAGAAAAGAATAAAAAGTTTTAATACTACGAACAATATAAAACGGTATGAGATCAATTTTTTTGTTTTATAATATATATATATATATATATATATATATATATATATATATATGTATATATTTATTTTTAATTAAAACCACATCCAATTGTAATTTAACGTTGTCAAACAAAATTACTGTCGCAATATGAACCCCATGCGCAATAGTATCCTGTAAAAAAAATGAAAAAATAAAAAAAGAGGAAAGAAGACACAAGAGGATTAAAGGAGATAAAAAAAAAGAAGTAAAAAGAAAAAAGATGGGGGTAAGAGGTGGGTGGGTGGGTGTATGGTACGAGGAGGTGCTGGGTGGGGAAAAGAGGGAAGAGGGGAAGGTTGAATGCGTAACGCGTTTTCTTTTACGTCGTAGACGATAAGCGTAGGACGAAGGCGAATCAATAAGCTTCCGTTTCACGAGCAAGTGCTTGTTCTCGTCTCGTTGGATATAAATAATAAGAAAGATGCATGTTGCCAATCCATGAATTTCTCCATCCAATAAAAACATCGACACTTTTCTTATGAGTAACTTTAACGCAATTTTTAATGATTTATATGGGCAATGGTCGATATAAAAATTTCGAGATTTCGATCGATTGTTTTCTCTCTCTCTCTCTCTCTCTCTCTCTCTCTCTCTCTCTCTTTCTCCGTCTTCTCTTTCTTACAAATTTCCATTTTTTAATTTTTCTTTTAATTCTTTCTTCATTTGTTTTTTGCTTGTTTTTGGTGTTTTGTTCCTTTTTTATTCAACTCCTACTTTTCTTTCGTCTTTTATTTTCTTTTCCATTTTTTCTCTTCTTTCTTCTTTTTCTTTTTTTTTTCCGAACGATCGTTTTGTCAAGCAAAACAACAGAAGATGATGCAGTGCCGAATTTACAACGAGCAACGTTACGGATATTTACTCTGAATGATTTAGTAACGCATCTGCAGTTATTATGTGTCATGGTGATACGTTTCCTCCGACGTAAGTACTAAGTTACTTACGTGTTCGATTTCGACATTGATTTTGTATGTAGGCAGATAAAGTGGACTCGCTAACATATGAATTAATGAAACATAGTAGACGTAAATGATGAAACGTGAGACGTGTGTATTTGGGTGAAGTAATTTTTTATTTATTTATTTTTTTATGATTATTTGATATTTATTAGTACGAAATTAATGTTTTAATTTTTTTGTTGTATATATGTACAAATGTAATTATATATATATATATATATATATATATATATATATATATATATTTTTTTAAGAAAGTATGTTTTTGAATAACGACAAAAATGTATTTTCAATAATAAAATCGAAAGATTATATCGAAAGAATAATATAAATCGAAAGAGAGACAATTTAAATATGTAAATGTACGGATAATGAAAGTTCCGTATTTTTTTTTTTTTTTATCATAATGGTTTTACTGCTTTTTTTCCTTTCTCTTTCTATTTTGCTTTCTCTTTCTCTTTCCTTCAGTAACAATATGGTATCGTTGCTCGAATAAATTTAATCTATTTCGACATCAATTTCGTGCGTAGGCAAAAGAGATGAATTAACGAAAAATAGGAGACGTGAATGATGAAGTGTGAGACGTAAATATTTGGATAAAGTAATTTTTCGTTTCTTTTTATTTTTATAATAATTTAATTAGCACGAAATTCATGTTTTCATTTTATCGATTTTATATATATATATATATATATATATATATATATATATATATATATATATACATACAATGTTTTTTAAGAAAATACGTTTTTGAATAATAATGGAAATGTATTTTGAATAATAAAATATTCGAAAGAGAGACAATTTAAATATGCAAATTTACGGTTAATGGAAGTTCCGTATTATTTTATAATAGTTTTACCGTTTCCATTTTTTCAATTTCTTTTTTAGTTGTAATAATGGTTTCACATTTCCTCATCTTTTTACTTCGGCTGATACTTTTTTTTTTTGTAATAATTGTTCCACTGAATTTTTGATTTGTTGCCGTTCTATCACTTTGGTCTCTTTTTCTTTCTTTAAATGATCGTCAATTTGAAATAATAATAATAATGACAATAATAATAATAGTAATCAATAATAATAATATAGACAAATATAATGTTCCCTCGAAATGGTTATACGTCCTCGTCGAATGTAGAAGGTTATATTAAAAATTCTCTCGGCGTGCAACGGTAAGCGTATGCTAGGGAATTAATTATAACTAACTCGGTATGATAATATATCACGATGGATGGGGTGGGGTGGGGGGAGGGGGAGAAAGAGAAAAATATCGCATTGAATTCGCTTACGATATTAATATGATAATTCCTGTATTTTATGTTTTAACTCGGCCCGATACAATCTCAACCCCAATACATTTCTTTTATTTATCTCTTTTTCTTTTATTTCTTCTTTCTCGTAATATTTAACGTGGATAATAACACGATTTAATTATGACTTCTTTTTCCTCTAATTATGATTATACGAAGAGTTAAAGAAAAATAATCAGAATTAAGAAAGATAAAAATAAATATATCACTATGATATAATGAATAAAATTAATTTCATACAAATTATAATATTAAAATTATAATGACGGCTATTTTTGTTGAAAATTCCTTTTGTCAGCTTTACTGAATCTTTCATCAGCTTTTTTTTCTTTTGATCAATGACATTTTCGGACATTCCGTATTTATTAATATAATTTTATTAGATATTATGCTGATATAAAATACGATTTTTATATGTAGTATAGATAAATTAGATTTATTAAATTATAAAAAATTTTAATAAATTTGTTGTACTTATTAAATAATATATATATATATATATATATATATATATACACACGGAAATATTTTTAATAAGTAAAATAAATTTATAAACATTTTTAATAATTTAATAAATATAAAATAAATACAATAAATGAATAAACAAATAAATGAATGTATTATATATATATATATAAAAAAATAAAATACAAGTATAGTAATCAACTATTACAGTAAGAGCTTTAAAACGTTCCTACTATTCGTACGCGTCTTGGTCGAAGGACTTGAATGGAAATAACGTTTTCGTAAATTAAAAGCATTAACATTAAAAAGCTATTTCAAAGTGGGTAGAACGCGCGAATACGGTACAGTCGTAAAAGAAAAATGCATCGATAGTTTACATTCAGATCCCATCTCCGTTAATAGATCTCCTTGGTCTTAAAAATTCACTTATACTACGATTCGAACTCGGTACATAATAATACTGACAGTAAATAAACAGGTCCTTTCTTTTTTCTTATTCTTTGTTTCCGTTAATTATGGCAAATTATATTGCTCCGACGATAGCAACATCGTATTACGAAAGAAAAAAATAATGATCCAGAACAATTGATAGAAATAAGTTACGTGAACACATTACGTGGTTTTATTAACAATAATTGTTTATGAAGTTATTTTGTTATTATTACAATTTCTTTTTTGTACATAAATATGCCTAAGTAATTATGAAAATGGAAATGAACTATAAATATATGTGTATATATATATATATATATATATATGTATATTATTTATTTACATATTATATTATATTCAAGTCACTTGACTTTACCACGAATTACAAAACAATTTTTTTTTTATATATCATACAATTCCTTTCTTTTCTTATCTATTCCATATAATAAGAGTCTCTCAGGAAATTATGAAAATGGTTGAAGAATGAAGAATACGAGAAAAATTATATTTCTACCTGAATCTTTTTCTGCGTTACATTATAACAGTAACGTAAGATCATAAAAAAAAAAGAAAAACAGAAAATACAAACACACGCGTGAAATAAATATGATATAAATATGAGCATGTATTGTATATATATCATATATATATATATATATATATATAAACTATATAATCAAAAAAATTGCACGTATCGATAAAACTCACTTACATCATTGCGATGTAATAATAGTAATAATAGTAATCATAATAATAATTATAATAATAACAATAATAATAATAATAATAATAATAATAATAATAATAATAATAAGAAGAAGAAGAAGAAGAAGAAGAAGAAGAAGTATAAAATAAAGAAAAAAGAAAGGAAAAACAGAAGAAAAAAGAGAAAAACTTATGCACCTACTTCTTTTCCTGATTACTTTAGCCACTTCGTCAGATACGTTCAGCTTTCTAACGAATTACATATTTGTATTATAACATGTCGAAAGAGTTGTTTCTTTCTTAACGATGTATGCATGTACCTATGTATGTATGTATGCATGTACGTATGTATGTATACATTTATGTACTCGAGAGCTCGATTATGATCGGTGCGTGACTTCGAGCACGCATGCATGATCGTAACGTAAGTTAGCGGTTACGAACGATCTCTCAGGGCCTTTCTTGTTGTCCCTTTTTATAAGACAGATAACTCTCTCTCTCTCTCTCTCTCTCTCTCTCTCTCTCTCTCTCTCTCTCTCTCTCTCTCTCTTTATCTCTCTCTTTTTCTGTTCAGACAACTTCCATCGAAAGAGAGAAAGGCGATCGTGCGGTGCACGAGAACCGAGTTGGCCATTTCGAAATATCCTGCAACACCTTCAGCAGTCGATCTTCCTGCAATCGATTACGTTACGACTTACGAGTATTCGACAATACGTATCCGTCATTCGTATCTCTTGCAATTGAGAAATGATTTTTCTCTGTTCTTAAGGTTTTCTTTTCTTTTCTTTTCTCTTTCTATTTTTGTTTTGTTTTTCCTTAAACGTTAAATAATAAAGATTAATTAACAATGACATTAACGTAGGCTAATATAATGTAAGCTAATTCAATTAATAATGGTTTAACATGGACAAACAAGTTATACGATTAGAACGGAAAACTTCTTTTTCCAGATAGATCAGACAAATTTGTATTTCTTTTTTATATAATCACCGATCATTATATAAATCGTCGATCGATTTATATAATGATCTTAAAGCGATAATGAAAGTATCGATAAGAAAAAAATATCCTTTTGAAATTCTATGAATGATAATTTTTTTCTTTTAATTTTTGCTTATTAAATTCGTTGATCGATTTTATATTGATAACGAAATAATAATGTTCCATTAATGACGAAATTATTGATAAAAAGAACATTTTTTTTTTAATCTATGTAAATGCAAATTTATTGTATAAAATTCATCGATTTTTATAATGATCTTTCCGTATTGATTTAACATTAATATTACTGATAAGAAAAGAAACATATTTTTATTCAAAATTCTATGAATGTACATTTTTTTACATACAAATCATAGAGTTATCTATATAATAATATAACACTGATAATGAAATTATTGATAGGAACATTAAAATCTTATGAATTCTATAACTTTTAATTTTTTTTTTTATAAACATCATCGATTGATCTATATAATAATCTTACATTGATAACAAAAGTATTGATAAGCAAAGAAAAAATCTTTTTTCCTGAAAACCGTGGATGCTAATTTTTTTTTTATATAATACTCACCATTCGATCTATATAATAATCTTACATTGATAACGAAAACATTGATAAGAGAAGAAGAAATATCTTATAGAAATTCTAGAAATATACATATTTTTTATATAAAATCTATCGATTGATCTCTATAATGACCTTACATTGATGAATTGATAAGGAAAAGAAAATAAATTTATCTAGAAAAAAACATAAATATGATCAATTAATCCATATATAAATTTATTTATTTTTAAAAATATCGAATTGCGTTAATAAGTAATGTCGACATTTTGTAAGATTTCGTAACTAAACGAAAAAGTATTTTTTATTATCAAATTTTATTATTATTTATTAACTAACTCAATACTATATGTATTATCATTTATTAATATACATCTATATACATATATAAATTACATATAATACATTTAATATTAAATATTACATTTAATACATATGTACAAACACACTTTTATCACGCAATATCATTGATTTACTAGTACACTATAAGGAATAAGAAAAAACTACTTTACCGACTGACCCATATTCGGTCGATAATAAGATACGCGACCTTATTAAAATCTATTTCAAAACAAGTGATTATGGGTATTATTCGTTTTATTATGCCAATGGAGGAGGGGGAGAGGGCAAGAGAAAAGGAATGATTTAAAAATAATTCGTAATTGGAAAGAATTTAAAGTTCGCCGTGGGATAATGATCGAAAGGCGGATAAACGAAGGACGATCTATCTATGATTTTCTTCCTTATTCTTGGCCTTCCAGACCTCTAATGAACTCTGAAATAAGGAAGTTATATTTTCTTACGATATACTCCAAGACCGGAAACCAATTATGATTTAGGACTAATAAGTTGACGATAAGTTAACAACAATTGTCTTATTTTGCAAGAAATAAAAACATAATAAATAATGATACTAAATTCACTGCGAAATTATTTTATTTTACATTTTAATTATTATTTTCGTAAAAGAAACAAAAATAAAAATAGATAAAAGGAAAGATAAATAAAGATTAAAACAAAAGTAAAAATAAAAACGATATCTCATTATAAATGACTTTCAAAACTATAAATAATTGTAATGTTTTTCTAAACGTTAAATCATTCTAATTATTTGTCGAAATATTAAATTATATTCATAATAATTGTATCATTTTAATGATTTGTCAAAAAATATTAAATCATATTTCTCAAAAACATTCAAACGATTTTCGTAATATTAAATAATATTCGTAATATAAAATCATTCTAATAGTATTCGCGATACTACATCACATATTCACAATATTAAATCATTGTAATGATTTTCATAATATTAAATTATATATCGACAATAATTAAATAATTCCGATGACTTTCAAAATGATTATATAATATTCATTAATTCCATAATAATAATAATAATAATTATATATATATGTGTATGTATATGATAATAATTCTAATAATACTAAATATTAAATCATCCTAATAATAGTATAATATTATTTCATCCTAACAATATTGAAATCATTCTAATGAGATTCGAAAACACTAACATTTTCTATGATCGTACTAAGATTTATGAAACTAATAATATCCATTCCGATTATTTTCTTTTTTTTCCCTCTTCTTCTTTTCTTCTCATTTAATCAACGACGATTATACGAATGATATATACTTATATATATATATATCGTAAGAATAATCACGATCGAAACGGTAATTGCTCGTTAATCCGATGCAATACACAGTTCGATCACTCGAGTCTCGATTGATATTGATGACTCATTCTATGACGTAGGAAATACCGTTCTCGAAATAATCTCGAATAAAGTTCTTTAAGAGACGGAATAAGGAAAAGTTAAGAAGATGAGAGTTAATGGAAATCCATGGTTTTCGAAAAAAAAAGGAAGAAAAAAAGAAAAGAGAAAAACAAAAAAGAAAAAAAATTCATTCTCCTAGGCGTATGGTATCATACTTCGCAATAAAAAAAAAAAAAAGAGAGAAAAAAGAAAAAAGAACCAAAGGTAAACGATTATACGATTGTTATTCATAATAATAATAAGAAAAAAAACGTAAGATTGATAAACAGAAACGTTTGTGTAATGCAATATTAACACATCTTAGTTTTACAATACATGTAATCTTTACATTGTAAGTCATCGGACTAATTGAAATATATCTGCAATTTAAATGTAGTAGTCATATCCCCCACAACGAGAAATATTTATGTGCGTGTGTGAGATGACATAATTCTAAAAAAAAGAAAAAAATAATAAAAAAACGAGAAAAGTACAAAGAAGAAAAAAAATATCAACAAAGAAGTTGCCGTGAACGTCGCCGTAATAAACTTTGTAGATGCATTTGAAAGTTTTATGATATATTCGAGAGTATGCAAATTTTATGAGTTCGGTCATATATATATATATATATATATATATATATATATATATATATATATATATTATATTACTCGTAAAATTTAATATATATACATATATCATGTATACATATACGTATATAATATCTATAAAAAGTTGTATTGATCACGTAATGATTACTCAAACATTTTTCGTTATTTTTAATACGTTTTAACGGAATGTTTGATTGGTTTTCCTTTTTTTCTTGTTTCATTAAAAAAAAATTTTTTTTATTAACTTTTTTTGTATTATTATTTCCCTTATTACATAACTCATTTTCTTTTTAGTTTTATGTACACAGTTTTATTATCTTTTCAACATTCTTTTGAATTGAGTCAAAGCTCTTAAACGTATGATATTTATTTTTGAACATAATCGTACGTAAATTATAGGGGTCAGTCTCTTCTCTCTTTCTCTCTCTCTCTATGTCGATGGCGAATAACATTTCCTTTTCTAAAAGTGACCTTAAACGGGGACAGTGACCTTCTATAGTGATCGAGGCGTCGATTGATCGTACGAAGGAAACGGCCTTGAACGAAGACGATCGGTTTTCTGTGTTCTTTTGTTCGTCCACCGAAGGACGAACGAGTTTCTGGCGAAAGCGAAAGATAAAAGAAATAAAAAAAGAAGAAAAAAAGAACAAGTATATCTTCATTTTTTTTTCTTATTTTTTATTTTTTTTTATGTTTAGATAAAGCTTGAATTATTTATTTGTAATTGAAATGATAAACATAAAAAGATAGATACAGAAAGAGAGAGAGAGAGAGAGAGAGAGACGAAATATTTTAATTAGGTATTTTTGAATAATTATTGATTTCATTTCTAATTAAAAAATTATTTTTAAGAATTAATTAACTCTTATCACACCAATCGATGGTATCGAATACTGTCAACTGTAATTTTTTTTTATTTTCGTTCGTTTTTGATAATTGCGTTTAAGCAAGACATATAAATATTTTTATTAATAAACGAAAAAATGATATACGAATTTTGATAAAATTACAATTTTGTCGTAATTAAAATTCTTTTTATATAACAATTCTTCGTAAAATTATAATTTGTATGAAACTTTATAAAAATGTAATGAGATTACAATTATAATAAAATTAATTATTTTGATAATAATTAAAATTTGGATAAAATTATAATTTTTATAAAAGACTAACTTTAGAACTTCTGATTTTTAATTTCTTTTTAAAGAAAATCGAATTAAAAATAAAATTAAAAAGATTGTTTGTTAATAACATTATAATTTTTATTCGTCCTCCTTTAGCAAATTAAAATACACTAAATTTATTTTATGTTTCTTGGAAAACTGTTATAATACTTTTCCAGTAATAAATGTTAACAATTATAAGTAAAAGAGAGAGAGAGAGAGAGAGAGAGAGAGAGAAGGAAAGAGGAAGAGAGTAATCCTCGTCGTAATAAAAAATATGTACATAAATATTTATTTCGTTAATGAGGAAAAAGACAATCAAAACAAAAAAGAGAAATAAGAAGAAAAAAAAAAGAAAATTCAATACCAAGAGATCAATATCGTTTTAAAGTACGGTATAAGGGTTACAGGAGATTTTGTATAAACAATTATTTTTCTCCCATATTGATAATTAATTAAAATCGATGATGAAGCCTCATGCGTATTTGATAAAATGTTTCCCGTCGATGTTTTCAAAGAAGGAATTTCATTCTTTCAACGTACATAATACAATGATGAACGAAATTGTGATCGGACTTTTTAATTGAGAACATATCTTATTGTAGAATCGATCGAACGAAAACCGAACACTATCGATATGTAACACACTATAGACTGTGACGATAAGCAATTCCTTAAAGCGATTGCCAATCGATCGACTTATTAGGTTCACCATTTCCGGCTTGTGTCCTTTCGTAAAGCGTACTACCTACGTATACAAAACACACGCGCGCGCGCGCGCGCGCGCACACACACACACACGTTTTTACACACTACCAGATAAAGTAGCGACTTGCAGATAGCGAAAGAAACTTTTGGGATAATCTAATATACACACGTATATACATGTATACATGTGCGTATTTGTACACATACATAAAATATCTTTCATTAATTAACGCACGTCGCTCTCGTGTCTTTGAGAATGCGTGACCTTCGTTAGTGATCGTTAATATGGCATAGCAATCAGATACACACTTCTCTTACTCTTTATCTTTTATTTGATAGTTTATTTATTCGACTTAGGTCATTCGGTGTTCGTTTGGTTAATTCGTTTCAATTTTATTTTTAAGGATTTCGTTTTTTCTACTTTCTTTTTATCTTTATATTTTTTTTCTTTTGTAAAACATTGTACGCGATAATTCGTTCATTCGACTTTAGTCATTCGCGCGTGTTTGTTCAATTCGTTAAATTTTTTTCTAAGGACTTATTTTATTCTGCTTTTTTTTCTTACTTCTTATTTTTTGTTTCTTAATTTTTCCTCCAAGGTCGAGTATTACTTTTCGTGATACGATTTTTCTTTTTATAAGGGCCGGGGTGAGGAGGTGTTTAAAAATAGAATTGTTTTCTAAATATGATTTTAATTGCAAATGACTACTACTATATAAATACGTAAATAAAAATTTATAGTTATTCATTTAATAAGAAATGAAACTTATGTTCGTAAGTAAAGTAAAGGTCAGGAGTGAAAAGAAAAAAAAAAAATACATTTTTACATGCACTTTTTAGCTGATCTAGAACATTGAAAATTTTTCTTAATAAATTTTCTTGGAATTTAAATCAATCGTCGGATATTTATTCGAACATATATATGTCTTTAATCATAAAAGAAATCTTGGAAAGAATTCGCTATCATATTTTTTATATTAAACTTTCTCTTAATTAATACTTATAGTTTTATATATATATATATATATATATATATATATATATATATATATATATATATATATACATAAGTATATAGCATATATATATATACGTATAAATATACAATTTTCTAAACATAATAGAGTAAATCTTAGAAACGTTTCAGATGAAATTTTTAAAATCGAATGTCGTTCACACTAACGTGACTAAATCATTATATAATAGTTACGAAATTTCGTAATAATATACGAACATTTAGACTGAAATTATTTGATTTGTAGTAGTATATGACTCCTTTCAATAAAACAAAAAAAAAACGACAAAAAACAAAAATTAAGAGAAAATGAAAAATATTCGACTAAAAGTGCCGATTGCAAATCCACCGGAGATTTCTTAATGCGATCGTCGGATAATAATACCCCTCGGTTTAAGCGACTCCATTTTGTAACTCGCGTAAATTAACGTCATTGCATGGTGCGACAAGGTAAAGTAACTAACACAAAGAAACTTTTGCAAACATCTTTCCTGACAGCACACGAGTTGTTATTAAGCGCATTACCGTTAGAATGATTAAAGCTCGAACACTGATACGATGACAAAGGAAAATTGTGATTAGGGAACGTT
>OU426858.1:1813370-1868370 GCA_911387685.1 Dolichovespula media
AAAAAGTGTTACTATTTAATAATAGTAAAATATCTTTAAATTTTTTGCTGAAACTAGCATAATGACTGCAACTTCCAATACATGTAGTATATAAACTTTGAAAAGAAGAGGGAAATTCATAGGAAATGCATTTTATTGAAATTTAACAACAATACTGAGGAATGAAAAGTACAAATCATATTCCTTTTAAAACATTTCCCCTTTAGGTACATCTAATTTTGTTGCGCGAGATAACTTTACTAAGTTTTAAATAGTAAAAATTATATATGGTGATTATAATAATCAGTTTATAATTTTTATAGTTAATATTATTTTTAATGTTAACAAATTATTTTTGAAAATGGAGTATTCACTCTTTGAAAATTACAAAATCTGCATAAGGGATATGTCAGAATTACATCTAATTTTCCTTATTTGAGATTAGTATTACTTTTTTCATTTATTATCAACATATAACTACATTTAGGTTATGTTAAGATAACTGCATTAAATCAATAATTGAAGTATGATGAATGATTAATCAAATAGATTTATCATCAAATTTTTCTATATTTTAAGTTTTTTATTGATATAATATTGTGCAATTGATATTACTTGTTTGTGTTTTCTACTATGGAAATAGAAATAATAATCAATTGTATTTAGCCATTGGAACTTAGTTATAAATGAAAGAAGTATAAAGAACTAATGTATATTTACATACTGATCAGGTAAAAATTATGCATACGATATACAAATGATGAACGTAGATATGTAGATAATTTTTTATACAGAACATTTAAATCAAGGACTCGAGTACGTCATTGCATAAAATTAATGAGATTTATATACATATCTATATTGTTTTTCTCAGCTTAGTTTTTTTTTGTATATTATCTTCATCCATATATAAAAGCACAAACAAGTAAAGCACATTATAGTTGTATACAACATAGAATTATCTAATAAATTTAAAAAAATGCAAAGCACACATATTAAATAATAAGGAATATGTAATTGATTATTGCTATATAATTTTATTATTCTTATTATTATTATTAATAATAGTTTAATTTCATTGAAAACAGTTAATCATATAATAATCAGTAATTTAATGACTGAGAATAAATTCATCACCATTTATATAATTTATATAAAATAAAAATTAACTTACGTTACGAGTACATGGTGAGATATAGTAATCTCTCTGTAAATTTTAAGGCAAGAATAGTATTTTGCCCAATTAAACTGATACCATATGATTATATAAATATACAGTTACAATATATCACTCTGGCAGTAAAATGTAAAACTTTTATTGGAAGCATTATATAGTTTGATAAAATAATGGCAATAAACATATTCGTTACAACTTCATGTTGCTATGGTCCTAATTAGATTTTAGGTAGGATTACTTACATAACATTTGTAAAAGAATGTGTGGGAACGTTAGAAGAGCAAATGTGAATCTGTATAATAATGGTAGCATTTTGTCACCATAGTATGATATACATATTTTATAAGTGAAAAAGATAGTATATGTTCATCGCTTATAGGAAGTAATAAATTCTGTGTCATAGCAATGTATATTATTTTGTAGATGCTAAAGTAAAAAATAATGAATTAAGTATATTTGTGACTGTGCACTTATTATTTGAATAAATATACATTTTAATTGTATTGATATAATTTGTACTTGTAAGAAGTATAAACATACGCATATTGAGTAGTATTCATTTCAAGAATGTCATAATTTTGTTATAAAATACTTGTTTCATACATCCAATACTTATTTTTACCTTCAAGTTTTAAGATCATTTCCTTTAATCGAAATAATATAAATTTCTTTTTTGTTTCTAAGTAATAATATATATCTAGCAAAAAAAAATTACATAAAAGGTCTAATTACTAAGCCTTTCAATAATCTTAAATGTTATTAATAATAATTTTATTTAAAGTGATCAATTTAATATGATAAATTATGTTTTTGAAATTCTTTTTGCAATATATTGATGAACTATACACTTTTATAATAATCTGTAAATAATGCCAAAGATGTTAATAATAACTTACCATAAGAGCCTCCTTGAGATAATTCCATAACTTTAAAAAAGAAGATAATAATATATAAAACATGCTAATATAAATAATGAGGACTTTGTTTTATAAGGGATTGAAAACAGTTATGGTTTGATAATATTTATAAAGGTATTAAATTTGATGTACATACAAGTGAATAAAATAATACTACAAACATAAAAATGTTCAAATATGATTCTGTAATAAGCTGCATAACATTGTGAATGTAATACTTTTTAATATCTCTATTACATTCATATAAAATATATATATATATATATATATATATATATATATATAAATTAATTATTTATATAATTATATATATATATATATATATATATATATATATATATATATATATTTATTTCACAAATTTATGTTTTTCATTTGTCATAGAAAGTCAACAATACTCAATGACAATCAACATTTTAACACGAATATTTTCACTTGTATTTTCTTAACTTATATTTTGATTTTAACAAGTTATTTGCAGCACCTCCTCGCAGATCCTTCAGGTAAAAAAGTATATTCATCTTATCTATTGACTAGTTAGGACAACAATATATCTATCATTAATTCGCATAGCAATGAAATGCACAAAGAATTGATAGCATTCATACTTAAAATAAATTAAAAAAATAAAAAAAATGGACATGTACAATTATACAAATATCATCTATAAAATGGTATAATTAGATAAAAATAATAGAGTAATAGTGACATGTGGAATGATACAATTATTTATATTAATTTCTGTTCAATCATGAGTTGTTAATTGTTCTTTTGTATGCATTTTGATGGAATTCTTATATACTTCCATGTCACTATTTCTTCGGCCGATATATCACTCAAATGAATTATTACCAAACACAGTCTTTCACCCTGTTGTACTGCAGATAAAATAGTTATATAAATTTTTTTGTACAGAAATTGATCTTATAAAAAATACTTACATACTAAGTGTGATTTAAAATATCTTCATTATGCACAGCATATACCTTATTTACAAGTGCACCTTGTCCAATAATTTGATCAAATCCTTGGTAATGATCACTTTTATCAAAACTTAGGAAGGATATATAATTTTACAGATTATGTAAAAATTGTCTTCATTTATATGCATTATATAATAAAAGATAATACAGAATAACATTTCAAACCTTCCTAATTTTGACAAAATTACAATAACTTCCAAGATCTTGAGATAATCAAAAGAGTTAAGAATTCTTTTTATAAACAAGTGCTTATCTGCCATACTATATGTGTGTATATATATACATGTATATATTTATTTATTTATTTCAAAGAATAGAATCCGATATAGAAAAAAAAGAATTCAGTGAATGTGAAATAGTGTATATGGTGACCATACAGCGATATTGAATGGATAAATGGATGGATGTATGGATGGTGGCTAGGTCATGAAATGAAGAACAACAAAATGCATTTAATGAGCGATTGTTTATTATGTTCTTATGATCACTTGTCATACAGGTAACGATGCTTTTCATGAATGAAAATAGTTAATATATTATGTTTATTTATAATTATTTAACATTGAATGGAATAAATTGATGATGAAAGAATAACAATTTATGAATGTAAATAAATGTTGTTAGCGTGTAAAGTAATATTAGGATAGATTCAAAGTGCTGTGAACTAATTTTACTTCGTTGATAACAATAATGGTGCCCAATAGGTAATGTTAGGACATCTACTTAACAACAAAAAAATATAGAATTGTATCCAACAGATACAACGTTAATAAATAGAAAAAGGTGATGTTACGAGTCACGTGATACGTAACAATCGATTTGTATTTAATTATTTGTGAAAATTCTTTATCATGACATGATTATAACAATTTTGAATAGAATGTTGTTAATGTCATTTAAACATCCTCTATGTGGACACTTATCGCATCATCGGTAAGAATACCGTACTATTAAGCGTTCAAACAACAAATGCATATAGCAATGTTGTTATTCACTCGTTACATTTCTAACTTCCCATTGTTACTTGGAACATAAAAGTTACAAGTTTTCGCTTAATAAATATATCTTTAACCAACCATACAAAGGTACATTTGATGAGATACTAAGAACGTAATAAAAAATAACATTGCATTTGTGCTTAATACAATAGCATTTGGAAGGAAATTGTAAAACGTAGAATATTCGCGAATCTTTTCCTTTTATAATAATATATAACACTGAGGTTTTCCAGAAATTATTGTGGCCAGGTCATTGGTGTTTGTGTGTGTGTACATATATATATATATATATATATATATATATATATATATATATATATATTCTTTTAATAGCACAATAATGCTCATTTGCCTGATTTTCTTTCGACAGTTTATACGTGCGTTCTATAATTTGTAATTTATCGAAAATTTTGTTAATTCTATTTTCTTTAAAGCGTATTTACGAAGAACCTGTTTGTACAAGTTGTAGTAGTATTAGTTTTTCTTTCGTACTCAAAGGTAAATTACAATGTTTTCTGAGAAAGAAACACTGAAATATTAAAAAATACAATTTTGCTCACTGCCCGCAATGCACCATTTTATATTCTGACCAAGTGAACTGTGTAAAGTGTGTAATCATAGCATAAATGATAATTAGAATGTGTTTGCCTAAATGTGCAGTATAATTTATAATGTGGAAAACATATGATACGCAAGATTGTGTCCTTAAATTACTTTATAGCCAAAGGAATGTAAGATACAATACTTGATGATCGTATCTCATCAGTAATGAATGAATATTTTATGGTACCTCTGCAGCCAGCTGCTCTTATTTCAGATATTGTGGAAGATAATTTCTATTTCTAATTGGGACAATAATTAAGGTGTGAACATATAAAGATAAAGCACAATGTCGCACTGCGTTATGTGTGGAACCTTCTACTTGCATGTAGGCATGTGATTTTGACACCGTTTTAAGTGTAAATGTTTTTTGTATGCATGATCAATTTATGAATGTAACTGTGCACATATGCGCATCTGTGCACTTGTGACTTAGCAATATAACTACTTATACTCAACAAGGTACTTAATATCTTTTTTTATCCCCGAGCTGCTATGTGCTACTTCTACCTCAACAATAACGATCTTCTTCAAGTTTTTACATATGCTTACCCAAAATAATATACCATATTAATAGTCTAAATCTAATTCTCACTTCCAATAAAATAACATTACATACAATTTTGTACAATCCTTCTAAATTTTTATAGTGAATGCTCCTGTTATCCAAATATTGTATTTCATTACGTTCCTTTATGAAATTTTGCAATGTTATAATAGTGATACTGAATAATGACAACAAAATTTATGATATGAAAAATATTCCACATCTTGTGTGCACTGCTGTTTTGTATATACTGACCAAAGATATAAATTATATATTAAATTTTAATAAAATTTATTAAACATAACTTCATTTATGAAATGCATTTCCCTTGTCATAAATAAATTATATAAACTGTACTATATATTATTCATAGTCATAAATTGATAAATTTATATAGAGAATATTTTTAATAAAAAATAATAAATAATATCAACTATTACTGCTACAACCATTGCTTGTACAATGCTCCATTACAATATAAATATTTAATGAGAAAAAAAATAATTCATCTAATATTTTAAAGTTTGGTCAGTGTTTATATATTATACAGCAATACATTGTTCATCAGTATTAATTATATATAAAACAGCAATGCACAGCACTATAACAACTCTATTTGTAATAGAGCATTTATCAAAGTTGTTCTGTGCAATTTATGCTTAATATAATTTAATAATTTTTTTTCGCATTATACTTAACACTTCAATTATTGTTACACTCCTTTTACTCTATTGTCAATTAATGTAATTCAATAAATGATTTTTGTGACATTTTCTATTATAATTCTTAATATAATAAATCTTAATATAGTATTAGAATTTATATTAATTTTCATGGCTATTATGAATTCGCCTTATTATTTAAAAATTTAATCATAGTTAATATTTGCAAGAAATGGCAGTAAAGTAATTTTTAGAAAAACAATATTAATAAATGACTAAATGCAACATTTCTTTAGATAAAATAATGTTAAAATTGCAAATAGCCAATTAATGATGTAAATTTTCACATAGAAGAAACGATTGTAGGCCTTTGTCATGATCTCCATTCATATATTTTTTTTTCATAAACTATTGTTTTAGTTCATAAATTTCATTGAACGTGTCATTTTAACATACACACACTATGAATCAATATTATTGTATTATTTAGAAACAAACTCATAAATATTATATTGTTGAATGAAAAAATTGGAAAAAATTCAATAACATAATTTTTTTGAGTTAAATTATTACGATTTTATACATTTCAAATATTGTAGATAATAGCTGAACAATTTTTGTTATAATTTATGAGAAAACGTTGCATTTTTTATTGTTATCTTTTACCAGATATATGTATATACTTCCATCAAAATTAATGTTGTTTTACTTTATAGAATAATAAAATGCAACAATATTGAAACCGAAATCGAATCTTCATCGGAAGTGTTGATACTGCTATTATAATATTTAACCCCTTTTTTCCACAATGGTATTATTAATTGAAAATTAATATTTTGTATAATGCAAACTAAACGATCATATAAAGGTATTTTTATAATACTTTATAACAAGATTTTATATATAATGAGAAATAAGTATAGTCCGACTTTATTCAAAACAATCTGCACTTTGCAGAATATACACATCTTTAACAACACGTTCTACTGTCAAAGTGTCAACAAGTGTGGCTGATGGTGGTATCAATATGGCACTAAAGTGATTGGATGGAACACAAATGTAATGTAGAAATTTTCCTGGTATCAAATATTTGTTGATTTTTCAGATACTTACTATGTAACAATAAGATATTGTTATTTTTTTCTTATAAAGATTAATGTAATCTATGCGAGAGTGAAGTGATGAATGATGGAGCATGATTCAGGATGTAGCCTAGCACACACAGCCAAGTAATGTGACACGCATGTCATCTTGTGTGATAACATGTGTCAAATTCAATTATAGTTACTGTAACAATAGTCATATTAGAATTGAGGCGAGTCAATGCAATTCCTACAGTTCCCTGATTACTACACTACATCTCCACGTGCGAGAGCATAATTATTTACTCACTCGGTAGATACTTCAAATATTTCATCCTTATTAATTAAAATGTTGAAACTGTAACGATAATTTCATAAGAGATTTAAGAGACTACCTACACACCTATATCTAATAATTCTGTATAACTAAATATTACGACACACACAGAGATCATGTCGCATAGTTACTTATTGAGTTAGTGGATGAAATATCTCAAACTGTACAAAAACAAAGTGTTACATGAAGTAAGACTCATCTAAGATCAACAATGACTGCCGGCTCGTGGATACAACACTGAATTCTCCTTTAAACAACTCGTAGGTAACTGGTTGGCGAACCAATACTATTTTGCCACTTCATGTACATTGTTATTGCCTTTTATTTCAAAAAATAACTGTACAATGTAGAGCCAATTAGATAATATCTAATGGTATCTTTATAAGTGTTATCTAAACATAACTAACATCTAAATGTTAGTATTATCAGAATAATTTAACAAAATATATACCGATAATAGAAAGCAGTTACTTGTACTATATGCCAGTGGCACAAATTGAGGTACTTAGAAAAGACTCTAGTCACATCCACTTTTCTATGCGATTGGACAATTCTTCACTATATGCAACTCTGATTTCTGTACAGAATTTTACACTTCGGCATTATATAACACGCACACCTTAATAAATGTAGCATTAAAGGAGTACTTACTATACATTCATTTGATTTACGTACACATGCAAATATTGTCACATATGTAGAAAGAAGCTCCATTCTTGACTTCTCCTTGCCGGTGAACTTTTGTAATCCAAGTTATTTTTCCTGCGCAAATAAATTCTACAGTTTTAAAACGCTTAATATATTGTGGCATTTTTCATGTACTGGCTGCTGGTAAAAATATCCTTTTATCAACTCCATCACAGCTAGTCTTAAACATATTCTGTCCTACTAAGGAATGTGTTAACTTGAAAAAAATCTACAACACAATTTATGCTACCCACAAGTTGTTTTACATAGAGAGATATATTGTTTTAATGAGTAATTTAACCTTTCTGGAAAACTAATACATAAAAATATGTTTGTTTCACTACTTATGTTTGTAATGTGATTATGACAATTATGAATTGGAATATAATGAGTAGGAAAAAGTTGAAATGATCTGTAAACTTTTTGTGTCTAACAAAATATTCTTTTAAGTGATAAAATGATTAACTATTAAGAAATGATATTCCTTTTTTTGTAATTATTGATATTTTTTTTTATAAATTCTATAATGTATGTAAATACCGGCAGTCAAAAGAAAGAAAGAGTTTGCATAGAGATTTTGAAAACGCGAAGGGAAGAATAGTAACATAAGATTAACAATAATCAATGATAGATATAATATAATGACGTGATGATAATTAGTAAAACATTACTATGATATAATTAATATAGAGAAATATTATGCTGCCAATAATATAAATAGCATCAGAGCTATTAAAATAGACTAATTCACAAATTAAATTAATGCTATAAATTACATTTATGTATTCTATTAGAATTTTATAACAATTCTATCTACAGCGAACTAATGTTTTTTGCATTTTATGGTGCCTGTGTGACTTCAATGCGTTTGGACAACACAGTAATGTTAATCGACACATAGAATTTATGGTTAAACATAAACCTGTTCTTTCATTTGCGGACGCAAATATTTTATCAACAATATTATAATATCATTCCACTACCTATAATGTGTATGTGTACGTGTTTATCGTGTTGTGTATGCATAATATGCGTGAATACGCGTCTCATTTATATCTCAAATAATATGAATTCTCTTTTTGTAAGTCTATGTCAATCTCTTTGTGTATATATATACGCATCTTTATATATATATATATTTATATATAGATATATTTCTCTCTCTCTGTAATATATTATTATTTTATCATTTTTACTGTTATTACTCATGTTATGCGATATTTATAAATGTACAAGTCATTATTCTTAAGAGCGGTGAGCCAGCGCCTCCAGCTATGAATTGTACTCATGTACACTTATACATTTCATTAGACGCTACAGCTAATAATTTTAGTCACTAGTTTTGCTATACCCATTATTAATTACCACCTATCTTATATCACCCCATCCTATTACCTACCCGCAAAGATAAAGTGATTTGAAATGTCAGTATTAGCCCTCTTTTATAAAAGAGTAAACACAGACTGCATTCGATCGAACACCACCATATTGAAACAAGAGTTCCAAATAGTTTTACATTACACAGTGACCCCACTCTGTTTAAAAACAGTAATTATATGGGTCTGCTTTGAGTTTTGCTCAGATTAATATGAATAAACTTGACAAGATTCTACATAAACTGTCATACAGATCTCAGGAATGTATGACGTGATGGTATTTCACTCTCATATGTAAGAAACATATAATTTTTTATAATGTAGTGAATTGTGAAATATATGACATAATTCCAATCAAATAGCAAATGTTTTATATAAAAAATTGTATAATGGATAAAAGCAGTGTTCAGCAATAACAATAACTTGCACACAAATATGCACAAAAATTATTTTTACAATGTAGGCAATATACAATGTGATATAATGTATGTATGTATGTATGTATGTATGTATTTATGTATTATCATGTTAGATCTATTTATCACTACATTGTGAAATAATATGAAAATTTTCTAGCAATATATTAAATTTATTTCCATTTAATTATTATATCTCAAAATTAAAAATAATTAGATGAGTGTTTAATATATTTATTATATTTCTAAAAACCAAGGAACCAACTCTGTGCAGTTAAGCTATGGAAATATTTTTTACTATTAGAAGAAAAGTAATCATTTTAATGGATATGACATATAGACTTTTACCGTTAAGTGAGTATATAATGAAGAATAAAGTCAAAAATTATGCTACTTTTGAGTATACTTATCTAAATATTACACAATATAGATAAAATTCTATTAATGCATGGATCCAACGATTTAGAGTTAAAAATGATACTTGGCAATGGTGAATGATTATTCTTTATGTACTTAACTGGTCCAGCCAGCTTTGATATATAAATATATGTTCATATTTAGAATAGCTCTTATTCTGTATGAATATTCAACTTCAAGCCAAGTCATCTTTAACTTGTATATGGAAAATCTTTGGTTTTGGCAAGGTATTACTCTGTACTTAACATGCTTCTTTAAGAAACATGTTAAGCGAGTAAGATCTTGTTTAGCCTAGACATTTGCTATTTAAGGAACAATTTAACATAATAATTTAGATATGGTTTTATGATAAAATAAAAATGAATTTCTTTTTTATGAAACTGAGTGAAATACTCACGTCTCATTTAAAGACTTTCAAATGAGTTCTGTATGACATAAATTTCAAGTAATATTCAGTCAATGTATTATTAAAAACAGAAAAAAGAAAGATGATTCTCCGTAGCATCTGCCACATATTTTAAAGGTTTGTGGCCAAGCATACCACATCTAGTTCATAGCAGTTTTGTCGGATCACCTGTCAATATATTATATCATATAACTAGATATATTATGTGACTCTGATGTAGTACGTGTGTATTATATGTGATAAAGCCCCGTAATGTGGTGTATCACAGAACAATTGTAGTAGTTATCATATAACATATAATATTTATATCATAATAACCTTAAAAGATAGATCAATGTTGACGAGCCATGATGGATGCATGAACAGTGATGAGAGAATGCAAGCGCTATAGTGATGCAGCGATAGATGACAACGGGTGGTAGGTGGTGGTAGTGGACAAGTGTTAAAGAAAGGAGAAAGGAGCTGCCGTAGCATCTCAAAGTGTGAAGAGGCGAACAACGGAGCCCGATAATGGAGATGATCAAGAATGCTGTACTTGAAATCAGTGAATCATACTGGCGATGGCATTTTGACGTGCTCGTTTTGCTTCCTCTTCACTAATCCTCTGCTCGATCAAGTACTGAGCAGTGCCGATCGCATTGGGATAACCCGTGATAGTCACTATGCGGTTCCTGGTACCAGGGGCAAACATGCCTTTCTTAGAGATTTGTATGTTGGCGCCACTTAGGTGCTGAATCTCAATGAGGGCACGACCACCGGGTCCCAGAATAGCTCCCACTATAACCTCTGCAATTTCTATGTCTACTTTCTTGGTCTCCTTGTTGTTGGCGTCTACCTGTGTAGGACTCTTACTTACAAGTGATAACTGGTTAGTGCCCAGACCAAATGAATTGTTGTTCAGATGAATAGCACTGGCAGCAGTGTTGTTCTGTCTAAATGGATCGAAAGGCTCGTATCTATCAAGTGTATTGCGTGGAGTAGGTGAAGTAGATCCCAGTGCAGGAACTGTTCCAATTGGCCCGAAGACTCCACCATTATTATTAGAACCATTGGCTGTTGTGGTGCTATCCATTGGATTTCCCAAATAACTCATACTTGATGGCATCCCAATACCCATCCCAAGGATATTGTATTTTGCGAGAGTAGCAATGGCAGTTAAAATTTCGGTAGCAGCAGGTTCTGAGAAACCTGTTGTACGTAAGTTCAGCTTTATATGTTCTAAAAGTTGTGTTGTTACTGGAGCTGTACCAGCTGTGATAGCAGCACCTAAATTCAAGTTAAGGCTCAGCCCAGCGCCATTCAAGAGACTTACTGTAAAAAACCAAATCGCAGAATATAAAATGTGTTTGTATTAATGACCTAACAACTATACAATAAAGTTTAATATAAATTTTCCTTAAATATCTAATTTATAGAATTTTAATTGTAAACATGAAATAAATTAATAAGAGTGACCAAAATATACTCATAATCAAGTTATATTTTACCTGTATTAAGACCAGCTGTAGAAGTATATGTAGGTGTACTTGTTGGTGCTTGAGCATAAGGACTCCCTGTAGGATTGTAATTGGCAACAGGGCCACTTACATCAGCATAACTAACGTTTAAACATGTTCCACTTTGTGGATCATCTGCTACCTTTGCTAGGATCATCAATAACGCATTTCGATTATTTTCTTTTTCACCTATTACTGTGATACATCGTTCTTGAAGAGATAAATCTTTAGCTTTTTGACTAATTTGAACATAAGAGCCAGATTCTTCTTTAATTTGTTTAATGTAATTTCCACCTTTTCCTATAATCATTCCAGCAGTACTGTTAGGCACCAAGATTTTTACCTACAATATTATTAATCATTTAACAACCCTTTATATAGTACAAAATCATTACATTTAACAGGATTAAGTATCATAATAATATCATACCTGTTTATCTCTTTCTGCCATTGCTTTACCAGATTCAAAATCCACTGTGGTTTTTGACGTAAGATCCGGCTTCTCTCGAATTTTTTCCATAATGAAATCCATGACAGACATTATAGCTTCGATACTACCAGTTATTAAACATACTCTCTCTGTAGTGCCTATAATAGAATAATTAAAACACGTCATAAACAAAATAGACAATTATAATATTAATAATATATATCATTACAAAGACAAACATAGATCAAGTACCTGGATAAAAATCATGCGATTTAGACATTTTAACTCTTGCTCCTGTATCTTTTTGTAGTTGTGCAATAGTCTCTCCTCCTTTCCCAATAATGGCACCGGCGGCCACACCAGGGACCAATACTTTGAGATGATATGTTCCATCTCCTCCTACAAATATTCCATAACAACTTCTGCACAACAATGCGTCAATGTATTTAATTAAAAACCTATATAAGGCCTATTTATTAATACATGTATTACAATCAAAATATTATGAAAGCTAATAAAAAATAATGTTTATAAAAGCAGTGCATAGGTTAGACTGATCAGTGATCTTTAATTTAAAACTATATTCCAATGTTCGATTTTCAAAGAACTCCAAATAATACGTATAGAATAAAATACATTATAATAGATGGTCATTTGGGATAAAATTTTTAAATCGCTTAATAAAACTCACGCGAAGAAAAAAAATTAAACATTGCGTTGAAATACGAGAGATAATTGGCGCGAATAATCTCGACGTAAGATAATACAACGTAGGAGAATCACAAACTCGATACGAAGTCGCAAACGTACCGTACTTATCGCGATTGAGAGACGAAAGGGATGGCGTTGATCGTTCGCGATAAGAAAGACGAAAATATTCAGGAAACGACGTAAGGGTGACAAGAAGGAGGCAAAGGTTCAAAGGGGAGACGTGACTCGGAAGCGCAGTGGGATTGGCACGAAGTTTTGATGAGCTGAAGGCAAACAGCTGTTTGACAGATGGAAGCCCCGTGCGCTCGCTCGTTCGCTCGCCTCGCATCGACCTTGACCCGCAACCTCGGCGGCGAAACAGTGCGTGGTGCCTGACAACTCACCGATACGCCACATCCTAGTAACTCTGCCACTTTGCGTCTAACACGGCAGTGGTGGCCGTGTCTGTGGTGGTAGTGGTAATGGCGGTGGTGGCGACGATGACGACGGTGTGGAGGTGGCGGCGACGACGGCGGCAGCGGTAACAGGCAGCAACGACGACGTAGGCGGAGAGGCGATGGCAGACACGATGCCAGAAGCGAGAGTAAAGTAAAAGAGCAGGAAAAGAAGAAGAAATAGTAGAGGTGGATACGATTTTGCGTTCTTCGGAAGAACGAGTTTTTGCGAGAAGAACGTCACTGTATTATAGGAATCCGATGACGGAGATAATGGACGAGAGGAATAGACGAAAAGATGACACGATGTATACGTGATAGATGACATAAAATATGACACGCGACTCGTGTCCGTCGACGGTATCGCAGTCTTCGTCGTCCTCGTTGTCGTCCTTGTCGTCCTTGTCGTTGTACAGCGATGTGCGAGAAATAGGAAATAAAAGACGAAAGGGAGGTAGTAAATAAAAATGAGGAATCGACGGCGACTCTAGCGCGAGCAAAGTTACTACTACTACCGCGAGATTGATGACGAAGTTGCAGAGTCACGAAACTGTCGACCGTCTTGTCACGATCCTCCATTAAAGTCGACGACGAGCGTATCGCGATTGCAGCTCGGCCATCCGTTCGCGCCGACGAAAAACGCCACTCTCCTTCTCTTTTCTTCTTCTCACGCGAACGAGAGAGAGAGAGAGAGAGAGAGAGAAAGAGAGAGAGAGAGAGAGAGAGAGAGCTCGAAAACACGCGACGCGTCGCCGCGCGGCGCACGACGTTGACGTTGACGTTGCTTGGTGTCGACGTCGACCTCGTCGTCGTCGGTTGCTGTTCGTTCGACGCAGCACGACTTCACACGAAACAAACCGGATAGATAAAATGCGCGCGCGAGAGAGAGAGAGAGAGAGAATGAAGAGAGGACGAGAAGGAAAGGAGACGTGGCATGAAAGGATGCGCAAATCGCTGTGCGACGTACCGCGTTCTCGCCTCGATCTATGGAGACATTCGCCAATCGTTTAAAGTGGGAAACGAAAGGGAATGGTCGATCAGTCAGTTGAACAGCATGATGGACACCCAGACTTTTGCGACCGTCGGTCGAGAACACTGAAGAGCGAGCGAGCAAAAAGAGAAACAGAGAGAGAGAGAGAGAGAGAGAGAGCGAGCGCGCGAAGCGATCGCTGTGTCAACAGCAGTAACCACCAACGAGATTGTCAAAGACGCGCGTGAAACCAAGAAATAGGTAGAGAAAGACGCAATGTGAGGGATTAATCAAAAAGGAGAGAGGACAAGAAAGAAGGAAATGCATTGATGTTTGGATAAATAGATGGATGGATAGATGGGTGGGTGGGTGGGTGGATGGATGGATGGATGGATGGATGGATAGACGGTCGAACGAATGAAGAAAGAGGGGAGGAGTGGGGAGGAGAGAGAGAGAATCGTGCGTGCGACCACCGAGTTACAATGCGCATGAGAAAAAGTCTTCGTATGAAAGAATCGTCGCAGAGGACGTTCTATGAGATTACCTGAACCATAGTGGGATCTTTTCGTCGCGCCATCCTCCGCGTCGCAGTCGAGCGGCCGCTTTCTGGAGTCTGCGATCTCTGGGGAGGGACACGTCTCCATTCCTGAATCGGCGGCCATCTTGGTTCGGTCGTTCAGCGCAGCGCACACCAGGTTACTACACTGGCACACACACGCACGCACAGCAAATAGGAAAAGACGGAGGGAAGGAGAGATAGAGGGAGAGAGAGAGAGGGAGAAAGAGAGAGAGAGAGAGAGAGAGAGAAGCGAGAGCGATAGAGCGACAGGAACGGTGCTACTCTTCCAATCGCGAAGAGTAGTAGACAGGAAAGAGAGAGAGAAAGATATACAGAATATATGTACGAGAGATAGAGAGAGAGAGAGAGAGACGTCGGTCAACGAGGGGGCCAGGTGTCGTGGGTCGAGTGATGAACGGTCACCCAAAGGAGCTACCACCACTCACGATTTTTTCTAATGAATCGAACCGGACAAACGAATGTACGAACGGACGAACGTACGCACGAGCACAAGCTTACTGATGGATTTTTGAGGTGACGGATGGGAGACGTACCGCGGACGTACGCACGCACCGTACGAACGAACGAACAAATGACACACGCTCGCGGGCTGCCGCGTCTCACTGGCAACTGCTCGCGCGCGGCTCCCTTGCCAACCAGCTGGTTTGATACCCGATGGTGCGTGCTTCGGCTCTCGCGTTCCTCTCTCAAGCGCGCGCACTATCTCTCTCTCTCTCTCTCCCTCTCTCTACCCCTCTCTCTTCCCCTCTCTCTTCCCCTCTCTACTCTCTAGTCTACATCTCTGTCTCTCTCTTTCTCTCGCACACTCATTCGGTACGACCCAAGCACCAGGGACGCCTCTCTCTTTCCTACCGTGCAGACCTCGCGGGCTTTCTTCGTGTAGGGCTGTAATATCCTACTTTGGTGCCCTAACCTGTACGACACTCCGTTTCCGGACAGTATCGTATCCTTCTCGTGCATTAAACGTCTTAATTTTTTCGATTTCCCGAAGCAAAGGTCGCGCCAAATCGACGACAAGATATCGTTAGACGATATCTCGTTTACATTATAAATGAGTCAAGCGCATCGAAGACGCGAAAAACATAGAATCACTGGTAAGAACTTAAAAGTAGGTCGTCGGTCTAGGAACGAAACATCGAATGATGACCTAATAAAATTTAGAATAATCGAATGTCACGAGTGGTGGTTAGATCGAATCGACCGATCTCGAAGGCGATAATTTCCCTTCTCTTTCGACGTACCGTTCCCTTCTCATTTAATTACTTGAGTTTAAATACGTGCCAGCGGGAAATTTGTATTTATTCGAACGAAACGAATTTCGGTCGCCTCGCGTCGTAAGGTGGAACAACGTGAGTCACTATTATGTTTTAATTTTTGCTCTACTTTTTCGATCTCGTAAGATTAGAGCCACATATTACAATGGAAAAAAATTCTATATAAAATGAGACCGATATATGTTTATATATGCATATATTTATTCGATGGAACAATCTCAAAATCATTATTCTCGAGTACTAACATCGTTCGTAGTAGTGTATAAATGAATAAATAAATAAATAAATAAGAAAGAGAAAAAGAAACACAAGTAATAATTAACCTAATATACATAGGCAGAGCGTAGTTATAACAAAAAGAAGGTGCATTTATATTTGATATATACATGTAATGGCGTTGCTAGCATGTGGTTATCTATATTGTATATTAAATGTTCGTGTGTTAACTATAGTTGCATAAATGTTCTTCCGGCGGATCAATTCGGACGAGCGGTCATGTAAGTTAATGATGCGTTACGTGGCAATGGTTTAAAGGCAAACGGTTAAAGTAAAGAAAGAACAAAATTGCTTACGTTTTAAAAAACATTTCGGAATGTATGTATAGTCTATCGTGGACGATCTTTCGATTGATTGCACAACGGCTCGTGATAAATATTAAACATATATATACTACGCGTAAATAAAGGACAGAGAAAGGAAGAAGAAGAGAGGGAGAGGGAGAGAGAGAGAGAGAGAGAAGGAGGAAAAGACTGTATCTGCATTTGCATTTGCATTTCCGATAGCTTTGGCCTTACAAGGTCATTAGTGTCGTTTTAACGACATCGAATAGCTTCCTATATCGACAATCGTACGCGTTTATAGATAAACAACTAGATACGATTGACTTTATATCGGACATTGTTAAGACGCAATCGTTATAGTCAACTACGTATCTTTTTATTGCCACTGACATTCGTTGATATCTTACAAGATTATAGCACGATAGTTTTTCATCGCTGCAACACTTACACGTCTACAAGTTCGCCTTCGGATCATGCAACGACCGTTCTTGAAACATCGTGCCGAAGTTCCGTTGTACGTGAGAAAGTACGTCGTGACTATTATCGATGTTTTAGTAAATACAGATTAACGGGAAATTACTATAGACTGTAAACTATACTTTAGTTATCTCTCTTTTAGTGCTGTTAGAAATATCGTATACAATACAGTATACGATAAGTTTGAAGTATATTATAATTTATCCGAGAATATTTGTCCTCATAGAACGTTTTCTATAATTTCAATACGAAATTACTAATGTCTGTTATTGTTAAATACTTCTGAAATACTTGTAATACTGTTATCGGGAAAGATGTTTATACAGATGTAGGAATAGTTTTATCGTTTAAACCTTTACGAAGATCGTGTTATTTTACAAACGAATAAATAATGATCGTTGTTGTATTAGATAGAAAAAAAGATTATATTAAAACAATTATACGTAAATATGTAATAAACCGTAGAGTGAATAAAATAAACTATATCTTTTATCTTCCGAGCTGTTTTCGATAGTTGTTTAGAGTCTTTCGTATATTAATATATATAAAACAGAACATTTATATTTGAAAACTAGACACTCGGAGGAAGGCGATGCAGGCTAATGCGTCATTTCCTAACATTGATTACGTGCACGTTCCGATTCGACGGGATCCTACCGTAGGGAAGGGACATCATTGACTTTAGTCGCTAAACGGACCTTTTCCATCGTTGTTGAACCGGAGGGTTGGCCTTATAATGCAAGCATATAAATCATTGTATAATAAATTACTATAGTCTTATAAGCTTTATCTATTATTAAGTAATTTAACGTGCATCACAATACGAAAAGCATCGATACGGATCGGAAAAGTAGAAGGCCCAAGTTAATCATGATACATTTCGATAATAAAGACGACGCATGCTCATTATCATAAAAACAGATTTTTATTAGATCGTCGACTATAAAAACAATTTATATGTGTATATATATATATATATATATATATATATATATATATATATATATACATGTATAAATATATATTTATATATATCTTTGAACATCACACGAAGTCCAGGGAGCGCGAGCTTCGTAAAAAGCAAAGCAAGAGAAAGAATAACACTACGTATGTAGATAGATACATATTTTTGGGTCGCAATCGTGTGTGTCGCAATGCCGTTGCTCGTCTCAAGCGCAGCGCGACGATTGCGACGAATCGACTTGGAATCGACGGCTACAACAGAGAGAGCTTCATCGAGTCAACGACGGACGAGTCGCAAGTCTTGACGGCTCGACCGAGTTGCCACGATATTGATACGAGAGAAACATTTTGATGAGAGAACTCTTTTCGTATACATAGTTTCATCCTTCGCGGCAGAATAGTAAACTTCGTTCTTTGTTGTTTCTTGATTGTATTTGTCTCGTAAAAAGAAAAAAAGAATTCGATATACGTATCTACCGCGTGCGCGTGTGCGTTATTATGTTGTATTTGAATGAAGAGTAAAAAGATATCTTATCGTTTCAACGACGTTTTATATAGAACGTGTCGTGAGATCGTAAAGAAAAGAAAAGATAATAAAGAAAAAAAAACAAAAAAAAAGAAAAAATAATATAAAAAGAAAGATAAATAAAGAAAGACAAAAGGTTTACATTTATACGTGAACCAATCATGGATAAATTCTTCCTACTATACGGATGCACCGTAAGTGCAACGTGCGCAACTATAAGTTACCGCAACGCGCATCCATAAGCGCGCATGCGTATACTCCTTGACTCTGACTCCGATTCCGACTCCGACTCCGACTCCGACTCCGACACTACGACTCTTTACCTGTGCGATTAAATCCGTCCATCCAGAGTCTTTTTCGCATCATGGCTGATATTTCGGCTCTCGCCTAAAAAGACTCGCACTATTCTTTTGCTTCGAACCTTTCGAATTAGTGCAATATTATTTATATATTCGTACGTTTTTTATTTTGACGGATCGGAAAGTTGCATCTCGGAATTCGATTCCCCTCCGACCGTTCTTCTTATCGACAAATAATGTTTTCTATTATTCACCGGAAGTTACGTAATATAATGAAAGCACAAGCCGAGAACAGAGAGAATCAAGGGTTAACATTTCAATTCGACGCAATATATACATCGAAATAGAATAATAAATGGAAAAGGGGAAGAAAGAAAAAAAAAGAACGAAAGAAAATCCTTTGGCCTTTTGAATCCTCGTGCACGCTTGGCTAATAATCTTGGAATTTTTCCTCCGTTACGTCACATATTCCAGTAGTATTCATGGAGCGAACATCTCTAGATATGCGCGTATAATAAGAGAGATGTGACTACCGCGAACCGGTTTAACGTATGACGAATATTCAATTTTGATCATCCTTTAATGCATTCTTTCGTTTAGTAATAAGGTAAACGTGTGATTAAACTATCTTTAGCGTATTAGAAATCGTTTTCATAGGTTTTAGAATCTCGTTCGTATTCCTTTTTAAAGTAAACATATACTTAAGCGATATATATATACACATGTCACATAATACATACATACATATATATATATACGCGGTAGAACTTTGAACGTGCACGTGTATTGTGTTGTACGCACGACAAATACGTTCGAATGCATATCCCAAGGCCGTTGGACGCTGACATACTGTAGCAAAGTTAGTGCAGTATCCATAAAATCTCGGTGCCGTTTGTCCTTCGTTACAAATTATGTTGACGTTCTTGTACCGACAAAAAGAGATTGCGTCCATAGAGATTTTCTTATTGCGTTGATCTCTCTCTCTCTCACTCACTCTCTCTCTCATTCTCTCTCTCTCTCTCTCTCTCTCTCTCTCTCTATATATATATATATATATATATATATATATATATATATATATATATATATATATATATATATATATTACACTTTGTCTCTCTAAATCTTGTATCTCAAGTATACTTGCATCGTATCCCACCTTCTTACGTTATGAAAAGAACATATCGTTAGATACGCTCCTGCGGAAGTTATACCCAAATCAATTTTGACCTATATACGGTGCAGCGCAGTGTGGCCTGTCGATTATAGCTTGGCTCGACTTTGAATCACTTTTCTGATGAATTTTTATAAGTAAATAAACGGGAATTTTAAAATATTTTATACGATGCCTTGATTGTTGGTCAATACGAACAAACCTATCGTTTCATGGACGTGTACTAATGTAGAATGTCGATATCATTTTCTCACTCTCTCATTCTTCTTCTTCTTCTTCTTTGTTAGGACATATGTGTGAGTGTATGTGGTGTGTGTATTTAGAACACTGTGATTCCTTGCCTCACCGTTCTCATTTTTCTCAGCTGACCTTAATTTAGTATAGGGTGTTTAAAGATTAACGACGCGCTATATTTTTTGTGTTCTTTTGATTTTCTTATTTTCATATGTATAAGTATTTTTTTATTTTAATTATATTGCAATGTAATGAGAAAAAAAGCTGATCATGAAAAAGAGAGAGAGAGGGAGAGAGAGAGGGGAGAGAGAGAGAGAGAGAATGAATGAAGATAGAGTATAAGAATGCTCGCGTTCTTACACCGATATTACTCGTTTACACGTAATGAATCCTTAAGCTGTGTCACACCCTTAAATAGCTGGCATACATAAAATACGATAATCTCGTATTATTAGTGTAATAAAAACTGCACATTTGAACTGATATCATGAAATAAAAAAGAACATTATCTATCATGTCTATAATATTTGAATAATATTTATAGGGCTATTATATAATCCTTCTAATCTTTTTTTTCTATTTAAATAAACTGATATAAAGATCTGATAGTCTTTTATACTTTATTTTGAGAGTTAACCTTTATAACGTGCTAATCGATTAACGAGATTTTGATAATTATTTATGTTCAAGTTTGCTCTACTTATTCTTCCGTAATAAATTCAGTTTATATATATATATATATATATATATATATATATATATATATATATTTATACACATATTTACTGATTTTAATGTTACACTATTACTGGGAAAATAAAACAAAATGAAAAGTAACTTGTTGTCATAACTTTTTTTTTTAGCGATGATGCAGTCGTTTCGAGTAAGTCTTATTCATGAAATTGTGTTTACATCTTTAAGTATAATTTAGTAATCATATTATTATTGTATAATAGACAAAAGAAGATATGTAAGATATTTTATAAAATATATTTTCTATCGTAATTCATATTTGTATGTAATTATTAAATAAAAAATTGTATTACTATTTTTCTGCGCCCTTCTTATAATGATATGAATTTAGCCACAGATGATCTTATCTAGCGCATGCGTAATAATAAACGACGTTTCAAAATGTCTACTATTTTCGAGATTTCTTTATATTTTTAATGTTCCTCTGTTAGCAGATTCTTTTTCTTTAAAATGATATTATGAGAAATATAATAATAATGTAATAACAGTGAATAAATCATGTGAATATGAAATTTATTAGACAAAAAATCTTATAATAATTTATTTAAATATCCCATAAGATAACTAACGGAAGTTAAGTAAGAAGTTTGACATAACCTCTACAGCTTGTAAGAAAAACAGGATAATCTCTAAGCACTGGCGCGTGATATATTGACGGGACATTAATTACGTAACGTCAGCTGATAAATTTAAGGAGTATGTATATGTGATGAAAGGTTTTAACAACTAGTAGGTTTGTAAGAAACTGTCTTATACTATAATGGACGCAAATGCTGAACAGGTGGAAGTGAAAATATTGTTTTTTGCGAAAGCACGTGAATTGACAGGACTCAAGGAATGTAAAATTATTGTCTCGAGAAAGTTATCTTACATAGAACTTTTGGATACAATAGTAGCATCATTTCATTTTGAAAATATACGTGATACACTGATATTAGCTGTAAACGAGGAATTTGTTTCTCAAGATTCTATTTTAGAATTATCTGAGAAGAACGAAATTGCCGTCATTCCACCACTTAGTGGAGGTTTCTTCATTGTTTATAATTTGTAACATGCTATTAAATTTTAATAATTTAAAAATTTTGTTCTACTTTTAGGTTAACATGGGTACTGGAAAAGATTTTGTTAGGTTGGAACAAAAAGTATTAAATATTGGAGAAATAGTTAATTTAATAATTTCACCTAAATGTGGTGCAATATCTACTTTTATAGGAACTACACGTGATAATTTTGAAAATAAAAAGGTATTTTTATAAATATTTAGGTTATTATATATATTATAATTAAAAGTTATATAATATAAAGTTATATAATCAACTTATGTTCCAGGTTATAAAACTAGAATATGAAGCTTATGAACCTATGGCATTAAAAGAAATGAATAATATATGTGCTAAAGTACGTTCACAATGGAATATAGAGCATATTGCTATATATCATCGTCTTGGCGAAGTACCAGTGACTGAAGCTAGTGTGGCTATAGCAGTTTCTTCTTCTCATAGACAAGAATCGCTTAGAGCTGTAGAATATGCTATTAATACATTAAAAGCCTCTGTTCCTATATGGAAGAAAGAGATATATGATATCGAAGAGCCTAAATGGAAGGAAAATATAGAATGTACCTGGTCCAATAGTAAATAATCCTTTAATGTTATTTAATTTTTATATATTTTAACATTTATAAAATATTTCATTATAAAATATGTTTCCAACAAAGTACAATTTATGGAAACTTCTTGTTCTTATGATGAAATAGGAATTTAAATGGTAATATAATTTTTATAATATTCATATTTTATATTTGGCATAATAAAGTAATGGGAAGGAACACGAAGTATTAATTTTCATAAATGTTTACAATATGTTTTGTTAAATATTATTGTTTTTCTACGAAATGTTTAATAAATATTTTGTTAGAAAGTTAGTGTATATTTTTTGTAATTATAGTGACAAAATAAATTAATTATAAAAATTGAATTACTAATGCTTGTTATGATTTGTTTTCTACAGATACTGTTGTATGTAATGATACAATAGAAAAATGGAAGGATTTGCCTAAAAGTTCATGTTCAAATGAAAAAGGTTCTTTGGAAGATGTAAAAATGCCAGTAGAGGAACCTGTTTTATTTGATCCAAATCTTGTACAAATTAGAGCAAGCTCAGATGAACTTAAACATAGAATAGAATCTTTCATTCAAAGAAAACGTCAACAAGTGAATTTAGTAAACGTACAAGAATTCTGTTGTTACAGGTTGGAATATAATAAAATAATTAAAATTTCTTAAAATATCAATGTATTTTTGAACATTTTAAATTTAAGGTTCATTTATATTACAGAGAGCAGTGTAATGAAAAACAAAATTCTTGTGCAAGAGTGGATGCTATTTTGATTAGAAGAAAAGATTCTAAAAGTCATGTTAAAGGTAAAATATATTAATATGAAATAATATTAATATGTATGAGGGAGTCTGGGGAACGACTATTGTTAATGTATGTATATATGTCTTCAGTGCATAGGGTATTGAATGCATGGGGACCTCAAACGGTTGACCAATCAAGTCTGCATAAAGCTACTAATCATACGACAAGCCAGAACAATAATAACTACTCTTCTGTATTAGACGACCGAATATCTACTGCTGAAAAAATGTTAGGGATAATAAAGCCTGTTTCTCGAGATATCTATGAAAGACTTAAAAACATCGAAGATAGGATATTATTTTTAGAAGGAGTATCTCCAGAGTATAAAGATTTTTGGGTAAGTAGAATAAATTACGTGTAGTGATTAAATATTATATACTCATTGTATGATTGTAGGTTACAGAAGATATGGACAATTTAACACAGAATGTGAAACCAGTCAGAAAAAGGGTAAATATTTCTTAATCTTATTTTGTATATATTTTTTTCATATATACATACACGCTTTTGTTTAATTGTATACTTATATAAATTATATACAATTGCAGACATATTCTATGGCAGAACTCGATTCAAAATTGCACGAATTAGAAAGTAAATATGCAAAAACGATAAAATAGCATTCATGAGACGATCTATATAAAAATCGAATTTATTTTATTATTATGTTAAATCATACCAAAAAAAATGAAGTATTATTGTTTTCTAAATAAAACGTTTAACATAATTCTAAATTAAATAGTTAAATTAAATATTGTTAATTAATTCTGAAATAGACATAAAAAAAAGCATTGAATTTTATCGATAAATATAAAAACATCAATCTCTATACGAAAGTAAATCAAAATTCGCGCTTTTTTAAACGTCAAGCTCCACCTTTCGTCACGTCGCGCACTTTAGTTCATTAATCGGCTAACAGAGGCAGTCTTCGTCGCGCTGCCATACGGTATGGCTGTAGTTCGTCCAAGTTTTTACCTCGTCCCGAAATAATCCGAAGTGAAACGTTCGTAAGGGATGCATCCACCGTTCGGGAATTAGAACATTTTCGTTGTGCTACGGGTCAGCTGATACGCGGTAAGTTTTACGATCGAATCTTCTGTTTTTCCCTCCCTTAGACATTTTTTTGAACAAAAGAAGAGAAAAGCACGCGGACAGCACGTCGTCTGCCAGAATGACAGACATCCTTTTCTTACCCTCCAAGGATTGATGGACTGTCGATAGATAATACAAGGGACTTTTTTCTCACGAAATTGTATTGTCTTATCGTCGAACGTCCTTTCGAGGTTTAAGTTTCTCTAAGATTACACGAAGATCGGTACTTTTTCTGTCAGAATGCCTGCAGAATGATTTGCACGAGAGACGACCGTTAAGAATGTTTATACATTAAAATGGATTTTTGCCTTTCAGCCACCTTCAAAGTTCCTTTATTTTTTGTTTCTTTCTTCTTCTTCTTTTTTGACTTTCTTTCTTAGCAGACTTGTTAGATATTCACGCATATAATCGCCTCATTTACCTTTTAAAGATCTTTGATCTATCTCAAAGGAGATGCACACACACACAACGCACACGCCGCACACACACACCACGCACATACACACACGCACGCATATACACACAACCAACAACAGCAGATAAGATCCGTACTACATAATAACATATACACTATTTCCGATTATATTGAAGGATTACGGAGCGAATTTTTTTTATACGTTTCTTCACTCTATCCTATATTTATTTATTCGAATAAACACGCGCACGTCCTAGTTATGACTCCCGCGTACCGTTTTCTTTGAACTTTGAAGTCTTCACTATGAGAGATACATCTTTTTAAGCTTTTCATAATTTGGTTGTGCTAGAAATATGCATCTACGTATATAGAATGCAATAGACGAAAATATTTGTCTTCGGAGAATTTTGGTGCGTCGCATTTTCTACTCCACCTCTCTCTTTCTCTCTCTCTGTGCGAGGGCGCGCGCGCGCGCGCGCGTGTGTATTCTCATTTACACTTTTATTCGTAAACCTTTTTCTTTTTTCCTTCCTTATGTAAACAAAAATAAAATATTTTTTTAACGGCAAGTGACGTAATTAATTTTTGTTTTTACTGGCATTCAAAAAACCGAAAGAGAAAAAAGAACGTTTGGTTAACGATATCAGTTTGTTTTTTTTTCCTTTGGCAAAAGCAAAATCGATTTCGAATCTATATATAGATGCAACGGGCGTGTAACTCAAGTACCGCGTTATATTCCAAGTGTTTTATTTGTGAACACGTGGAACTCTTGCAGCATAGCTTTTAACATCGGAGGTTTTAACCTATTGATGTTACTCGACGTTAGTATAACGTACTCTCGTTTCGAATTATACGTGATCGTGAATTTGCCGCTTTCCCAAACGAGGAAATCACGGGCTGATTCATATGAGTACTCCCGAGATACGATTAAATAAATTGAAAAAGAGAAAGGATCAACATTATTGTATCGTTATGTACTTGTATGGTATAAGTAAATATACATAAATATTTTGTTTCTTATAGGTCTATTTTCGAACTATTAAAAAGATTCGGTTATCTATCATCCATTTTGCATATTTTCATTTTCCCGCGTAACTTTCTTAAACGATTGACGACAAACAATCTTATCGTTTCGTATCTATTTGATGCGTGAAAAGATGTTTATTTTGTTTTGCTTTCTTTTTCTATCTTTTCTTTTCCTTTTTTTTTTCTAAATCGCGTCTAAAGAAAGGAGGTATTCTTGTATTTGTTATCGGGACAATAGCGAAGAAGTACAAGGTGTACCGAGAGAGCTTGGTTATGAATGCTTTGAGCGGAAAGGGAATTGCGTCTTTTCTTTTTTGACGTTTGAACAAAAAAAAACTAGAAAGCAGAAAACAAACAAACGAAAAGTAAAAAGACAGAAAGAAAAATGAAACCGTGGTTCGTTCTTTTTTATCCGTCTATAAAACATAACCTCGTTAAGGATTAAAATGTTTAATCGAACTCACTTCTTAGAACAACCGATCGTCGGTTTCATTTCCTCTTGTTGTTCGTTCTTAAGAAGATTAATTGGAAACATTACGAATGATTCAAATGTTGGAATGCACCTCGCGTGTAGAAAATTGATTCCGAATTAAAAAAAAAAAAAAAAAAAAATATTGTGACATAATGTAAACGTTGGTTGCAATGAATTTTGATTAGCCGATGTTTCGATTTGCATTGATAAGATACAACTAGAATGTGATACGTCACGCTTTTTATTTTCTTTTTTTCTTTCATTTATTTATTTGTTTTTCCCCCCATTGTATTATTAGAATCGATTTTTCAAGGTGTAGAACATACGTACATTTATATCATCTTACATTCGCATTATCGATAATTTTTCTGTATCTATTTTTACATCATACTAATCGCAAACAAAGGCACGATCCGTGGGTTTTTTTCTTTCTTCTTCTTTTTTATTCTAACCTCGAGGATAGAATGTATGCGTTTCTTGCAAAATGTTATGTATGTATGTATGTCGTTACATCGTACACGATTTCTCTTAATTACGTTACTCGCCAGAGTATTATTGCAGTAACGAGTTACTACTTTAACAAGTACAAAGTGAATCCTAATAAAACGCATCGATTTCCTGATGATCCTACTAAATCTAAATTTGCCTTTAGAAAGTCCATTTGAATTTGTATGCACGCTAAATATACAATGGAAAATACTATTTTCGTGGAATATTATTGACCGATATACGTAGTAAATTATGCAACGTAACCAATTGCGAAGAGATTGGTACCTTGCAAGTTCCTTTTTGCTTTTTATAGAAATTTAACGTATGCAAATATTATTTATCATTTTACGTTTTAATCTTATATATTTTTGTCTTATTATATCATTTATATCATAAATATAAAAAATGTATTTTTATATAAAAATTATATTATTTATTATAACTCATTATAATAATTGACTTATAATGACTTATTTAATTAAAAAAATTTAATTTAGGTATTGAATACAAATTTTTTAATTCAATCTTTTTTATATTTAAAAGATATATAGGCACATATGTTTGTATATATGTTTATATATATATAAAACAAAAGTTATATTTTCATATTTTAAAGACAAATAAAAAATACTTATATATATATATATATATATATATATATATATATATATATATATAATCATATATTATATATATAGTATAAATATGAAAGCTCAATAAGTTTATATCATTTTATTTTATTATATTTTATTCTGGTTTTTATTTTTCTTTTTCTTACTTTCAATCTCGTACATTATCATACCAATTATGGATTTTAGGTATTATATACCTTTTTCTAAGCAATATTTTTCCTTACAAATATAAACAATTAATTTTTCAATTCTTACTAATATCTTTAAAGTACTTACTTAGGATTTTATAACTTAGGTAATCAGATTTAAAATTGAACGATATAATCAACGAAAATTTACTTAAAATTATATATGTATACGTATACGTATGTATTAGATTATCTAAATAGGGAATCGTTTCGCACTCTTGAAATGAAGTTGGGCAATGGATAGAGAACACGAAAGGAGGGACATTGTGAAATCACCCCTTTTTTTTGCTATATGAAATAACAGCTGTGCATTAAAAGACGACGTTGGATACACGTCTATTAAATCGATAATTTTTCGGAGTTAAACGAAATTATATATCATCGTATGCACACGTAAATCCAACAGACTACGTTGCGTAGTTGTTTCCCTCTTGAGATTGTAGTCGTCGTCGTTTTCGTCCTCATCGTTGTCGCCGACGCGTCTACGTGAGTACAAAGTACGATCGTCTCAAGTACGAACTTCAAACTCACGTTTACTGGCAGGGGTTAGCTAGTAGAAAAAGAGAGAGAGAAAGAGAGAAAACGAAATTTTAAACATGATTTTAATCGAATTTTCTTTATTCATTCGATTTAAAGTATATTCGTTAATAGGATTCTATTGACAATTATATATTATTTAAATAATTTTTAGATATATAATAATAATATATGGATTAATATTTCTTTTTTTTACGAATATCGTAACGAAAATTATCTAAAATTTTTTACTTTATTAATTATATATTTATTTGTATTAGATAAATATTTATACGTAAGGAGACCGGCTCTGTTATAAAAATAAAAAAAAATGGGGGATAGTCGGTCGTCAAGATACAGAGAAAATGAATAATAATTGTTTAATAATTATGAGGAAATAGAAAAAGAAGAAAAAGAACTTGTTACAAGTAAGATAAATAAAATATAGAAAAATAAATATCCAATAATCGTACGGTTCGCCTTTGTTTAATATGATAAGGTAAGAAATACAATAAGAGGCGAAGGGGGAAGAAAAGAAAGATTGTAGAGTAATTCTAAGAGTATTCTAAGATTCAAGATCATATTCAGTGTACATCACACTGTTATTAATTTCATCGACCCATTTTACACCCGCGCACGGATACTCTGTCGTCAAGTCTCTTAGTGTCCAGCGACCTTGTCCGAGTAACTTGCAGATTATCTATGTCGACTCTATGCATTTACGACAGGTGTGTGTATTCCGCCGTCTTTCTCACTTTTCTCGTCGTCTATTCACGTAATATAGGTACATACACACACACATCATACATACATACATACATACATACATACATACATACATACATACATACATACATACATACATACATACATACATACATACATACATACATACATACATACATACATACATACATACATACATACATACATACATACATACATACATACATACATACATACATACATACATACATACATACATACATACATACATACATACATACATACATACATACATACATACATACATACATACATACATACATACATACATACATACATACATACATACATACATACAACACATATATACATTTTAAAACTCGACGAGAAGACGATATGCCAAGTTGAAACTTTAATGAACGTTCTCGATGTTTTCGAGGCACTCCTATGTGCTTTCACTCTAGTAAATGCTCGTTTACACGTTTCGGTCGCTTACACGAGCATTTTTTTTTATTAATCGGTTAATTTTAAACTGTAAATTCACGCGACACACATTTAGACGATATCGATAATTTTATCGAATCAGTGTCAACCGATTATAATGTTCACACGATTCGGTTTTCAATCGTACATCCATTCGCACCTTTCCTCTCCGAAACTTGCTTATGTTTGCTTGAAAAATTGAACATTGATCGGGGCGGATCAATAGTGCATCTACCGATGAAGCAATCAAATCGTTTGAATGCTGTCATTGTGATATATATATATATATATATATATATATATATATATATATATATATACGCGTCATTCGTGACAGATCCGTTTTTTTTTTATTATTTTTCTTTAATCGAATCAATGCATGCGGTTTCCATTGGCAAAAACGAATGTGAAAAATTGCCGAATACATGATTTTACTTTATTAAAAGTAAAATTATTATATATTATATTATATTATTATATATTATTATTATATTATTATTATTTTATTTATTTTTTTTATATTTTTATTTTTATTATATATATATATATATATATATATATATATATATATGCGTCATTGTATGTAGTAGACGGTAAAATAAACGATTAGAACAAAAAATTGATTCGGTGTCGTTCGAACGATAAGTTTTTACTGTAAGTTCATGCGACATACGTTTCGAACATATTTGTAAATTTGCTGAATCGCCATCGACCGATCGTAATGTTCACAAGGTTCGGTTTTTGATCATATGAACATCACCCCCTTCATCCTCTCTTTTTTTAACGAAATTTTTTTATGTTTGTTTGAAAAATTGAACATCGTCTGGCACTGATCAATACTGCATCTACCGATGAAGCAATAAAACCTTTCGAACGCAGTCATTACGATATATGCGCCATTCGTGACCGATTTGGTGTTTTTTCTTTTTCTTTTTTTTTTATCGAATCAGCGCATGCAATTGTTCTACTGGCAAAACCGAATGTAAAAATTTGCCGAATCCGTGATTGTATCGTGTACGGTTAACGGCAGTGTCATGTGAACACGTACGTATAAAACATGCGCCATTGTAGAAGACGATAAAATAACCAATTAGGAAATAAGAAAAAAAAAAATCGATTCGGTGTCGTGTGAACGAGCTCTTACTGTAAGCGTTCGCTGGGCCTGACGTATCTTCGAGCTGGATCACTGTAACTGTGTGATTTCTTGTTCTCTTAGCAATGCGATTTTCTTATAAGATCGATCTCCTTAAAAGAAGGAAAGAAAAAAAGTAAGGGGAGACGAAAAAAAAAAGAAAGAAAGAAGCGAGAAAAACGTTACATTCGATTGAGATACAGAACACAAGATAGAAAGCCTAATAAATGTTTAGAAAAAGGTAAAAAAAGAAGCTATTGGCTGTCCGTTATCGGGATCCTTCTTACGTGTGGAATCAATTACAGTCGATCGAACGGTGGTGGTAATTTTCAAGCTCCAATTTCACGAGTAGATATCTACCTATCTTCTTTCAGGAATCTATCATTTAAGATCTTATTTACTTTGCCCTCTTCTCTTATACTGATAAGTCACGTTGAGATCAAGGACTCCAACGGTGATTTACCGACATCCGATTTCTATATATACATACATGTATAAGTATACACATACACATAGACATATACATAGACTTATAAATTTATTCATTTGAAATGGAAGATTATATCGTTTATCGATAATCATTCGAACCATTATTGTTAACGATTTATACGATTGTTTCGAGTATTTCTAAAAGGGGTAGACAAATAATCCTTTCAAATCAAACGACTTTATTCGTTTTAGCGTTCGTAGATATTTAACGATTAGACGAATCGTTAACAGTAAGAGGAAAGTTTCAATTTGTAGAGCGTTTAAACTTAAGAGCGACCGCCAACATCGAAAGTGTCGGTCTCGCCCGATCCGGTTGCCCGATCGATTATGTAATGAAGCGAACGGCGGGGCCGTACCGTTGCTTACTTCCGGGCCGGCCGACAGTTCGACTAGCGCCCTGTTAAGACCGTTACATGATTTGCGTTCGACCAGGTAGTTTATTATTCACCGAAGGAGGTGCAGGCCTATCGGAAATACCTGTTGGTGGTCTCGAAGAACGAGTGGGAGGATTATATGTCTACATTATTTTCACGATTCTTCATCACGATGAAAGGGCGATCGGGCTTGACAAGGCTATTTGCATAAATAAATCGAGAGCTTGATATTATGCGAGTCTCCTTTTTTTCTTCTCTCTCTCTCTCTCTCTCTCTCTATATATATATATATATATATATATATAAATATATATATATATATATATATATATATATATATATTTCTTTTTTTTTTAATGCTTATCAAGGCACGAAATCCTTTCGACATCTCGCGTCAATGATTAATCTTTTTCTTTTTCTTATGTTTTATTTCACTTATATGCACTAAATATATTCTTTATTTTTTCTTGTTTTAATTCTAATTAAAATATTTAATCCATTTTATGATTAATATATATTTATTATTTTTTTTTTTATTCGCCAATTGACGATTTGACAATTCAAATATTCATGATACAGGCGTATGTATACAAGTATATGTATACTATACATATTGAATTGACCAATAAGTAATGTCGAAATTTGTAATACCATATATATTAATAAATAATAGAATAGTATAGTTTTGAGTCTATTAGTATCATATACATCACACTATTATTTGCATTATTCTTTTCTTTATTTTTCGTAACGAGTACTTCAGACGGTTTCTGAATGTAAATGATAGGGGATAGAGAATGCAAGAACGGATATGTATATAGGAAATCGGAAAGTCTAGGGAATCAATACCATCTCTTTTCAAGGTCGAAAGGGAAATGAAAATGAGATCTCATTTGTAGTCTATTCCTAACATACTTCTTTAAAATAATTGATCTATATTGCATTCGTAAAGAATTATGAAGGAAATAACGAATATTCGATTGTTAAATTGTGTGAGAACGTTTAGAATAATCGGACAATTCAAAATGAGTAATACATGAAATAAATTCCTCATTTATTGTAAACATTTTATAAAAACAATTATTGTAGCATTAAAAAAGAAGATAAATGTGCAATAAATTAACAAACATTTTTAAAAATATTAAAAAATATTTAGTTATTTAGAAATTAAAATAAATATTCGTGCATTTGTAAATTTGAGTGTTCCTTTTATGTTAAATTTTTACACTTTAATAAGCATTAATATTTGATGATAAACATATTTATATATAATTTGCACATTTTAATGTACTTTAATACGTAAAAAATTCATTTTAGCGTATAATACAAATGAAATATTGTTCCATGTAATATTTTTTCTTTTTTTTTCTTATTTAAAATAAATATATTTATTTAACGCTAAATACTTTATTTCTTTTCTTTTTTATTCTTTTTTAATGAAAAAATTCTTCGTTTTACAGCACAAAAGTATTCGCTTTTAAGATACACACACATATATATATATATTTTTTAAATAATTCCTTATTAAATTTTTATACAGGAGCGTATGTACGTATAGGATAACGAGCGTAAAGATAAGAGAAGGAGGAAAGATTCGGTCGATGAACCAAAACCACAAGTGTTTCCCTATATCACCTCGTGGTCGTTTATGTGAAAGGCAAAATCGATCGATGCGCTCTAAGGCAAAACTCTCCCTCGTTTAATAAAAGCCGACCCGTTTGAAATGATCGCGTGCGTTAAATGTATAGCACGAGTTTAATTGTCCGTCGAAATCACCACCCTCCTTGCTGTGTTCTCATTAACGTTCAACGATCTTCTCTCTTTTTCTCACATACCGTATATCCATCAGTTATCATATATTCAAATAAATTGATATTTGACGATAGACTGGCGTAATAGAAAATTGTTTCTGTTTGATTATAATTTATTGACTTTCTACTTGTTTTTTTTCTCCTTCTTCTTCTTCCTTTTTTTCTTCTTAACACTCAAATTAATCGAAATTCGCAACTATAAGAGCATTTAATTGGAGATTTGATTTTTTCTTTATATTCAGTTTTAATCTATCGATCTTTAATTATCTTCTTCTATTTTTAATACTTGAATATCAATAGAAATTCCCGAGTATTTTGGGGATTTTAGCTTATGGATCTTTACTATGTTTTCTATTTGTTTCTTTATGTACCTAATACTCGAGCTAATTAAAATTCATTATTATGAGAGTTTTTGATTTTCGTTCATGTTCAATTTTAGTCGATCAATCTTTACTATGTTCTTCTTTCTTTCTTCTTTTCTTTTTTTTTTTTTTTTCTTATGTTTCTAATATCTTAATCAATTGAAATTTATTATAATTCGAGATCCTTGAATTTTTGACTCTTCTTACCTTTCATTTTTTTCTATATATTTTTTTTAATTTTTAATAGTTAACTATACATTTCTCAATCAGTAGCCTTATTGATCATGGATATAAGATGGACGTTCCTTTTCCCATCCTCTGTAATATCGATCGAGATTACATATTTGGAAGAGTAACGTATCCTTATTGTTCGAAAACGAGCCGCTTTTCGCTTAATCGAGTAGTGTAATTGAGCATGTTTATGCCACGGAAGAAAGGACATATTAATGTAAGTATTCAAATGACAACGATCGTTATCGTTATAAATCTGTTGAGCATTTTGGATGAAAGTAATAAATTGCGAATGCCTTGCTGGTAGAGACGCGCATTTTAGCCTCGAGCCAACGTTACCAAGTAATTTATAAAATTTTCGCCCGCGGAAAGGACTACCAAGAATCTCGATGGTGTTTAGTCGTCGGCATTTCTCTAATATGCGTGTCAAATAATGCGAACGGAGATAGAACTTCGAAGTCGAACCTGCAAATAATATACAAATTTTATATGCAAATTGTATCGATAATTTTTTCTTATTTGTAATATTTTTTTTTCTTTTGTTGTCATTAAAAAAAACGAAAAGAATAAGAATAAAGGAACAATTAAAAGAAGAATATAATAGGGACTATATTAAAAATATGACATCATAATATATTATTTGATATAATACTCTATAATATTATATGTTTTTAGTTCTATATATAAAATTTGTTAAGTATATAAATTATTTTTTAAAATTAGTTTCTTTAATTATTTAAAAAAAATTTATTAAACTTATTAAATAAGTGCTATATATATTTAACTATTGTATATCTGATATTATATATAATAAGAAATCGGAAATGGTACTGAAAGATTTAAATGATCGATTTCGCTTGCGAACATTCTCTACTTAAAAGTTCGTTTAACACGCATTAAATCAAAGTATCTCATCCATTTCGAGAATAAAGAGAGATCAAACGGAAATCTACTTATTTTCTTTAGAGACGAAAAAAAAAATGGTACGAAATTTATGTGGCTCACGTATTATTAAAGAAAGATCACGAGAATGTTGCAAAACTTCTTCCCGTTTGACATTGTGCCAAAAACACGTTCTGTCTTTCTCTTTCATCGTTTGTACTACTTTCGAAGATAGGCGTATATTGATAGAGGGAAGGTTACGAAAAAAAAAGAAAGAAAGAAAAAAAAGAGATAAAGAGAGAAGAAAAAAAAAGAAAAGAAAAATAAAAGTTAACAGTTTGCTGACCTGCTTCGTTGCCATATCGAAGGAAAAAAAAAGAGAAAAAAATCGGATGGAGAGGAGGAAAATAATAGTAGTGCATATACAGGGGGAATGAATAATTTTCACTTTTTCAAATATCATCTCTAATTTCGGTTTCATGGGGAAAAAAAAAAATGCTAAAGACAAAGTTACGCTATTTGAAAAGATACATCTGACAATGGAAAGTATTTTTTCTTAAGATAATTTTTTGCGCAATTATTTCATGGTCATCGGTCCTCTTTTTTATAAACGGAACCTTATTTTTTTTTCATATGAATTGATCCCTCGTTCTGTTCTAAATAAATAAAAAAAAAAAAAAAAAGCATTAAAGTACAACATTGAAGAATGATTAATACGCAAGGTATTTTGAAAAAATGCCTGGTGATTCACGCGACTGTAACAAACCATATTTATTTTTTTTTTCCTTTTTTTTTTCTATATTGAAGTCGGAAAAAATGTAAGAGGCAAAAGATTTACTACATATTGACGATCATTTTTTTTTTCGCAATTGCACATGTATATGAATTATTGCATTTGTACCGTATTTGAGATGGGAATAGTTATCGACACGCTCTGTATATATGTATTACATATATACCACATATGTAGTGTAGCCAGTCCCCATAAGTGGAAGGGTCACCGATGAAGTGTGACAGAAACGCGACGACATTATCATAAGAGATAACTCATGTCACGTGACGCAAGTGACGTAGATATAAAGTGGCAGTGGGGGTTAATCTGACGTCATGTATTCCTTCGCGAGGGTAATTCTACCGGGGCAACAACAGTACTGACCGGTCACGAATTAATTCGTATTCCTATGTCCGAAATTTGCTAACCAGTAACGTTTTAATTCAGTTTTTCACTTAACAATAACTTATAACAGTTTTCGAGTTTGTAAACGAGATATATAGATAGGTCTTTATAAACGTTCCATAGATCGTACTTTTAGTTTTCTTAGATCAGTTAGTTTTATCTTAGTTTAGGCTAAAGTTCAAAGAAATCCACGTATGCAAGATAAGCCGTGGCACTTCAGCGCACGTCTCTTATTTCAACTCTTCCTACTTTTCCTCCTTCCTTAGTCTTTTCACTGAGCAATTCAATAAGTATCTCAAGATACCTGACGTGCAGCACTTCTTATTTCTTCTATTCAAATTCTGCTATATTAGAAAAGTTTCAAACAAAGCAAAAAGAAAAATAATGACGCATCACGACAGTGAGAAGAACATTTGCATGAATTATGTGGGAAACATTTGTTCGGATTGTTTAAATAACTTTGAGATATATACTAAACAGCTGGAAGATGATACTTCATCGATAGGATAGTAATGACTCTGACATTGGATCGTCACGAAGGCAAGAAAGACATGTGATAATATTCGACAGTGAAATTGATTTTGAGGAAGAAGAATGAAGGGAAAATGACATTTTAACGAGCTTGGAGAATTGAATAAATATTTCTTACGTAATTGTTCAATTTGGAGATCAACGAAGTATAAGTGAAGTAACTAACTTACTCTTCGATAATAATTTCTTTAATCTAATTACTTTTCAAGCGAATTTATACCATTAACAAATGGAAATGTGTCAGATAACCTTTGTCTGAAATTTCACTATGGATGGAAGTTAGCAATCGGGATATAAAAAAGTTTCTCGGTTTACTAGGGACAAACGAAAAAGTCAAAATGGAAAAATTACTGGTCAACTAATCTTTTGCTTGAAGCACACAAATTTTCTAAAATTATGATTAGAATGAGGTTCGATCGAATCCTTACATTCTTTCATCTTAACGATAATTCACACGTTACATGTAATAAAGACAGAGTTGAAAAAGTCAATAATAATACCACGGAGAAGACTTCAAGCCTGGTATAATCCGATAAAAATAATGAAACATGTGATATTATCGGGAATGCTTTGTAAAAGTTAGATCGATTACATTTGCAACTTCGAGATTTATTCGAAGAAAGGCATAATGTTACAAGACATTGTGTTATCCGTTTTACGGTCTTTTATTAGTTTTTAACATTTTTACCAAATTAATTAATACAAAGGCGCTTAAAATAATTATTACCACGTTCGAGATATCAGGGAAGAACAAAAACAAACAAAAGATATATGAAAGAAGATGTTCGAGCAGATCAATATTTGGGGAAAAATTATATATTAAATAAAAAATATAAAATGGTATAAAAAGGTGGCATTGTTTTTTTTTAATCAATTGTTCCAACATGCACGTAGTTGCATGTTATATACAGTATATTTAACCCGAAAAAATTATTAAATATCATAATTATTACATATATAATAAGTTACATATAAATTAAGTTTAAAAAAGTATATTGAGAATTTATTTAAATATTATTTGTTTTATATTCAACTGCAGAAAAATAAAAATAGCCGGTTGCACGGCAGATCGTTTTTCTTTTTCTTTTTATATTCGAAATAACCGGTCAGCAAAATGTTATGTCAAAGAATATAGAAACGAAACAGGTTTACTGAATTCGAGCCAAACGATGAACGTTGAATTCTTAATCAGAAATAGAGGATTCCGTTGAACGTACCTGTACAATTGTAGACGTAAAGCTTTTCAAGATTTTTATTCGTCAGCGAAATCTGTCGTAAAATTTCGTCGCTGTCCTTTCTGCGATTAATCGTCAATTCCTTCAGGAACGGCATGTTTCTTAGCTTCCCAATTATCTTGGACGTGTCCTCGTTACGGTTCGTCACCTACGGCATGGATATACACGTTCTTGCTATATTCTTTCGATGCTGTTAACCGATCGATCTATCCTAAATATATATTTCATAGTCTCTTAAGGGTTGATACCAAATTTTTGTTTCATGGGTAAAAAAAAAGAAAAGAAAATATATAAAAATTTGTTACTATTTTTTGAAAGGCGAACGAATGTTTGTGTGATTTTATTTTTAAGGTTAAACAAGGAATGGCCTACTTTACGTAATGAAAATTGCTTTCTTTCTTATTTTTAGACTATTTAAAAAATCATCTCTTTACCCATTAATGTAGAATTTTCTTTTTTCTTTATTAAAGATTTCAAAACGAAAACAATCAAACTAGTTTAGTAAATATTTAAGTGTGAATATGGACAAAATTATATTATTCCAACTGTTTTTTTATGAAGTATTAACAAATGGTTGAATTTTTAATTTATATAACTTATATATATATGCTTATACATAAAAATATACATTATATAGCTATTATATTATCCATATAACTTATTATATAGATTAATCCTCTATAATTCGATTTTGTGTTTATGCCTAAAAGAAAAATTATACAATGTGAAACTTTATATATATAGTATATAGTATAGTTATAATATACTATTATAGTATAATATAAGTATAATATAATAATGGTAGTACAAATGATACTGTTATTTATATAATATATTATACTTAATATAATATAATTGCATACTATAATATACTTGTTACTTATACTTAATAAATGAAAAATTATCTTAATATGAGCTTATTATGGATATGAGCTAAATTAATATTATAGTAAAAAATAAAGAACGAAATAATACAACTTATAAGATGGACAAGCAGGAGCTTGTGACTTAAAAGTTGCATGACAACGTTGCATGATTAATAGTTTTCAATTTTGTTAGCGTATGCATTAAAGGGTTAAAGATTCGATTATATTAACCAGATATGTAGCAAGAAAAAAAAAAAGAAAGTCAGTCGCGTGTTTCGCGATCTTATCGTTGACGAAAATTTCGTTCGAAAGCCAATCGGACGTGCACCCTGGTAATATATTATAATAATCACCTCGTACGTGCGCCAAACGACGGGATCTTGCATGATACCTTCAAAGTACTTAGACACGCGACCCATATTGGAAAGGTCTTTCTGAGATAGGTATGATAGAATTTGTAGAATGAGTTCAACGGGAATGGATTCGATGTTTGCGGGTTTGTTGTTGTTGTAATGTGACGAAGATGAAGACGAGGATGACGAAAATCCGCAATGCCTAACGACTTTGGCACGTTTCCCAACGTTCTCCTCTTCGTTGATCGCGACCTTGTCCATCCTCCTTGTATTTCCATTTCGTTGAACACGTCAATGCGCCGCTTCCTCCACTGGCCCATATCATATAACCAATATCGATGTAGTCAATCCTTTTTCTTTCGTATTTCACGTACGTTAATTCGACATAACCGTTTAACTTAAAATTTGGACGTTTTTTTAACTTTCAAAGCATCATTTCACTTTTGTTTCAGACATTATCTGAACGTGTCTATGTGTTTATATTCGCGCATGTGTGTGTGTGTGTGTGTGTGTATGCACAAACAGGATGATTATAAATTAAGGACTAATTGAATATCTCATTTGTTAGGAGCGATAGGGAAAATATTTTGTTAATAAAAGTTTCATGATTTCACATGTCAAATATTTTAAGAGTATGAAATAAAATACTCGATTTCTGGTTAAAACGGAAGTTTGTAAAATGTCCCCATTTATCTCTAAATATTAAAATATCTGGTTAGACTGAACTTAATAAAATAATTTTTTTTTATAGATTTGTTTGATACGAAAGAACACATCAAATGGTGCTAATTTTTTTTGCGGATCAAGTAGTGATGGAAATTTCAAAGTCTAATTCATTTTTTAAAATGATATTACATATTTTTTTCTCATAGTTCAACGGCATCTGTTGAGACGAATTCTTTTATTATTATAAAATGTTATAAATCATATTATAAATTGGTGAGTTTTTAACTAATATAATTCTGTATCACTGATTGCTAATTGTTAGGTCGCACGTTGTAAAAGTAAGACCGAACTTCTTACGAAATAAATATTGATTACTTAGATTGGTCATTTGAGAATCACAAAAGGAGATAAGAAGTTCGTTTTATCTTTGCAACAGTATTATTGTATTATATTATATTGTATTATATTATAGCAAAACTTATATGATAAAGTAAATATTCGTGTAATTATCAAATGTATCAGTGTAATTATTATATATTATCAATGAAAATGAAAATAAAAATGTTCAACGTGAAAAGAAATCCAATGTGTTCTTCATTAAATCCTATCATTATTCTCCTAATCCAAAAAATTGGCCTTCCCATTTCATATTCTGGACTAACCGAATATTTGTCCCTCACGTCGACTTTAGCATGAGATACACGCGAAATTATGCCACCTATTTCTGTGTCATGTGATCCTGATACAATTCTCGATTAGTGGGAAAAATTTTTGCTTCGTTCAAAATATGAATTTTTGAACAACAGAACATAACACCTAAAGGTGGCATGTTTTTACGTGCCACTTCTTCACACGTCATGTGATCCTAATGTAAAACTCAATTTGCGGGAAGTCCCGTCGTTTCGTTTAAAATTAGAATTTCTAAACAGAAGACCATAACTTATCCAGAGGTAGCATGTTTTTCATGTGCCACCTCTTCTTAAGTCATGTGATTCTGATACAAAACTCGATTTGCAGAAAAATCTTTCGTTTTGTCCAGAATTTGAAAATGGTGGGCCAATTATTTGGATAAGAGGAATAATGGTAGGTTTTAATGGATAACACATTGGATTTTTTTAATATGTTAATCATTTTTATTATTAATATATATGGTAAATACACTGTATTTTGTAATTTATGATTATACAATTTTATATGAAATCTATAATTTATAATCATACATATATTATCTTTATCATATAAATTGCTTTTTAATATAATACAATATAATGCAATACAATACAATATAATTTTGCAACTAATGTCTATCGAACTATAGGAAGTATAATATGTAGTTTCATTCGAAATAATAAATTTGGCTTCGAGATTTCATCGCACCATTTGACCTATAACATAAAAATTGGCACCACATGATGCATATTTTCAAAAATCAAATCAGTAAAAGAATTGTTTCTGTAGGTTCAGTCTCTTTCAAGATACTTTAATTTTTCGATATAAATGAGTTTCTTTCTCTCTCTCTCTCTCTCTCTCTCTCTCTCTCTCTCTCTCTATCTATCTATCTATTTATCTATCTATCTCTACGTGCGTGTGTGTGTGTCTGTGTTTATATGTGTTATAGATGCATAATTTTTACAGTTTATCGAATATATTAAACGGCTTTCTTCCTTTTCCGTCTTATGCAAACGATGAATTACAATCGTATAATCACGATAGTGACTCACGCACCGTCCATTCGTCGCCACCTGTTTTTATGTTCTGCGTGATGAACGAGGGTACCATAATGTGACATGCAGATTTTTATGTTAATTAAAAAAAAGGTGATTCATAAGTTATTTCATAAAAAAAAAGATTAATAGATCTAGTTATCCATAAACATTTTTAATGTTAATATTTTAAGTCTCGCCACTTTCCTATATTCTATTTTTGTGCTCTCTTTCTCTTTCTTTTACTTCTCTCTCTCTCTCTCTCTCTCTCTTTCTCTCTCTTTCTCATGAACACATACACGTACCTCTTTCTCTATTTATTTCTTTCATTTTTTTTCTATTCTCCAAACGATCATTAAAACTAAAGTGTAGGAAGTCAGACTTTACATAAGTACGACCTTTCGTGACGCGTTTTCGTGTAAAACTTTTTAAAGCCCGAAAACCTTTACCCGATGCAATGACATTTCAAATGCGAAGCTCGAAATATGAATACCACGTTCTTATTTGTATTCTCGTATGTCACTGGTTTTCTCTAACATATCTGTATCCGTTAATCCTTTGATTCGTACGCGACAAGTCGATTTGCCGTCTAAAAGCGTAGGCACGTATCACGTTTATATCCAGAACATCATTAACATTCTGATATAAGGAAGGTAAAGCGTGCGATAATATACTAGGAAATCAATGCCATATTTTGTGTGTGTGTGTGTGTGCGCGCGCGCGCGTGTGGTGCGTATCTTCATAAGCGCAAGAATGCTTGGCATAATAAGTTCGAATATTCTACTCTTCCGTTGTATAAGTTGTAAAGCTCACATATATACTAAAATGACGTCTTGTCATTCAAGGTAGACTCTATTTCCCTTATTTGTGGCCTTACAAACTTTACTTCATGCATAATTTGATCTTCGGTATAATAAATATGTTCTGTAAATGGACAAACCTCGATAAATAAATTCATTCTGAGCGTATGAAATTATGACAAGATTTCTTTTTTCCCTTTTCTTTCTCTCTTTCTTTCTTTTCTATTTTTAGTACAAAATAGTCTAAAAGAACAAAGTTTTTTACCCGTCATGTCGATGAAAAATTATAACGAGGTGAAGCCTTAAGATCTTTAAGGACTTGGCTGACTAGCTTACATACGGCGACGTAAGAAATACACCCTGACATAATTTCCTTTGGCTAATCCATATTACAAGATCATCGACGTATACGTCGATCGATATCAGTTATGTTAATCATAATAATTCACAAAATGTAGAACAGATAAGTACAAAACATCGAAAAGAATATAGTACTAGTTTAGATGTATCCTGTCGAAATATTTTTCGATTGAAAGTACATTTTATATTCTTTTATTATCTAATATAGTAAATGGAGAATATAAAATAGACTATACACACATACACACACACATGTATTGTAGATACAGTATGTCTGATTCAAATGTATAGACGCGATTTTTTTTTTTAATGTTAAAAATGCAAAATATGTTTCAGAAGAATGTTATGTTGGGACACATAATAATAGTAATAATTATTTGATTACGTGATAATTTTGAAAAGTACCACCAAGGTCAAGTTAAAATATTTTTATTTAACCCTATATTCTTTATTACATTTTCTTTCTTATTACTGATGTCGTACAGTCTTCAAACACTACTTTTGGTATCTTCGGACATTTTAGACTTTTTTTCGAAGATAGCTGAAGATGCCAGACATAACCCTAGACGAAACCCCAGATGCAACCTTAGATGAAACTTAAGATGCAATGAGTTGAACTGAATTAATCCTTTCCTGTTTTGTCCGATTTTGTTCTGTCCTGTCCTGCCTGTTCCTATCCTATTGTATCCTCTCTTGTTTCCCCCTATTTTGTCCTATTATGACCTTTCCCATCATGTCATTGAAATAGGCATGCCAGCATTAGCATGCTTTTACATCCTCTACATTCTTAAGGACACATTTATACATTTTGTTATATATCGATATGGTTGAATTTAATTTTCGTTTAAACATTTTACGGTAAATTTGATATGATTTCATTGTTTGTTATTTCAGGGTCGATCATGTTGTCCCAAAGGAAAGCCACTACAATAAGAAAGTTGGAGGGAAAACGACCGAAAGAGTCGATGTCATCCTCCAGTCTTTCTGGTATGTCACAATTATCGAATAGTAGCGAGGAAACTCTCGAACCTTTCGTGCATAAACCACACAATTCTAATACCGAAAAACGGTGAGTATTGGAAAACTATTTAAATGGATACGTTGTCCTTAATTTGTATGCCATTCGATTTTATCCGTACGTGATTGCACATAGCAAATCGTTTTTGAACATTTTTCTTGTGTATCTTTACTCTCAAGATAATTATTATTGAAATTTCTTTGATTGAGTAAATGTAGTACGCGGTATGCATAAGTATATCTAATTACCGGAATGTACAAGGATTTCTCTAATTATCAAAGTAAAAGGTCTCGCGAATACTTAAAAGAAGTGAACGTAATTATTTTATATAACTAATTATCGCGAGACTGTTAATCGTGACTCGAGCGAGCGAACAGAACGAGTGAAAGTTCGATTAGTACGCTTCCCTTCCTAATTACGAATTATGTTGCTTTGTTACTTCGTTATCGTTAAATCAACTTTTTTTTCTTGTTTTCAAAAATTCTAGCGATAAAACGTTTCCTCGCTTACCGACATTCGATATGAACGAGAAACAGCGCCATCTGTTAATGTAGTGTTACAACAAATCGATCTATATTACCATTGCATTTTTAACATACGTTAAAAGTTCAAAATTCTTTTCTGCGTTATTATTATATGCGCTTTATGTCTTTCTTATTACTGAATTACAGCACAACGAAAGAACAGAGCCCAATAAGCAACGAATGGCTGTTAAGTAGTCCTATTGGAAACAAAGCGCCTACTTTACGTTTTAAGTAAGCATATATACATTCCGTCGATCTAATTATTAATGATGTTTATGCATTATTTCCCATTGTTCTATTCACTCTTTCAGATGTTGTGCTTTGTCTACACCTCCAGAAGATCCACCAGCTAAACAGTTACATATGACATACAAAATTTTTCAAACTGACACCAAGCTTATAAATCTTTTACTACAATCCCATGGCCTATCAGAGGTAAGTGTAATATATTTAAAAAAAAAAATTAAATTAAATATTATAAAAAAGAAAATAACACATTATAATTTACTTATAACTAAAAGTTTGTATCTTATGGAAATAGAGACTAAACTTATAACCGTAAAACATTATTATAGGAAGGATTATCTAAAAATGTATAACATAGATATATTCTTCAATTATTATAATTTGACACGAATATATATACAAGAAGTACAATTTTTCTTATTGCTGTTTACTTGAAACAAGATAAGAATTATAATTTTTAATTTCCTTTATAATTTGAATGAATATAATTTGATTCATATCTCCAATGATTTAAATCATCTTGTCATTTGATTTATACTCAAGAAAGTATCCCAGTTATTGATGACATATATTAATGTCTATATTAGATTTAATTCCTGCCATTATATTCTTATTATGTTCAAATAACAAGGCTTAATAAGGACAGAGAATTGTTTGAACTTTGCAATATACTATTAAGTCTCATGTTATTTATATTATACTTTGATTGAGTACTTGAATTAATATTATTGCACGTTATAATATATAGCATTTGAATAATGAATATTCATATGTAGCATTTTAATTTTCAAAATATAATTTTATATTAACTTTTATTATTTGAAAATGGCAACTCCATTTTATTTTACTGTTTATCCTTTTGGTTTTTCAAAATCTATTAGCTCAACCTTACTATCTAAATTGAATTTTTAATACTGATAAATGAGGAGTCTTTAAAAAATGGAAATATATAGATTTTTATAGAACAGCTAATAATGTCATGGTCTTAAAGATGCTGAAAAGGCTGTCTCAATGATAAAATTATCAGCCTTGATACGTGCTATTGAATACAATTGCTCCAAAACCAATGAGAACCAGGACACAAATCCACATCTAAATTTGCGCGTGCTAACGTCGTTCGTAACATCGTCACACCTTCACAATCCAATCCCCAATTTGCCAAATTACCAATTCTTCGTAAACGTTTGCAGTTTTGAAACATATTTAACACAGTAGTTGCAGACACTTTGCTAGCTTCATATATATAAAAACATGTTAAATTTTGCACTAAACTATTTTCGTTTTTGTCAGATTTTCTACCACTTCTCGGTCTTGTGGGAATACTCAATAATTTTTCTAAGTGTTCATTTGTAAGATCAAAACAACTGTGAATATGAAGCGCAGTCAATTCTGGTGCCAAGGAGAGAATTTTCGTTATAGCTAAGGCATTTACTGTGTGTCCCAATTGAACTTTTCTCAAATATTTGAGAGGCGGTGGATCTGATCCTTCTGTCCATATTATACTGAAACCATCCTTGGTCAATATTCTGAGATTAGGGCAATTACTGAAGATTTCTTTCAAATCTATTTGTATTAGATTTTCATGTTGTATTATTCGAAGATTTAGTTCTTTCAAATTTTGACCATTTGTGTGTAAATAATCATAGAAACCATCTAGCCATTCTCTTTGTGCTGGAATACCATGTACAGTCAAAGAAGTGACATAGGGAAACAATCGTAGTGCTTCAGGAGGATGGTGAGGTTCAGCAATATGTAACTTCTCTACTCGTGGACATGCTTGAGCAAGAAGTTCTAGACGAGCTGGCGTTGTTCTGCAGCTTCTTGCTTGCGTTAAAGAAAATGGAGTTTTCAATCCAATAAGTCCTCTGTTCATAATTTCTACCACCCTTCCCATATGACTGTATTCTGCCAAAGATTCGAGTTGTGGTACATATACTAAGGCCAAAAGTACACCTGCGCTTGTAACACTAGTACTTGCAACGTTAAGAACTCTAAGCGTATCACAAATAAAATTTCGACTTTCATAATACTCCAACAAAACACCTTGCTTCTCTTTCTTTTCGGATTTAGAACCTCTCATCTTTAATCTAGATGATAGCAAGGTTTTCAATTTGGACCAACTAGTAGGTTCTTGTGTAGTCGTATGTGGTGCTTTATCTCTAAGTTCAATTTGCAGCAATAATTGTTTTAAGCCTGCATCCGTCACTTGTCTCGAACATGCTACATCTAGAACTACTAACTTAGGGCATGCTTTCCCAATGACTTGAAGTACAGCATCACTAGCTATATTGCGAAGAGTCAAACTTAACAAATTTTTCATGTTCAATAGAGCAGATCTTAACAACTTGCAATCTAATCTCAATAATGCAGAACGAGCCAGTTCTAGAGATTCTAGTCCAATTCCTTCAGAAGCTAATAACTTTAGGAGCGACGTTTGATGGCTGCATCCGTAGTAACAACAAAGAATCACCCTTAACTGCTTTATATCATGACCAAGAAGCAGTGCTAGTAAATACAGTGGAGCAGGACCAGAAATGAGAGTTGAACCATCCGATGAGGGACCGTACAGCATTCTCGAAGTTTCTTCAATAACTTGAGAGCGCAGACGTGCGGGTAAGGCATTGATATAATATGGCCTGATAGTCTGTTTTGCGAAAGCAAGCACCTGTGCTGCCGATGATTCTTGAGAAAGCACTTGCAACCGGCGGCACGTCCCGTCGAGTTGTTGGCACACTTGTCCCAAACTAAGTCCCTCTAGGGAATTAGGCTGACGGTGGCCAGGCATCTTCTCTTGTTCATTCACTGAAAATATAATAAATCATTGTTTCAAATGTCATATGCTCTCTCACTCTCTTTGACATTATCACATAGATATACGGGACGTATATGACAGTAACGTGTAGATATTAATACACGATTACATAAAGCAACATTCAAAAATCACTTATACGTAAAACTATTGTAAGCAAATAATACGATAAATTATGAATATCTAAAAATGCGGCTCAAACTGCGGGAAATCGATACTTTGAGGTTAACCGCAATAGACCGTCAGAGTATCACATACTTTCGTACCTCGTTTTACGGCAGATTAAGAAAAAGTATATGACGAAATCGTATCATCGAAAAGTATGATTCGAGATTTCGATCTTATTCGTTAATTAAGGAAGTCATCAAAATCGGACCGAGAAGTTGACGAAAATATTTCGAGTCTTTACGAAAAAAATGTAATCGATCGAATCATCGGACTACTCTACTCTCCTCTACCTTATTCATAGCAGTCGATTTTTGTTCGAGTCGTCTCTTTTCTCAGATCCGTTGAGCACCAGAATTCTGATTGTGCATTGTGACGAAAATGTCTCCGACTACATTTCAAGAATTATTTCTCGAGAGGGATGAAAAAAGAAGGGTGAATAGAATATAGCTGCATATACATGCGCAGTTTTGTAGAACGTCGTACAATTTTAGGATAAAGTCAGAGATAGATAGTTTAGTTGAATTTAAAGAGGAACGTACACATCGATGTCGTCTTGTTAGGTTCTTTTCTTTTTTATATCAATTTTAATTTATCTTACATATAAATTTATATATATATATATATATATATATATATATATATATATATATATATTCTTTTCTTTTTCTAATTTAATTTATTGAAATAATTGAAAGGAAAAACACGCGATTCGAGAATCGATTGATAACGCGCAATATTTCAAATATCCGCAGTGTTTACCAAGGAATGGTTACATCGATTTACATCCAGAAGTATAAATAATCCGATTGACATTATCTCCTAACGTTTTTTTATTTTTTCTTGCTTTTATTTTCCGTTTTTACTCTTTGTTTTCTACCATAAAACTTTACATATTCAGTTGCATGTAAATAAGGCGAGGGTAAATAAATATAATGTCGTAGTATATGGTTGTGGAATTAAACGGAGACGAAAGGATTCGATTATACCGTACGATCGTTATTAAATATTTTTCGTCAATTCGTTCATTCTCCTTTATGTATTATTCAAGATCGAATAATCGTAGTTATTACATTGTCAACTTTTGTTGCAATTTAAAAAGAAAGATATAACAGGAAGTAATTTATTGTATGGCACACGTAAGAATGTGTTGAAATTTTCGTTGAAAAGCTAATAAATGCGCGAGAGGACCTTGAACAGTAGATATAACAAACGTTCTGAATACACGCGCGCACCTCTCTCTCTCTCTTTCTCTCTGTATGCAATACAAAACTTAAAAGTATCACCGATGGACTCTTTTAATGTTATGTATATTATCCATTGGTCGTGTGTATTTATCATGTGTAATACATTTTGCTTTGTCCCAGTTAATATCTGTTATTATTGATAACTAAAAAACACAACCGTGAGCGTACACACACCACACACACACGTACGTACGTACGTCCGTTTCTCGACACATACATGCATGCACGTGCTTGTGGTTGAACGTTTTTAGACGTTATTTGTTTTTTATTTGTTGTCGAGAATAGAAATTTATTTTCGTCAAATAAATTTCGATCATCGTCACGATTCTTTCGTCGTGACCGTAGGAACCAGAAGAAGAACTTGAGATATCTCTGAGAAACCATTAAAATTCTATTCGACGCTCGTTCACGTGCTCGTCCTTTTAAATATTTGTTTATATCACGAAATGAGGAAGTTCATGATCGGCAGATCGAAGATTTGCGTTCGTCGTTTTCATCGTACCGAAGGATATACATATAAGCGAGGGCTTGCCTCACCTCACGTGAATTTTACTTTAAAGAAAGTTACGCACGCACTCACTCACTCACGCATACTCGCTCGCGTTTCAACGCATCACGATGTAATACATCGATTTTCAAAATCAACGACGATAGTCTCGATATACCTTGACATTTAGATGTAAGACGAACGCGAATAGACGCCGCTTATATACGGCATTTCGTGTCTACGGAGGCAATAATCTATCGATTTTTGTCGTTTCTTTTTAATTTCTATTTTTTCCCCCTTTCCTTCTCTCTTTTTCTTTATTCCTTTTTTCTTTTCTTTCGTTTCAAATAAAACGGATTTCTCATCAAGCTAGATATTCCTGTTTTCCAAAATAGCGAACGAATTTTTATTATCATATTATTTACGCGATTGACAAGGTGAACAAGTTTCTTACTTATCTGTTTTAATTTAACATTATTTTTTCTCTCTTAATAACATTCAGATTCCAATCGTCTTTAGCGAAATAAACGAGACGCGTTTTATTTTAATAAATATTTTCTTCCTTTTTTATCTTAATCTTATATAATGTAATCTTTAATACATAACATTATCTAATCTGCTTTGAACTCTCAAACTTGTAACTCTTTACGTTTCATAGATATACAGGATGTACATATATACGTAGAATGATACCGTATGTTGATGATTTTAGTATACAAAATAGATATAAGAAAAGGTTTCGTTTGACTTTATTTTCATATACATATTTATTTGTATCGCCAATAAATATATAATTATCTGTCGAATAATATTATCAATGAATACGAACAATAATCGATACTTTAGAAAAGTTCCTGAAAAGATCAATGAAATGTTTTCAGTTTTGTGACTTTTACAATTCGAATGTATTCTCTACGTGGATAGGAATCGATAAAATATCTAAAAATTATTCAAACAATTTGAGAATTTAATAGATAAATATTTATTATTATTATTATTATTATTATTATTATTATTATTATTATTATTATTATTATCATTGTTATTGTTGTTATTATTATTATTATTATTATTATTATTATTATTATTATTATTTTGATAACTCCCGAATTCACGTATTACATATATACCTTGTATATGTATTATTTCCTATACTAAGAAATGTCCGAAATTTTTGTTCGAAAAGTTTGACTATATTTAAAAATAAATTCTTACTCTTTTGTATCGTTTAATCGATTTGACAAATGTCGCAATGATTTTTGCACTGGGGAAATATATATATATATAAATATGTGTGTGTGTGTGTGTGTTTTCTTTTTCTCCACAAACGATCAGATTAATGTAAATATCGATAACATTGTTACACGCCTGGCGAAAAGACACGTCCGAGTTGTAACTTCGTATGATCGCGACTGATGCCGATACTACATGATAGAAAATGCAATCGGTTTATGGAACGAAGAGACACGATGGTGTATAACGCGGCGTCATGGAACCGGTTTTTCACGACTGGCCGATTATTAAAAAGTACAAACTTCATTTTTCCTTCGGTTTGAAATTCTCAGACAACCAACGGTTACTCTTTTAACTAAACGAGCCGATAAAATCGGTGAAACGAATTCAGATGACACGTGCTCGAAACTCGTTTTACGTTTACTTTAAAGAAGGAAAGAAAGATTAAAAATTTTTTTTTTTAAATTCCCGCGCTACTGAATCGAAGTTGATCAATCGTATGACGTGGTCGATTTTATATTTGCTAATTCGAATAAATTCTTTTTTTTTCCTGTTTCATCTCAATTTCTTTTTCTTTTTTTTTATGACGAAGCGAACGATTACTGGCTATAATTAATTTCTATGAATCATTTTTGTAATCCTAAATTTTTGAAATTTTCGAACAAGTAAGACAATCATTAGTCGTTTTTTCCTGTTTTAGATATATTTTTTTCTTTTTTTTTTTATTTCTTTTAAAGAACCGGACTCTAATGTATTTTTTATGAATTATTTATTTAATTCTCCGAATTTTTAAAATTTCAACCGTGTAAATAATTTTATATGATCAATTAGTCATTCGAATCAATCATCATCTCTTTTTCCTGTTCACTTAACATTGTTTTTTTTTTTAAACAAACGAATGATTATTGATTATAATATATTTTTATAAATTATTTATTCAATCCTAAATGATTACAAGTTTTGATCGAATATAATGTTGATCATGTTGTGATCATCTTATTTATTAATTTTCCTTAATTAATTTATATATATTATTTATTTAATTAATTATTAAGCCATTCGAATTAATCTATTTTTCCTTTCTACTTAAATTTGTTCAGATAAAGAAGCGTACAATCTCACCGATTATGATATATTTTGATGAATCATTTCTTATTTTTTTTTAATCTTGATTTTAACAAATTTTTGAATGAGTAAGAAATCATGTTGAAAATACAATCATGTTATACGACCAATTAAATCGGTCGAACAGATTAGATTTTAATACTTATTTATAAAAAACGAGTATGTTTGTCAATTATAATAAATATTTATGAATTCATTCATTTGATCCGAGATTTTTTAAAATACTCGTACCAGTCGAACGCGTTTAGTTCGAATTTATAATCGATGTTTCTTCATAATTTCATCTTTCTCATCTCTTCTTATTTTATTTTTATTTCTTTTTTAGAAATTCCAAAACAAGGAATGTAAAATTTATCGTTCTCTTCAATCGTAATATTATTATGTGTGTCTGTGTACAACGATGAAGATCGAGGAAAAATCACGATCATTATTAAGTCAGAAGACATTCGCATCGATATCGCGCAGCGTCATTTCTCTCTCTCTCTCTCTCTCTCTCTCTCTCTCTCTCTCTCTCTCTCTCTCTCTCTCTCTCTCTCTCTCGCTCTATGATTCGGTCTTATGCGTACACACGTTCGATTTCAAAGCGCAAAAGCCTTTTTTTGCGGGAAAACTATCGACTCGCGTCATGCGACGTAACGTGAGGTGGTAATCCCGTTGGATTATTACTACAAATGGAGGAATGAAACGATGATATAGTGCGTAATCAATGTAAAACTTAAATAATGAATTCGTCGGATCGTGATTCAAAGAGGATGCGTACGGGATTTTTATCGATTGATCGACGACGCATAATAGAGACGAATAAATCTCCCTTGTGATTTATAATGTATTCGTTTTCGAAGGTTAACTCGATCACCCTTTCCTTTTCCTTTTTGCCATCTTTTTCATATCCGTTTTTCTGACGTATAAATAAAAGGAGATAATAATAACAATAACAATAATAATAATAATAATAATAATAATAATAATAATAATAATAATAATAATAATAAAAATAACAATAATAATAATAATAATAATAAACAGCAAAGTATGTTAACGACACGTCAATCTGCTACCGCTGATTAAGAGGAAACAATCGTTTTGATTATTACCGGGGAAAAAAACTTGCTGCATTTAAAAAGATCTTGATCACGACGTAAATACACGTGTTGTCCGATACGTTTAATCCACGTGCTTTGATAATCCATTTTTCTATTTTTAACAAACCAATGGATTCGTCTATCGATACTTAAAATAAGATGTTTTGTACTAAACGCTGCTTAGCTCTCATTCGTTTCAATATCGATTGAACGATATTTAGATATAAGAAGGGGTAATCGAACGAAAGTGGATGTCATTGAATACAATTATTCTGTTCTTGACAATCGATAGAAGAGAAAGAACGAAAGAGAAAAAAAAGAAGAAAAAACTTAACTGACCCATCGATTATCGTTACTGGTTGATTTATTTTGTTTACGACTTTGTTACGAATTATTGTCATTATTATTTGTCTATATAACCTTATCTAATTGAAAAACAAGGATCACGATGAATAAAGATATAAACCAAAGATGTTTCTAACGAATTAAAGGTTAATTTATCGAAGAAACTTAAGATATTGAGAACGATAAAGTTCGAACATTCTCGCTTCGATATATACGATTAATAACATCGTTGATCTCCAAGATCCCTTCGATCAAGAATCTCACATTGTTCTGTCAACGAAGCAACACCGTGCGCGTTGCTTGATATTTCCTTTGATTACGTTTATCACTGAGATAACGAGAAATGCGATGCACGGATGAGTATGGGCAAGTATAGTGACGTTAATTTTGAGATAATGACCACGTAGTATAGTCGAGTTCACTATAAAAAATAATTACAACATATAGAATGTAATCAGCAAAAAATTTTCAATATTTTACTTAACTGTATCTACTTCGTGAATTTTCACAAAAAAAGAAGAAACAAAAAAATAGAAGAAGAAAAAAATATATCCTCGTCATTTTTGAACGTACGATTTATAAACAAAAAAGCGCACGCAGTATGTACTTCGAAATAAGGATGTCGGGTTTTTAAAAGGTTCGTTAAAAATAAAATTAAAAAGGAAAATATAATAATAATAATAAGAAGAAGAAGAACAACAATAACAACAACAACAACAACAACAACAACAACAACAATAATAATAATAATAATAATAATAATAATAAAATTAGAACCGCGCCAAATCTCGACGGCATCGATCTCGATCTTCTTCCGAAGTTAGAAATCCGGGCGCACAACCACGTGACTGATTCGAAATCCCGGACGGGTACGCTGCACCCGTGCATACGTAAGTTACATAAAGACAAACATCGAATCGACGTTGCGAGTCTAACTTTCACTGGACCATTTTCCTTACCCCGCTATTCTTTCTATCTTTTTTCCTCTCTCTCTCTCTTTTCTTTTCTTGATTTTTAAAATTTTATTTATTTATTTATTTATTCATTCACCATTCATTCATTCATTCATTCATTCATTCATTCATTCATTCATTCATTACATTTCATTTCATTTCATTCAAGTTTTTATCAAACAGTTTGTTCGTATTTCGACGTTACTTTCTAGTTGGGATATCGAGGTCGGTGGCTTTGAAACGCGACTCCTCTGTTTTTTCTTTCTTTTTTTATTAATTCTTTTTTCTCTCCCTTCGATCTTCGAAGCTTTTAATTCATTTATAGTAATAGGATCGGATTAAAAAAATTAACGGGAGGGGGGAAAGAAAAAGAAAGAGGGTAACCTTCGCGTATACTTATCTTTAAAATAGTGTAAAATGAAGCTAAAAGAGAAAGAGAGAGAGAAAGAGAGAGAGAGAAAGAGAGAGAGTCGAACAAACGAACGAAGAAACAAACGAATGAACAAAATAGCCTACCTTGAAACAAGCAAGTCCCCTACGGGTGTCTCCTGAGCGGCAGCTCGTGCTAGACTGCCGTACCATCGAAATTGCGTGTGTCTCGTGTGTGTTGCTCTTCGGCTTGCGACCTCGTCGTCATAGTTGCCGCCATCGCCGCTACCGTCGCGCCACCGCAAGCGCAATCGATGTCATCTTCGTCACCCTTGTCAACGATGAGAATCTAAAGCTCCCGTCGAACGTTTACTACTTCTGTATGTAAGTTTTCCAATCGTTGAAGGACATCGATGAATACGCGACGACATAATTTATTTATTTATTTAACGATACGACGCACCATGATTATTGGACACGTTGACAATCGAAGTCCAAGT
>OU426858.1:1873370-1953370 GCA_911387685.1 Dolichovespula media
TATTTTTCAGGTGCCCATGAATGAAACAGATTTTAATATATTGTGGATGGGAAATCACCCAAAGCCGGATATTCTTCGTAACTTGCAATCTTATCAAAAAGTTAATCACTTTCCAAGGTAAAGATTAATCATAATAATAAATTAAAATTATTTATACAATTTATGCGGAACAAATTTATGAGTAAATTAATATATTTGCAGATCATACGAGATCACACGGAAAGATCGATTGTATAAGAACATTGAGGCAATGCAAAGAAGTAAAGGCTTGCGAAACTTGGATTTCATTCCACAAACCTTCCTTTTACCCAGTGAATCAAGAGAATTACTTACCGCGCATTTTAGGTACCGAGGACCTTGGATCGTCAAACCAAAAGCCAGTTCTCGTGGACGCGGAATTTATATTGTTAATAGTGTGAGCATAATAATTTTTAGGTATGATTTTATGTAGAGATAGGCGTAAGAGATAGGAGTTTCTGTATAGCTATAGTTTATCTTCAATTTTCGGTGATTAAACTGTTATTCCTTTTTTATTATAATACGCACACGCGCGCGCGCGCGCTTACGCTTTTTATCTAATAATCATTCATAATTCTTTAATATTTGTATTACAGCCTGAGAAAATCCTTACAGATGAATCTGTGATAGTTGCACAATATATAAATAATCCATTGTTAGTGGATGGGCACAAATGCGATTTACGTCTCTATGTTGCTGTAACAAATTATGACCCATTATTGATATATCTATATGAAGAAGGATTAGTGAGGTTTGCAACTGTTAAATATGATGGTGGTAATCAATACGTTTGGAATCCTTGTATGCACTTATGTAACTACAGCATCAATAAATTCCATGTAGATTATGTTAAGTAAGTTACATTCTTCTCTATCCTCTAGTTTACATTATATTTGACATATATATGTGTGCATGAAATTCAATGTGTTAATTAAACCTCATTTCATAAACTATGTATTTCTTCTTTTAAATATAGACAGATGCAGAAGATGTAGGTCATAAGTGGACATTATCCGCATTATTAAGACATTTACGTTCTATTGGTCAAGATACTGAACAACTAATGCAACGTATCGAAGATATTATAATTAAATCAATTTTAGCTACTGCATCTGGAATTGTTAGCGGTGTTAAACAATTCGTCAAACATCCGGAAACATGTTTTGGTAATAATAATTACGATTTAATAATTGTATCATTACAATATTCTTATACCCCTATGACATTTCCAACTCTGCACGATATATATATATATAGTTTGTTTTTGTATTTTTGCTTGATGTGTAAATAGCTTATTTATCCAGAATCCATGATTGAAATCCTTTTTGCATCATAGAATTGTTTGGTTTTGACATCCTGATTGATGATACTTTGAAACCTTGGTTACTGGAAGTAAATCTGACACCATCATTGGGATGTGATTCTCCACTGGATGTCAGATTAAAATCAGCATTAATAGCTGATTTACTTACTCTTGTTGGTATTCCTGCTGTTGATCCAATATTACGACCTCAAAGTATGCACCTAAATCGTTCTTTGGCTAATCCCACTAAAAGAATGGCTGGTGTAAGTTTACAAAGTAAAACGTAGTAAAAAAGATTTTTATTATCCTCTTTTCTACATGTACATTCACTTCTTTTAATTTTATGCAGTATCGAAGAGTGCAATCCGCGGAAACATTAGCTCATAAAAAAAAAAGTGTTGGGAAGAGTAATATAATAAAAGGAGGACTAAGTTCTGAACAGCAACGAATCGTAGCATCCGCGAAAGCACAATTTGAAAGAAGGGGAGGATTTGTTCGTATATTTCCTAGTCCAAAGTCATGGGAAATGTATTCACAATATTTAGGTATTTTTGATATATTATATATATTTACATGCACACACAGTTAATGAATAGTTAAGTAAATATATACAAATTTTTTGTTTATCTACAGATACATCAACTGGTATACCAATAGTTTCTGATCCATTAGGACCTGGAAGAATTCCGCAGTCAATCACCACAAACCACAATTTAATGTTACATGAACAATTGTTTCCTGCAGCTAATCGAAATACTGGTTTTGTTATCCCAGAAGTTACATTAGACAGATTATCTAGGTAAGTTTTCAGTTATACATTATTAAATATTTAAATATTGTTTAAATAAAATCCAACATTTTCTTTTTAGATATGAAAGGTATGAAAGAGCTCTAGTAAAAGGTCATAAACAAAGTTTAGATCGCGGAGATAGTAAAGAAAATATGGATGTAGATACTCATAAATATAAAAATTTAGTTATGAAATCAATGCAAGAAGGAAATACATTAAGGTTTGTACAATATTTTATAACGAAAAAAAAAATATTTTCACATGCCTTGAACTGTCATACAAATGAAAGCAATTTTCTATTAATTATTTTTAATAATTATTTACTTGTTTTAATAATTCTTTACTTGATACATTGTATACTTTTTAGTCCTGGTGAAGCAAGGAAAGCTTTTGGTTTATATTTAGGACACATACTCCGTAAAATATCACAATCAAATGCAGATCCAGCATGCTGTGATCTTGTTATGAAATTTCTTCAACAATCCTCGTCTAACTTAAGAACTCCGTTTTTATTTACAGTAAGTAGAAATTATTATTTTCTGAATTATTTACTATCGAATATATTTTCTATAACGTAAATAATGATAAAACAAGCATTAAAAATATCATTCTTATATTAATAGTTACCAAGCAGTAAGCTGAGTGACAAAGATCGTGCAGCTATAACTGCTAAACAATTATCAGATTTCTTACACTTGTATAATAGAGAAACAGAACTTTATGCAGATACAGTTGATCGTCCATGTACTGTTCCCAATAGACTTTTCCAAAAGTTCCTGGCTGCAGCAGGGTAATTATTTATTTATATTAAAAAAATTGATCAATAATAAAAATATTATATCATACAAGTTTTATATTTATAATGCAGCGAAGAAGACCTCGATGACGTATTAATCTTGCAAACCCAATTGTACAAATGTGCACATAGTTTTTTGGGTAGAAGTGGTTTTGCTGGAAGTTTGCGTGGACCTAATCTTTTATGTTCATTACCACATATAACTTCCCGAGTGTATTCGAATGCTGCTACAACCGAACAATGCAAATGCACACAATCCTCTACAAGGACTACAAAAGCTCCAAGAACATAGAGTATAATAATTTTATTTATAAATTACCAGTTCTTTATGATTAACATTAAGATTATAGAATATTCTGGTTTAAGCGGACAATCATTCATTAGGATATGAGTGATCATTGTCTCACTTTTACTAGCGTGAAGAATGTAATTATGAAAATGAATATTTTGGATACGCTTAAAAAGCGCTTTAACAGTTCTACAAAATAGAAAAGTTTATCAATAGCATAAGTCTAACGATTTTTAACATCTTGCTCGAAATTTACTCATTTTATTGACTGTCCAAACATTTTAAATTTTGGACAAAATTTAAACAGCATTATACATGCTAGTCTTGAAAGATATATTTATTAATTGACATTAATCATATAATGAAATGTGAAGAAGCACAATGAAAAAACGCAATTAGATACAATTATACAAATGGCCAAAGATATATAAAAATTTGGAAAAAAGAATAAGCGGTAATTTGTGTGAAAATAATATATTACTTTTATTAAATCAATGATTAAATCTCTAAAGAAGGTCTACTTTCATTATATTATGACAAACTTTATCAATCTGTTATGGTAAAGCATTATAAAATAGTTTTTTTTTTTTTCGTAAATATTACAAACAATATTACTACTTACTTTCTTAACACAAATAATAGACATATTATCAATAATTTATATTATAATTACTACACGATTACAGTAATATATGACTCTTATTTATTTACTCTCATGAGTATAGAAACTTGTCTTAATAATGATATAACAATGATTTATACTACTCATGAGTGCTAAAGTATATTTACATTCATATTCAAAATGTTCCTATGCTTACTATATGTTTCTGTAATTGATTTTAAAAATAATATTTGTTGACATCCATGTTTCTGCATCTAGTCACAGTAAAAAGAAATGTTTATTATTATCAAAGGAGACTAATTCCATAGTACACGACAACATTTATTTATTTATTTATTTATTACATTTATAAATAACTATAGTTAAACATCATAGTAAATATGTTAATATATCATGAAAGAAAAGCAAATAATAATATATTGTAAAAGCTATTGCAAGCTATTATCAGGAATTAGTTGAACATAATTTGTTCTCTTTTTTTTCTTTTTTTTTTTACTAAAAATATTAGTGTGCAATATATATATATATATATACGTAAAAAAGTGAATGTCTTGATGTATGAACAAGGCTATAATATATGTACTAATAAAATATCAATTTGCATAAGATACTTTACATTTATATACTGCTTTTTGCAATGCTATGAGCAAATTTATGTATTAAAAGATAAATTGTACAGCCATTAATCAAAATGGATTACAATGATGATATAGTTCGGCTTATTGTATGTAGAGCAATATTTCCATCCACGTAATTCCGTCGATATTTTGAGAATTTACTGCTTTTTCTTCCAGATGAAATATTTTTTCACCCAATGCTTGCTAAATATATTCTATTTACTTGATATTATTAAGATATAAATGATGTGCTAAACGTTATTCACATAAAATAACCATTTGAATTTGCTTACTGTGATATAGGTACATTTTATGTATCATAAACAAATATGGCACCCGTAGCATAATTTAAATAATTTGGTTATTATGCACAGTACATAATGATACTGAAAAATTTTCAAATTAATAGAATTTAGAATAAAAATGTAGGATCATTCTTTATAAGATGCAAAGATCATGTGTACTGTTGCTGCCTAATACAAAAAGAACTTAAACATTACTATAAAGAAAAAGAAAAATATAAAAATGGCGTAAATAGTTTACCTTATAAGCCTAAATATTTTTAAAATATATAATATGGTATTACAACTTTATTTTACAACGAATAAGATAATTCAGTAGATACTTATAAGAATATCAATTAACCAATGAATACCTTTGATTGCAACCAACGCAGTTATAATTGCAGGTAAAGTAAAGATATGGAAGTATTTGCTTTATATAAAAAAAAGAACAACTAAGAATTTAAAAAAAATACAAATTCCATTTAATGCATAAACGATATCTTTGTCTTGCTTGCACAGTGAAAAATAATCTAATTATTAAAGGATTTAAATCTATTTAAATGTGAGAGCATTAACGTTAAAGAAATTAATATTTAACAATATAGTATTCAAATTTTACTCATTAACTCTGATATATCCACATCTTTATCAATAGCAATATAATACATTTTATAAAAGATATACATGCATATCGTTTGTATGTTGTCTTCAACTTATAAAATAAAATTGTAAGATCAGTTTTTCAAATTTGTATTAAAAACAAAAATGTGGTATATATAGTATATTATTTTATAAGAATAAGTTTTATTTACCATATGTGTAATGCACAAAATTATGCTGTTCACTTTATCGATACAGAATCTTTTATTCGCAAAGTTATATTGTTTGACTGGTTACTATATTTTATGGAATAAGTATTTTGACAGTTATAAAAGAAATGATAAAAAATATCTACTCCAAAGTTTGGAGTTCAAACTGCCTTTCCTGTTAAAATTATACAGGCTTAATAAATATGTATCTTCAATGAAGTTTACTATTAATTAATAAACTATATAGTGATCTTTTTAATTTTATTCTTACCAATAGTTTATAATAAAACTAATATCTTTGTACTTAATTTATTAAATGTTATTCTATGCTTAGTAAGATATACACCTGAGTGTTCCAAAATGACTTTTATTAAATTGTATTGTCATATATGAATTTATAATTATGATTTCATTGGTTTCTTTATAATAATTGAAGTTACATTGATTATCTTTTATGCATATTATGTTATTTTTATTTTTCATTATATTAATATGTTCATTGTGATTTCTTTTATTAAATATATGCAATAAGTCAATCACTTATTAAAATTTTACATGTCCATTTAGTCAATTTTATGAATAAAATAAATTTTCAATAATATTATAATACATATGATTTGGAAAAAAAAGATGAAGCAATAGCAAAACCATATACAAATATTTAATCTAAAAATGTATATAGGTGCTGCAAATGCAACACTCCCTTCCTACCTGTGATCTATAAGATTTACTAGTCTCAGCTTATTGCATTTACTTAATTATAAAGCATATAATAAATAATAATAACAATAATGATAATTAATAATAATAATAATAATAATAATAATAATAATAATAATAATAATAATAATAATAATAATAATATATGCTTTATATAATATTATAATAATCATAGTTGCATAAATTATTTTACTATTATTACCTATCAAGTAACATTATAGCATATGCTCAGATCCATAACAACTATATTAGGATACGTAAGTATCTTAATATAGTTAGAATGTGATATGAAAAGGAACATCGAAAATAATATCTTCGATACTAACATAGACTTTTTTAGTTGTTATGAAACTGAAATTTTTCTAGAAGTTTTCTTCGATCTTAAAATGTACGGGATGCATTAAATAACATTTCGTGTTAAGTCATATTTTCGCATTATTAAATTGTCATTCAAATAGAAAGAAATCTCAATAAATAAAATGTAAAATATATATATGTTACATGTTATTATTTCCTGAATATTATTAGTGTAATACTCCTTATATCATTAGTTCACATTTTAAACAAAAAAGAAAAAAAGAAAAGAAACGAAATAATATAATCCTGATTTTTAGCGCGAGATTTATTAGGAAGATGGGTACTGAAGTACGCATGGGCATTGTGAACATCATTGTTCTTTCCTATATTTTTAACTTATAAGAAAAAGCTTATGCATTTAATTTTATTGAATTTAATTTAAAAAAGCTCTGAGAGGTTTTATTTACATTTGGTGCGACCGACCTACCACGTCTCTGATACGACTCATTCATGTTCGACGCGATCAACATAACACGTTTCTGATACGATTTGCTGATGTTTGGCCCGGTTGACATACCACGTCTCTGATGACGACATTATAAGTTAAGGCAAGCTAAGGGGTTAAGACAGCAATTTCAGACAATATTCAGAAAATAAAAAATTGGATCTATAGTAGGTTATAGATATAGTTATAGATAGAAATTTCCCCCTCTACCGATCGTCTACATTCTTCGACAGAAATTTGCTCGACTGAGTCAATACTTAGTGTGCCGAAAATACGCCTTTAATCGGCGCCTTCAAAATACGGGTACTTTAATTATACTTTAGCTATTAATAAATGCATGTTTATATCTCTTTCTAAAATGTCATCAGTAATCAAAATTGATGGAAGTTTAGGAGAAGGGGTAAGTTTGTATTTCATTTAATGTTTTTTAAAACATTATGTATTAAAAGGAGCGTATATCATCAATATATTATACAGGGTGGACAAATTTTGAGAATAGCTCTGTCTTTGAGTGCACTTTATGGAATACCTATTGAGATTAATAATATAAGAGCAGGCCGAGCTAAACCTGGATTGACAGGTAAAACTGGATTGGCGGCTCAACATTTAAAAGGTACATATACATATTTGTTGTAAGAAGTTTTTATATATTTACTTGATAATATTATTACTTTATTAATTTAACAGGAGTAGAATTAATGAGAGATATGTGTAATGCAAAAGTTTCTGGAGCCTATTTAGGATCAACACATTTAGAATTCCATCCAAAATCATTACATGGACATGCAACTGAATTTGAAGCTGACATAAAAACAGCTGGCTGTATATGTTTGTTGATACAAGTTGCATTACCATGCGCTCTGTTCCTACCACAAAAATCCGATATTGTATTAATTCTTAAAGGAGGCACAAATGTAAATGAGGGACCTCATATAGAATATCTTACAGAAGTAATCAGACCCATATTGAATAAATTTGGAGCAGATTTTGATTTAGTTGTTTTAAAAAGGTATTCATTAGTTTTTATTCATTTATTTTATATAAAATTTCATATATGCATAGTTTTAAATTAATTATGATTGGAGGGGTTATTATCCAAAAGGAGGAGGTATAGTGCATTTACGTATAAAACCAATAAAATACTTGAATGCAGTTGACATAACTGATCTTGGCATACCTCGTGGAATATCAGGCTGGGCTTATGTATCTAATAGAAGTGTAAATGTATGTTAAAATCAATTATAAGTATATTAACTATAATTAATATCAATTTCATGTTATAGGAAGCGTATAAATTGGCTATTGAAGCTAAAACTATTTTAACGGATGAACTAACAAAAAATAATATTCAAGTTCCTCCTATCAATATTAAATCTTACAAAGAAGACATACGAACAGCCGTTGAATATGGATGCGGTATTAAGTGAGTTTTAATATCTAAAAAGAAAACTTGGTATTCAAAGTTTCCATATTTTCTTTCATAATAAAATAAAAAAAAAACTGGATTTTGATTTAAAAATATTAATAAATTATATTTATTTTATTTAAAACAACAGTATAGTTTGCTCAACAACAACAGGCTGTATATTTGGTGGTTCTGCTTCAGTTTTTCCGAAAAAAATTCCTGACATGAAAAGTCCAGGAGTAATTGCAGCTAATGACATTTTAAGACCATTTCTAAGTGGAGCATGTGTAGATGAACATACTCAAGATCAAGTAAGTTATTTATTATAATTTCATAACAAATTTATTATTCTTATTATCGTTAATCTTTCTTTCTTTAGATAATAATTTTCATGACATTGGCAAAAGGAATTTCAAGGATTAAAATAGGAAACAAGCTTACTCGTCATACTGAGACTGCCATAAAAATTGCAGAAATAATGTTAGCCAACCGTGGACTTCGTTTTCATTTATTAGAAAATGGAAGTGTAGGAGATTCACCTTCCTATATTTTGGAATGTGAAGGATGCGGATTGATCAATAATTTCACAGAATAACATTAAAAATATATTAGATACGACAGTAATTCGTGTTAAATATTTAAAATAAAAATTTATAGTTAATTAGATTTTGCTTATTATAAGAATTAAATAACTTTGTTACTTTTACTTTTATATGTCTTGAATATCTATATAAATCAACTATTATACATTGTCAATTTATTTAATAAATGAAATTTTGCAAAATTAATTGGTAGTACTTAAGTATTAGTATCTTCGACGGATAGTATCTCTAATATATACAAGAAATATAAATCCTTATTATTATTCTTGTTTTTGTCTAAAAAATGGTTCCATAGCTCGTAAAACTTCCTGTTCAAATACTTCACTAGAAAATCGACTAACAGATGCTCTAAAAAAATAACATTAAAATTAAATACAAAATGCGATATAACAATTTATGAAAACATGGTGTTCTAAAATGGTTAACTATGATACCTTGCAGCTAGTCTAATAGTTTTTCTATCTTCAGGATACATATTTATGATATATGCTATTATTTTTGCATATTCTTCTGCTTCTTCTGCTAAAAAACCAGTTTGACTACTAGGTTGCGTTTCTATTATGTCCGCTCTGAAATATTAAATTTTTAGTTAAAAAAAAAATTATTTCGAATACATGAATATTTTTTCTTTCATATGATAAATATTAAAAAAAATATAATAACTTCTACACCTTGGTCCACCAGAATCATGAGCTATCATAATTAATCCAGCAGCCATGCATTCTACTACACTGATACCAAAATGTTCATTCCACATTGCATGCAGTCCTATTGATGCTTCTTGTAGTTCTGATACAAGTTCAGAATAAGGTATATTCAATTTAAATTCAACATTTTCATCTAAAGCAAAATGTTTAGATAAGTCTTGTATGTCTTTTACACGTACTTCATCTCCTCTATCTCTACAAGATCCAATGAATACCAAACGTATCTAAAAAAGATAATTAAGAATTTATAATAAGTAATCATTGATTTGATTTTTATAAAAAAAAACATTCAAATTACCTTATCCCATACTTCCTCTTTAACTATCGATCTTAATTCATACATTGTTCTCAACATGAGAGGATGATTTTTTTCTGGCCTAAATTGTGCAATAGATACTATTCGAATTTGACTATCTTCTTTAGTATCATCAAAAAGTGGGAGAGATGTTAAATGTTGTACATCTGTTGGTGGATAGATTCTGTGAGTCCGCAAAGGGCATTTCCAAATGGCATTAATATGTTCTTCTGTCCAGGAAGAATTCACCATTACAATATCTGCTGTTCTACCAGCAAGTCCATATAACTGCATGAATAATTATCATATTATTATTGTAATAATGTAATATTAAATGTTTAATAATAAATGTATGGTTATAGATTACTAAAAATAACAATATTTACCAATGCAAATAATCTATAATAAGCAAGTTTTGCAGCTGATAAAAATGGATTTCTTGCAATTATACGACGATTATTATGTGATATTATACGTCTGTAAACATGTCTCAACATATCCTTTGAAATTGTAGGATAATGGGTGTAAGATCCAATTTTACAACCTCCTATATATCTAAACAGTGGATATGTAAAAGCATAACCCATTGTATCAATATAAATATCTAAAATAGAAATAAAAAGCATGTTACAAAGTTTAAACAAAAAATTTCTTATTACATTATAATTTTACCTGGTACTAAATTATTTAATGCCTCAATACCCAACCATATAGATCCTAAACTTTGACCAAAAAGTGTAAAATAAGGATACATGCGTGCTTCTACCCATTTACGTTTATGAAGATAGATAAATTCAATATTCGATTGAATTTTTATATTAAATGATTTTTGTGATCTATTCAAAATCTGTTCAGGATCAGCATCCAAGTCTCCAGTATAAACAACTATATGTATATTTAGATATCTATAGAAATTAATAAAAAAGAATTTAAATAAATAAATATACATTTACCTATATTATATTATATCATAGAATTTTTTAACATACTTAGATTGTATAGCTTTAATAGCTGCCCAGAGTACTCTTTCACCTCCGCCACCTGCATTACAATATGGATGGAAAAATGCAATGACGGTTCCCTTTTGTTTCCTATTTGTACGTTCTTTTGTATATATTCTTCTCCAATATATTAATAACATTGATAATGTAAATAAAAGAAACAAAAGTATATAGACAATTATTATTAATGTCATGTTTATTACTAATATTATAGGTATTCTGTAATAAAAAAAATGTATTGAATATACTTTATTAGATAAGGGTCTTCTTAAGTTTAACATTACAACGTTTGCACATAACACGTGCTTATTAATGCAAAAAACTTATCAGAAATACGCTTACAATGAAGAATAAATATTCGTGTTCTTTTGTTTCCAATAATCAGTAAATATAATATAGTATTTCAAATGTTTACATGTAACATTTTATATGGCATCTTTAATCTCGTTACAAATCTAACCTATAAATAAATAGTCAATGTAATTTTATCATTGTAACAAAATATATACAATTATTCTAGAAGCTATTATAAGTTGTTAATAAAATATAAATTATTTAAATACAATTTTTATTATTTAAAAACATTATATTTTTGAATACATGTTTCATGCGAAAATTTTGCATATAAAATGGACTAACAATTGTTCATAAATAAAGATTATTAAATATTATAACATTTAAATGATAATGTCATAGTTTTAAACAAATTTAGGATGCTTTTTATCATTCATTTCTGTTTCTCGTGAATGAATTAAAAATATTATATGATATTGTTAGTTATTAAAAAAAAAACTAATAAACGCTACATGGAACAAAAGAAAAGAAATCTGTCTCTTTATATACAAATTGAAAAAAAAACTACCTTGCAAGTGGAAACAAATCTGTAAAATCTTATCCCCACTGAAGCAATCAACGAAGAACTTTTTGTTGATGTTCCAAGTATCTCAAAAAAGTCGCTGATTGTTACCGAAGGTTAATTTATGTTCCTATTGTCAGCAACAAATGTCGCTGCTTATCTGTTTCCATTCGGACCGGTAAAGATAAAAAAAAATATAAGAAACACACGGCCAACACGTGACACAGAAACAAATGTTCCCCCAGTTTGTACGCTTTGTTGCCGATATTAAAGCAGTTTAACATACACATATATGTAAGTAAAATGTCCGAAGTAGTGATATGGGACAATGACTTAATTATTAAGTTAATTGAACAGTACAAAAAATACGAATGTTTGTGGATCCCTTCGAATAAACATTATAAATGCAAAAATATAAAAGAAGGCGCGTGGGAAAAAATCAGTAGTGTTATTAAAGCAGATATAGTACAGGTCAAACGAAAAATGAAAAATTTAAGTGCACAATTTTACAGGGAACGAAGAAAAAAGCGTTCCATGAAGAAATTAGGAGGTGAAGGTGTATTTATTTCCAAATGGTTCGCTTATAATCCCATACTACATCTTAGGAACAGAAACATGATTCGCAAATGGAATGATAAAGATCTATGTGAAAAAATGGAGGTAAGTTTTTAAATTTAATATATGTGTACTTTATTAATTATAATTTAAATGAAATTATTTAACTCTTTTAAAAATACTGGCTGTTACTTATTTTAATTTAATTATTTTTCATTAACAATAATTTTACTTCCATGGAACTTGACCTTCTGGTGACACAAAATATTTAGTAAATTCTTTTCGAATATTTTTTGCTTTTTGTGAAGAATTACGCAATCTTTTTCTAACTGATACGTGACTTTATTGGTCTCCCATCTCTTGTTACCATGAGGATATAACGTTCTATATATCTTTATCTTTAGAATCAAATGATTCTGTTGGTATTATATGACAAAAATGTCATTTCTAGAAAGAAATTGTAATATATTTAAGAAAGTTAGCAAGTAAATATAAGTGACAACAATTTTCGCAACTTCTGCCAGATGTAAAAGTAATGATTTTCATAGTACAATGAATCTAGTAAACAAAATTCTTAAGATATTTTTTGAAAATTGTTTTTAACTACTTGCAATGAAAAATTCTTCGTAATGATTCCCTTGTTTATGCTCCTAAATCTATAAAAAGAACTTTGAAATAGAAAATTTCAATTTTTTTATATTTTTAAAATTATTTCAGACTTCTTCAGAATCTAGTGAGAGCAACGTAAAAGTCAACAATGATAATTCGAAAACCTTACATGAAACAGAAAACATTAACAAAGAATGCAATCAACAAAAGCAAACTATAAAGCCAGAAACGTGGAATTTTATCCAAAAAGAACATTGTTCAAATATCCTTATAAAAGAAAAATTAAATTACTCATCAGATGAAGGACAAACTAAAAAATCTCAAAATCCACCTAATAAAAAAGTTTTAGGGAAAGATAATAACAAACAATTGGACATTAATGAAGACTACTCGACAATGAAAAGGTTGGATTATAAAGAACATCGTGATAGATTTACAGTTTTTGGTGAGCATGTAGCATATAAATTGAGAGCACTTCGTACAGAGCATTCACAGAATATGGTAGAACATATTATTTGTAACATTCTGTGGGAAGCATCAATGGGTAATTACGATCAACCACGATTTCTTCAAAATTCATCATCAACTTGATAATCTTCAGGATTAAACATATTGTTACTTATGATTTCACCACTATTCATTTCAAATCAATCGTATGAAGCTACTTTATGTTCTATAACATCATTATTCCTGTAGTCATATTATGATGGTAATACTGTTTACTGTGTAAATGAACATGTTATGCAATAGACTCAAGGAAGTAACATTGTATAATTAGCTATTGGCTATAAGATATTATTAATTAATATATTTAATAAACTTTTTACGTTTTATGTAAAAATAAAATAGACTTTATTTATCATTACTTTACCATTTTTTTACATTTATTTACCATGTTCTTTAAACACGTCGACTATCATATTGGAGGTTTTAGGAATAATTTTAGAAATTGCCTGCTTTGAAATTTTGAAAGGGAATATCAATGAATGGTAAGAAATCTCAACACAACTAACAATTATTTTACGGGAGATATTGCTAGTCTATAAAAAGGATTGATGCTTTGAAGTAGATACTTTAGATTTATATTTGACAAGTGTATGAAATTTTTAAGGTTATCGTCTATGTTTTAATAAGTCATCATATTTCAATGCATTCATAAGTTGCATGCTTCCGAATTTTGTATGATTAAAACTTGATCAAAACCTACACTTTGTTTTTTCCTCTTTTTACCATTGATAACAATAAATACCGCAATTGAAAGGAGCAAGTCTTCAGTCATCGTTAATAACTTTGAACAAACTAACTTGCGTGTGGACAGCTACTGTCTAGAACAACAAACGTAGCTTTGAAATCGGAAACATAACTCAAATGTTCCTCAGATTATGTTGTTTCGATGTACACAAAATGTTTTTCAATAAATTAGGGCCCATCGGGAATGTTTTAGAAAATACAGCAACAAGAGCTGACGAAAAGTGTTTTCGTTATTATTTAATGAGGACGCAGCTTTACATTGTACAATTTAAATGATAACTTCATTCCTATTGGTCGAAATCCAATTGCTTTCCCAACGACTTATTCATAAATACGAACTTCAAAAGTGTTCTCGAGCCTTTTGTTAAATACTTTATAATAAACGAAAGAAAAAATTCTAATGACTTTCAATTGCTCGATAAAGATGAATCAATTCATCTACATTTATAATTATGAATTTTGTTATAAATGTAATCGTATAAAATATTAATATTTGTCTTTTATATTCTGATTTAATAGAACGGAAAGATAAGGTTCGAACGAAATAAAATTTTGATTGGTTATCTCTCAAAAAACGCATAAAGATTGGGCATCTTTTTTCATTTTAATGTATCCTTAATATCTTATATATCATAGTATATGTGAAAATTTGATATACATAGATGACTATTGCCAATGCTGATTGAAGATCAAATCGGATTTTCGGTACTATCTCAGTGTCGTTCAAATGACTGATCACTTTTTATTTGTGTCACCCGATATACAGAGAACTTCATTGTGGTGTTAACGACGATCCAAATGTACTGCTACTGTCTCACTTGTTAAAATGAACTTTCATCGAAAGATCAGAACGAGACAGTTTTAAACAACATGCAGCGTTTGACGGTTCACTCGAGCGTTCTCTTTGAATTTTAATAAATTTTATTCGCGCGGATTTTAATTCGTCATCCAAAAATTTTTACGTTCAATAATCAATTCTTTCATTTCGACTTGTATTACTGTTCAGACGTCAGAAATCAAATTCAAAATAAGTTCGACGATTAGAGCTTCGGTCTTCGAGGAGACGTCATGTTCATTTTTAAAAACATGTTTTACTGCCGTTTCTTAAAGTTATGCTTCCATTACTAATACAACAAACGCGAGTGCATCTAATTTTTAAGATTGAATATAAACATTTCTTAAGTGATTTGATGAGAGACTTCGAAGAAGCCCATATGGTGAATGGTGTGTATTATTATATTTTTTTTGATTTTATATTCAGAAATAAGGATAGTTTCATTGTCATTTGATAAAGCCTTGTCCTTTCTTAATCTAAAAGTGATTATGATATATTTCGTTCACATCTTGAAAATGTATTTTTGTTCCTCGCACAAAATGCTAATACATGTAAATTAACTTTCAATATTTTGCGACGAAAACAACAATGTGTATTTGTGTTAAAAGTTAATATCAGTTTTGTTTTGGTGATTTTTGTAGAAGAGAATGGAGGTAATAAACGTAGAGGAGTTTGATAAGGCTATTCAAAGTACTAAAACTGAGAAGCATATCTCTGGTATGTACATAAGAATAAAAGAGTAACTTTTTTCTTTTTTTTTTCTTTTTGATTAAGATTTATAGACTAATCTAATATTTGATTGTTATATGAAATAATGTTTTTTTTTAGGACAAGGTGATGAATTATCAATAATTAAGCCAGAACTTCAGCCATTAAATAAGCGGTAAGCAGTTCTGTTTTCTATTCTAGCATTAGTTATTTTGAATAAGAAACAAAAGTATCTTATCTTATAGATACTAGTTAATTCCATGTGTTCAACGTTATCATTGGATAATTTATAACTGTATTTTTGAAGGAACATACTTAAATAATTTTAACCTTTATAGCAACATAGACAGTCGTTAACTATTAGTCTGAAACAAAGCATGCATTCGAAAGTATAGACGGTGTTTCAATCTCTTATAAAAAAATGTGTTGTATATGTTTACTCCAAAAGTATCGTATAAATTTAATTAATATTTTGGTTTCTTGGACAATTACAAGCGATTCATTCAATATCTTCTTTACTCCGCGTTGGTCTTCTTTGTATTAACAACAATGCATTGTGAAATTAATTGACGGTTAAACCGTACAATGCGTTTATCGATTCGAATTAAAAATATTTTGTACAATGAAAACGACGACGATGATGATTTCTTTGTGATGAACAAAGAAGCTAGTAACGGAAAATGAGTACCGATCATATTCGTCATAACTATCGTGATTCTAATGAATATGCTTTTAAACAATAATGCCATGCACTTTCAGCGTTCAAGCTTCTTGATATCTGTGATTCGTTAATTACAATATTCATTATTTGTACGAACGTGTTAGCAAGTGTTCCCTCGTTTAGTAGAATTTCAGAATATGGTAGTTTCCTGACGTTTTATTATCAAGATTGAAGTATTACTTTTAAAATAGATTCAACGATAAATATAGTCTGCTCTTCAACGTTTACATTTAGAGATACTCGTTTATGGAACTCTCAGGAAGCTTTATAACGATAAAAAAGAAAAAGGAAAAGAAATAAGAATGAAAATGAAAAATAAAATGCTTATATGAATCGTTCGAAAATTCGCGTGTTATCTCGTTGATTTAAATCTGTGAATAAGAAGGAAAATCTTGACAATGCTCGAATTTAATAAAAAATTGTGGCAATATAGTCGACTAAGAAATATTCAATTATATGGGTGAGTACAATCGATCACTTTATTTATTATTAATTGTCTATTTTCAAAGGACACATTATATAAATATCTATTGACATTCTTTTTATGCAAGAATATGTGTGTGAGGTCCTTGCAGATGTTACTTGATCATTCTAATTAAATAACATGATTGCGCATACTGAGTCGGGCAGTAGTGACCTCTTTAATAGACTAAAAAATATATGCGTGCGAATATTGGTTAAATGTTATATTAGCAAACACTATTGTCAGCATTTAACGGTTCGCGTTACCTTGAACTGATAATAAATGTTACTAATAATGTTCTAAATACTTGCTTGTTATCCTCGTTCTTGCCGTTTTCTTCGGTAATAAGCTTCCGTAATAGAAAAAAAAAATGAACGACTTATGTTTAACTAAAAATATAATTATAGAAATAAAAATATTTAGATTTGAAAATATAGAAATGCGATTTTGCTTTTCTTTACAAAGAAATTTCATATAATATTCAATGCTTTGAAAAATGATATATCGAAGTTTTTAATAGAAGAAATAATAAAAAAGAGAAAAAGAATTCAACTACTGTTTGATTTAAAGCGATGTCATAATAAACAAAATATCTAGACTAAAAGTATTAAAATGCCATTTTCCCTTTTTATAAAGATATTTCATAATGTTTAATACTTCGAAAAACGATATGCCGAAGTTTCTTATAGAAGAAATAACAGAAACATAATAATAATAATAATAATAATAATAATAATAATAATAATAATAATAATGATGATGAATTTTGCTTAACTAAAAACATGATCATAATAAACAAAAGATTTAAAGTAAAATTATAAAAATGTAATGTTTTCTTTCTACAACAAAATTTCATAATATTATCAATGTCTTGAAAAATAATGTCAATGGTAATATCAACGAAAGAGAGACAGATATAGAAATAGAGATAAATAGATAGATAGAGGAGAGAGGGAGAGAGAGAGAGAGAGAGAGAGAGAGAGAGAGAGAGAGGGAGAGAGAGAGAGAGAGAGAGAGAGAGAGAGAAGTTCATAACGATACATCATAGTTCTGCGAAGTTCTTCGATGTTTTTCCTGTTTACGTTTTACGATGAATTTTCATTCTAGTAGATTTATAACAACTTAATATTTCTAGTATGAATCAAATACAAATTTGTGAAGTCATCGTAATTTCCCAACAAATAATTCCCCTTGGATAAATTCTTTTAAGTGCTTGTAAATCATCGACAATGTGTATCGTTTAAAAGTAATAAACGTGTAGTGTCGTGCTGCATTGAATTGTCACGATAATTTGCATGAAATAGACAACTAGAACACTTTTATGATTCTATAGACCTAATATGTATCTATGCTCTCTTTCTTTCTTTCTTTCTATGTATATGTATGTATGCATGTATGCGCGAGATATATGCTATTGTATTATTCAATGCTATATGGAGATATCTAACTGTAATTAATCTCGTCGATAAATGGAATCGTTTATTTTACTTCAATTCGAAATAATTAGATCGACGTTGAAACAATCGACAAAAACAGGACGACAAATTTTCAAAATCTCTTCTAACTCATTACAAAACGTACATTTAGGATTGAGAAGGATTTAGAGAACTGTAACTTTGTTTTTCTTTCTTTCTTTTTTTTTTGTTTCATTCAATTGACCTGAGAAATTACATATAAAGATCAACGATGAGTTGCATAAGAAATAATCGATAGAATTATTGTAGGTATACGAAACAAAAAGACAACACTTCACTATAAGATTTATCTTTAAAGTATAATTTAAAGAACAAAGAATCTGTACAAAGGTTATTACATTGTCCAAAGTTAAACTTAGTATAATAAACTGTGAACTTTACTTTATGTCAAAAAACACGCACAAATGTTTGATGCGATATCAAATAAGATAGAATTAAATAGAAGAAAGGGTTAACCAAATATTAAATAAAAAGAATTAAAACGAAACAAGATTATCTAATTCTACGAAAAAATAATTTGCAAATTTTTATATGATCAATTTGATCGTATCGAAAAATTTAACGATATTGATGAATGAATAAATATTAAGAAAATATTCTGATACGTTCTCTCTGATAAAACTAGACGTTAAAATTTTTAAGAAAATACGAGAATAAAGAAATAAAAAGAAATCAAATTGTATAATGAACTATGAACTTTGCCTTTATCGCTTTACCTTTTTTGCTGATAACTCACGAAAACGTTTGATGTGATATCAAATAATAGAATTAAAAAAAAAGAAACAAAATTGTTCAATCCAACGAAAAAATAATTTTCAAATTTTTAAATGATCAATTTCGAAGATAATGAATAAATATTAAGAACTTATTCACATATGCTTTGCCTATGAAACTAAACTCGCCTTAAAATGTTCAACCAAAATAAAATAAAATGAAAGAAGAAACGAAAGAAAAAGAAGACAAGTAAAGGACAAATTCAGTTGGCAGATTAGAGAAAGGAAAGATCCTGTAACTCGAACTGGAGCACGCCTTTCACTCTCTTCCGAGTCACATTCTCATTTAAATCGTTAACTTAAGGTAGTTCCTTCTCATTCTTGTGTCTGTTCTCAATTTATGAACAAGTGCCATTTATTTTCTCTTCGCGTTCACGTGATAGATAGCAATTTTACACGAGACGACGAAAGTACGTCATTATTTCTTGATCGAGGAAAAGATCGGACGATTTTATCGCGAGCTTTTTATCGTTCGTTCGTGATTCTAGGTTTAAATTTGAGTTTATATAAAAAGAAAAAAAGGAGAAGAAGAAAAAGAAGAAGAAATAATTATCAAGACACACGCAATAAAAGATATTCAACGGTTTATGAGAAGAAACTTGAAGAAAGAAAATCGGTATAATAAATTACGTTCGATTAACAAATGTACGAAGAATGATGCAAAAGTCGATGACATGTTGTTGATTTTTAATCGAAATTATTAATATTACCGTAGTATTATGTGGAGTTTGTGATTATCATTTTTTCAAGGAATCTAAAGAAAAAAAAACTAGGTCCTTTCGAGATTTGAACAATATTAACATTAGAAAGTTAACACGATGAAAGCGAGATCTTGGTTTTCATTAAACGAAATCGTATAACGTGGTAACCGCTTTCTCTAATTTTAGAAAATAAAAGTGAATACTTTGAATCAAAATACGACGATCAAAAATGATCGTTCTAAAGTTTGATAGCTTATTTTGATTGAGAGATAAAAGTATTGAATTTTTAATATACATATAACATATAATTGTTCGATATTTCTGCAATATGTGTGTGTGTGTGTGTGTGTATGTTTGTAGATGTGTAATTTAATTATAATTATAATTCAAAAACAAATATAAGAAAATTTGTTTAAATATTATCCTTTATTTGCAAGATAAGTTATTTCATTAAATCCATAAGTGAAGTCAAGTGGAAAATTTATCCTCGATCAGATCGAACGTTCATATAATTTATGACAATTACCAGTATGTTTCGACGATAATGAAAAGAAAGTAACATTGCTTTGTGCGTACCATCATCTCTCTCTCTCTCTCTCTCTCTCTCTCTCTCTCTCTCTCTTTCTCTCTTGATTGTATGTAAATTAAATGAGTGATATTAAAAAATTTACCGGACCTTCAGTGCATCGAACAAAATCGTTGGTTTACCTCAAGTTTTCGAAAATGGAATCGTTGAAATGTGTCGAAAATGCAAGATTACTCGGGTCAGTATTATTATTATTATTTTTTTATGTATATATCTAATCGTTCATTTTTAAATAATTTAAGTTAAAAACTGATTATTACAAAATAAAATGTATTCCTATTTTACAAAAATGTATCTCATTATTAAGGATACGACATCTCATATATATATTGTTACACATAATTTTCACATGTGTATATATCTTGTGTACATATACATATGTACGATGTGTTCGATTTATAACCAGATCGTCTGAGATATATTCATTTTTAGAAAGATTTATTTTCTATGACCATTTTTCTAAGATATATTCGTTATCGAAAATTAAGAATAAACAATAAAGTCCTTAATCAAGTAAATAATTTTATTTTTTTTTTTATTTCTATCGATCGGAAATAATATTTAAAAAGATTAAGTTAAATAAAACAACGTCGTATATCCGTATGTGTATATATATATATATACATACATATATATATATATATACATATATATATATACATACATATATATATATACATATATATATATACATACATATATATATATATATATATATATATTACATATTTCGAAAGAAAACAAATCTTTATTGGAAATTTAACGAATGATTGATAATTTCGTTCTAACATCAAATTAAATCGTGTTTACTAATGAATGTAATAAGATCGTATGTAACGTAGCTCAGAAAATCTTCTGATCTTATACTTTGGCCGAGGAGAAGTGCCGTGAGCAAAAATAAAGACCGCGTGCACAAGCGAGGCACGTCGATAGCCGATTAAGCAGGAGTTATCAGTTGCACGGTGATATCAATTCGAGTCGAGTACGGCGTGTCTTTGTGGGTTGCCCCACTTGCGAGGAAAAAAAAGATACAAATAAAACAAGAAGAAGAAGAAACAAGAGATTTCCGAACGCTCGATCTTCTGAATCCGAAAGATTATCAAAATCGTGTCCTTTTTCTTTTTCTTTTTCTTTATATATTTCATTATATATTTCTTCTTTATATATTTCTTCGATTTTTTATTAAAAGTGATGAAACTTTGATAAAGGTAAAGACGAACGAAAATTCATCGATGAGAGATTAATCTTCTTCTTTCGTCGGCCGAAATTCGATCGATATTTGAAGCAAAATTCTCCTACGAAGAAATTTAAAGAAAGAAAAAATATCTCGTTAAAAATAAAAAGAGAAGTGAAAACACTTACGTATTTTCGATTGTTCCGTTTATCATTATTATCGGTTAGACGAGATCGATTAGAGAATAGATTTCATTTACAATCGAGTAAATAGATTTCAAGGACAATTCGTTAAACTCACCAAATATCTATTTCATCGAATAACTTTTATCATCATCATCATCATCATCATCATCATCATCATCATCATCATCATCATCATCATCATCATCATCATTATTATTATTATTTTCTCTTTTTTTCGTGACATTTTCTTTTTTCCATTATATTCTGTAATACGAACATTAATGTCGATTCGATTATTAACATCGTCCAGACGACGATATCGTGATTTTCAACGATATTAGATAGAAGCAACTAATAAGAATCGTCAGCGCTAAATACAGTCGTCAAATAGTTCGACCTAATCACGTATTCGAAACTAATCGTTTACGATTAGCTTTTTTATATCGGATTTTCTTTATAATTTTTCCAAATAAACAAGCTTGCGTGTTAAAACGCGTGATACGATTTTGACGAAAGGATTAGGAAGATTTTTCGCAATGACGAAGGATGAGGATAGGAAGCCTCTCCTTGCTCAAAAAAGTTATGGTGCATTTGATAATAACTTCTGGTAAGGGTCGCGAAATCTCTCTCTCTCTCTGTCTCTCTGCCTCTTCGTCTCCCTCTCTTTCTGACTCTTTCTTTCTTTCTTTCTCTTACTTTTTCTCTCTCTTTCTTTCACTCTTTCTTTCATATGCTGTAAAGTCTTTTCATCACAGTTATCTATTACCGCTAAGATAACGTAATGATTTAACATTTTTCTTCATCTTTTTTCCTCTTCTAAATCATCGATAAACAAATACCACTTCTTTCTCGAAGGCCGATAACTATACTTGCACAATGACCGTCATCGAGGAATTTCAGATTAAAGCGAACAAACGATATCGATTTTCTTTTTGTTCTTTTTCTGTTTCTTTTTTTCTAACAAGGAGAAAAATGTCAAACAAGCTAATTCTGATATCAATTAAATTTTATCGGTGTATCCGATTACGTCGAGTACGACTTTATTTATTTATTTATATGTATTTTTATTTTTTATTTTTATTCTGTCCTTTTTTGCCTAAAATTCATTTCGATCGGATAAAATTATAAACAAACTTTTTATATAAACATTATCATATATAATCGTATATCATATTTGATGATATATCAAACTAAATATTACCAAACATTTGCAGATATTAAATAATATAGTTATAACATGAAGACACGTTATTTATCAAACTTGCGCTCCAATCTAAAATCTATTGATTTATTTAATAATCTTACTAACTTAAAAATCAATGTAAAATAAGTGTATATACGTTATGTATATCTTAAACGCAGTTGCAAACAATTTATTTGAATATTTTTCTCTCGTAATTTAATAGATCATCAAATGTGATATATTTTTTTTATAAAATGTTTCTCTTTTATAATCTTTATGATTTTGATCCAAAAAAATAGGAGGAAAAAGGAAAGTTCGAAAGAATTTGAGATATGATTTTCATCGATCTTAGTGAATTTTTAACAAGATAAAAATCTTTCGCTATGAATAAATGAATTATATACGATGACCGTTAATGAATGAATTGATAAGGTGAATCTTGACCTTTAAACTAAATCATTTCGATGCATTATAATCGACAATGAAATCTATGATAATAATAATTTAATTTCAATTTAACCGATAAAGGGCACGTAATTTATTTTCGTGGAATTATTTTTGAATAATGAAAAAGATTAAAAAATAAATAAAATAAAAGGAAAGAAAAAAATAAAATAAAATGGAGAAAAAATGAAACCAAAGCAAAGATTTATTTTCTTTTATCATTTTTTTGTTCAGGGACGATGACGATGACGTCGTGTACGAAGGAACAACTCATTTGGTGCGAGTGCCACGCTCACAGGAAACGGAGTTATCCTCGAAAACCTCCTCGGTTAAAATCTGCATCGAGGGTATGACGTGTCAGAGCTGTGTGAAAAGTATCGAGGGGACAATCGGCGATCATTCGGGTGTTGTAAATATTAAAGTAGATTTAAAGGAAAAGCTTGGCCATGTGGAATATAAGACTGAGGAAATTACACCGTTGGAATTGGTGGAAGCAATCGAGGACATGGGCTTTACTGCTTCCCTAATTTCCAACGATAATGATAATAAAAATGATAAGAAATCAGTTGTTACGACTTGCTTTATACACGTCGGTGGTATGACGTGTATGTCATGCGTGAAATCCATCAAAGGTAAAAAATCTTTTATTTTGCAATTGTATTTCTTTTTTTACGAATTATATTATTATTTGCAAATGTATGCAATTGTATACGCAATATCAATAGTTAAGATTGTTTATTGATTCTTTGTTCTGCTTTTTTTATTTTTTTTTTTCTTTTTTCTTCTCCAGCTGCTTTGTCAGATAAATCAGGTGTGAAGGACGTCGATATTAGTCTCGAGAAAGAAGAAGCTAAAGTTTCTTATATCAGCGAGGATATAACGGCTGATCAAATAGCAACTTGTATAGAGGAGGCTGGCTTTGATGCTTTCGTTAAGGAAGAAAATAATCCGATAAATATCACTGCGACAAGTAAAACGAAAAATGGCGAGATCAATATGATGAAATTGAACGGAAGCGGGGATGTGCTCACTATCGCTCATACAACCAAATGCTTTCTACATATTACGGTAAGCGATTAATCGTATTTACATCATGACGAAGTAAAGATTTTTTTGATTTTTCCTTTTTTTTTTTTATTATTGTCGTTGATGAAATTACATTGTATTAGACGATAAAACGGCATCGTTCATTACAGGGTATGACTTGCGCATCTTGCGTCTCTGCGATAGAGAAACATTGTAAAAAAATATATGGTGTACATAGTATATTGGTAGCGTTAATGGCTGCTAAAGCGGAAGTTGTTTTTGATTCGGATAAAATAAGAGCAAATGATATCGCTTCCAGTATCACAGAGTTGGGCTTTCAAGCTACTGTGATTGATGAACCTGGAACTGGTGAAGGGGAAGTAGAATTAAAAGTAAGTCATAGTTATACTTATGACATGATTATACATATATGGAGAGTGTAACGAAACTGCGCGGGCAGCGAAACTTTATCAATGGATTTTTCATATGTAGAAAGTAAAAAAGAAAGTAGGTTTTATCGGAATAGATTCGGAAAATATTTAATTTCTGACTTATTATATGACTATCGAGTATGATCTCGACGGTACTCGAATTATGTTTATTTTATTTGTTGGAAATTATCGTACATATTTAAATGATACGTTCGAAATCTATAATATATAGCTCGTCGTTTCGTTGAGTTTCAAATTGTTTCCTTTAAGCTTGTTAAATGTTGTTGGAGTTTTATGTATTGAGTATATGTTATTCATTCTACGTCGTATCGATAAGACAATGTATACAAATTAATGCATTTGCATTAATGCGTTTCGTTTATCGTTTGATTGATGACATTGTGATAAGATCATACAATTCAGAAATTAAACATTTCCGGACTTATATATATGAAGTATATAGGAATCCATTTATAATGTTCTTCCGCATAATTTTGTTACATTTTGTATATATAAATTTTGAATCGAAATAACGTATGTATGTATTTATGTATATATGTACGTATGGACTTACACATATATACGCTTAGTATTATTCTTTAGATTTCAGGGATGACGTGTGCTTCTTGCGTCAATAAAATAGAATCGACTGTAAAAAAATTACCTGGTATACATTCTGCCTCCGTCGCCTTAGCGACCCAACGTGGAAAGTTTAAATACGATGCCGAGGTGATAGGAGTTAGAGACATCGTCGATAGTATTAATAAATTAGGTTTTACGGCTACATTGTTTAGTAATAAAGATAAAGAGAACAGAGATTACTTAGATCAGAAGTAAGTATGATACTTTTGGTTTTCTCTACGTTTTCAAATATATTGTCGTTTTCATAATATATTGTTTAACGACATACTTGAAACGTTTGCATCCTTTTTTTTTATTTCTTCGTTTTATGTTTTTTGTTTATCATTGTTATTATTATTATTTTGTTTATTTATACAGGGAGGAAATAAAAAAATGGCGAACAGCTTTTCTAATATCCCTAATCTTCGGAGTACCTAGCATGATAATAATGACTTATTTCATGTTAATAATGTATTTGGATGATAAATCGCACGAGGATATGTGTTGCATATTGCCTGGTCTGTCTTGGGAAAATTTATTGCTTTTCATTTTTTCTACGCCGGTTCAGGTAACAACGAATACGTATTTTTCAAGATAAAATATTAACAAACGTATATAGCTCTAAAGAGAAGATATTTCTAGTTCTTTGGTGGATGGCATTTCTACGTTCAAGCTTATAAAGCTTTGAAACATGGTACTACGAACATGGATGTTCTTATTTCCATGACTACAACAATATCGTATCTTTATTCTATTGCGGTACTTACAGCAGCTATGATAATGCAAGAAAATAATAGTCCACAAACGTTTTTCGATACTCCTCCAATGCTTTTAGTGTTCATTAGTTTAGGCAGATGGCTCGAATATGTAGCAAAGGTAAATTTGTTTAATTGATTATATTAATAAATCTTATTAATGTACGAAAGACCAATAAAAATATGTATCGTAGGGTAAGACATCCGAGGCTCTTTCCAAATTACTGTCTTTAAAAGCAACGGACGCAGTTCTGGTGACGTTAGGTCCAAATAACGAAATATTATCCGAACGTTTAATAAATATTGATCTTGTTCAACGCGGTGATGTATTAAAAGTTGTACCAGGTGCTAAAGTACCTGTCGACGGTAGAATCTTATCAGGTCAATCAACCTGCGATGAAAGTTTGATAACTGGAGAGAGTATGCCAGTGCCAAAAAAGAAAGGATCTATGGTTATCGGTGGTTCGATAAATCAAAATGGATCATTATTGATTACTGCTACGCATACGGGAGAACACACGACGTTAGCACAAATTGTTCGATTGGTAGAAGAAGCTCAAACGAATAAAGCACCGATCCAACATTTGGCTGATAAAATAGCTGGTTATTTTATACCCCTTGTTATAATAGTCTCAGGTATAACTTTATTTACGTGGATAATAATAGGATATATCAGCGTAGATAAATTGCCTTTGACGCACAATGATCAGATACATAAGCCATATACGAAAAAAGAAGAGATTATATTCCAGTATGCTTTTCGAAGTGCACTGTCTGTATTGGCGATAGCTTGTCCTTGTGCATTAGGCTTAGCCACACCAACAGCTGTCATGGTTGGAACTGGTGTTGGTGCATTGAATGGAATATTGATAAAGGGCGCTGAATCTTTAGAAAATGCGCATAAAGTAAAGTGCATTGTATTTGATAAAACTGGCACATTAACGCACGGTGTTCCTATGGTAACTAAAATTGCTCTATTTGTCGATGAAAAGATATATTCCATTACAAAGTTACTCATAGCTATTGGAACAGCTGAAATCAATAGCGAACATCCTATTGCATCAGGTAATGATCAAATTATTTACGATAGTATAAATATTTAAAATTTATAATGGTGCTTTGGTAATCTAACACTATCATTTTTTAGCGATCGTTCGTTTCGTAAAGGAAACTACGGATTCGGAATCTACTGGTCAGTGTACCAATTTTCAAGCGGTTGCTGGCTGCGGCTTAAAATGTAAAGTATCGCACTTTACCACAGCGGTATCCGATGCATTAAAGTCTGAAAAAATCATCAATTACATAAATCAAACGAAGAAGGTATCTTCTGGAACTTTTAATCTGAACAATGTGCCAATAGATATTGTACCTTTCGTTACTGCCACACAAGAGAAACAAAATTTAGATCTGCAATTATTATTAAGTCCCGAGGGTAATAATGATCAAATTGTCTCTAATGAAGCATATGAGATTTGTATTGGTAATAGAGAATGGATGAGAAGAAATGCCATAAATATACCTCAAGAAGTTGAAGCAAGAATGATCAGTGAAGAGGATCTTGGTCATACTGCTGTCTTAGCTGCAATGAATAATGTTTTAGTTGCTATGATCAGCGTTGCTGATACGGTTAAACCCGAAGCACATCTTGCTATTTATACATTAAAGAAAATGGGTTTACAAGTTATCCTTTTAACAGGAGATAACAGAAAGACAGCAGCTTCTATTGCTAGACAGGTGAATTAATAGTAAATTATTTACATTAATTGCATAATGCGATATATTGGATTCCTTTTTTTATTTAATTTCTACCTTTTTCAATGAATAGGTTGGTATTACCAGAGTTTTTGCTGAGGTTCTTCCATCGCATAAAGTTGCAAAAATTCAACGTCTGCAAGATCAAGGCTTTAGAGTTGCAATGGTAGGAGATGGTGTTAATGATAGTCCAGCACTTGCACAATCAGATATTGGAATTGCTATAGCTTCAGGAACTGATGTTGCTGTGGAAGCAGCAGACGTCGTATTGATGAGGGTAAATAATATATATATATATATGTGTTTATGCGCGTGTGTGGGTGCGTGTATATATATATATATATATATATAAAATTGATATTTCATCTTTCTTTTAGAATGACCTTCTGGATGTAATTGCGTGTTTGGATTTATCTCGAAGAACTGTTCGCAGGATAAGACTAAATTTTATGTTTGCTAGTATATATAATCTATTGGGAATTCCAATAGCTGCCGGTATATTTAGTCCATTTGGTTTCTTTTTATTACCATGGATGTCATCTGCAGCAATGGCACTTAGTTCAGTGTCTGTAGTTGGAAGCTCTTTATTACTAAAATTGTAAGTATATAAAGATAAAATCTACATAGAAGAAACAACATTTAAATTATAATAATATATTGGTATTATTGTTATCACAAAAATTTTCTATTATTATTAATTTTATCATAGATATCGAAAACCAACAAAAGTTTCATTAGAAACGCCAGAATATTTAGCAGCAATGCGTGCACATTCTACAGCTAGAATGATTGACCTTGATACGATATCTCTTCATCGTGGATTGGATGAATCAGTAATGCCAGTACTAAATAGAACTACATCATCTCTCTCCAGGTATGGTCGAACGAGTATCGCCTATTCAGACTTCTTGCAAAATTGTAATAATCCAACGGCTTAAAGAAATTTCTGGTGAAATTATATTATTTTGTTTATAACATTGCTTTAATATTATTTAGTACTAACATTAGACATGTATTTTTTGTTTCTAATATCAAATTATATTAATATTTCTTACTCATTTTTTATACTTATTTATGCTGAAATCATATTGATCTATTATTAAATACTTTAAATGTTACTAACCAGTCACAATTAACTTATACATAATGCAGGGTATAAAAAAATCTTGTCACTCTTGTACCTTTCATTAGATTGTATAGAAATAAAAAATTTCTATTTCTTGTTTAATAGACAAATTCTCTATATGTTTTATATTTAATTTACTCTGTTGAAACACATATACAGGCTGTGAATCATGAACAATATTTATTAAATTCTATAGTACATTATATTATTTCTTTTATTTAAATCCATATAAATATAGATTATTATATTCTATTTATACTATTTCGCAATAATTAAAATTACAATATAAGACTGATTGTTCACTAATATGCAAATACTATGATTGAATGACTTAAGAAAGTCGTCTACTTTTATAATGCATGTATTTGTCATTTTGGTATTGGTCTATTGTATATATTGTAAATATTTATAAATATATCAAATGGTTAATTCGACTCAGAGATGATATTTGTTATTTATTTTCTAAGTTATTAGTTTCTATAAATTATCTATAAAGTGAATAATTAATCTAAAGAAGACATATAAAAAATCTATTTACCTGGCATGTATAAGTATGGTTAAAAATTGCATGATATATTGTATTAAAAATCGTGTTTGGTATTTACAGACAATATAATACAAATATTGTAATATTATGTAGTGATTTTGCTTTTAATAAACTAACTGTTCAATAAATATGAGAGATTAATTTTTGTCAATCAACATTTATATAATATTTCAAACTTTTTAATTCATAAAATGCCATGCAACTAGATTTTTTGAAGTTTCTATTTGTCTGTATTAAAATGTTATTTAGTTTTAGTTATTATTATATATGGCGTATATTAATATTAAAAAGAATAATATTAAAAAGATATTTGTTCTGCTTGTAATTTTTTTTTAACAAGTAAATATCGTCATTTTTTTCTATCGCAACTAAATCACAAATGCTTCATATCAAGATTTTTCTGCAACAATTATCTTATGCAACTCTAAGAAGCTTATTTGAATTAATAACTGGTAAGGTGTATATTGAAGAAATCTAAATAAAACTAATGAAGAAAGTGCTTTATAACATCATGATTAATAATCAATTTCAAAAGTATCAGCTATTTATACATTCATTCACAGGTTATTCGGAAGGACAAGAAGTGAAATTGAGGGCAGACTGCTTGGTGAAGATGTGGATGATGCTGATTTGGCTGTTAACTTCAATGATTATCGAAAAAGCAAAAAAGATCTAACTAATATAACACCTTTATAAACTGCATTTTTTACATACAAAATGTAATGATGTAAGTTAAGAAGTTGGTGTTATTATAATTTTTATTAATAATCTATCCATGTACAATATTAATGGTAATTTTGTGTCTATGTTCTTGTAATTAAACTTTTTATATAGCTCTATTACATATTTTATTATTTGATCTCTTGAACATTTTATGATAAATATTGAAAAGGAAGTTATTGCATATATGATGTAAAAGGACAAATTCAAAAGTACATTGTCAACTTTGCATAAGAAAGCATTTACTGTACATCTGCAAAGTTTAAAAGACTATTATTTAATTTACAAGTTACTAGGAAGTAATTCTTTTTATTCAGTTTTTTTATGTATATATCCTTTATAACAATTTAAAATTGTACTTAATATATATGATTATATAATTTATTTAAACCATTTTATGTTACAAAATCATGTGTATAAATTAAAAATAACATAATGTAATCGCATAAATTGATAATTACATAATCGTAAAAGTATAGTAATATATATATATATATATATATATATATATATATTACTATAAATACTTTATATATATATTATATATTATATACATTTTTTTTTCAGGGAAAGTGTTTAATATCTAAATTTGTTTTAATAGACAATAATTTCATAAATGCGAATTATAATAGTATAAAAATATATTTTATATTTTTCCATCTTAATATATTATATTATTATAATGTTATTTTCGTGTTATATAATATTATATCATATTACAAACATATTGACTTTTAAAATGTCACATCAGGATTTATATGTTACATTGAACATGATATATTTTATACAATATAATTATATTAATGATAAATTAATAACATACATGCATATTTGCATTCAAATTTTTATACTATATGTCAATCATGAAAGTATGTATTATTACTAAAATAAATGAAATTAATCCCGCATGCTTCATTGCACTTAATCTCTGCAAGCTTTCTAGGAAATTGACTATAAAATAAACGATCCATATACAAAATATTTTATACTGAAAAATAAATGCAAATCAGTCTTTTATCTATATATGATTATCTAATTATTAGATTCAATAATTGCTTTGATAAAGTCTTATGAATCATTATAAATGTGTATATAGAAAAGTAATAAAAATGCTTTTTTCCGACGAAATACTTAATGTATCAAATATGCTCAAACTTATAATGAATTCAACCTATTTTCCTGAAAGAAGGTATATAAATCAGTTCCTATTCCATCATTTTCAGTAAGTAGAATTATTTATGACTTTCCGTTTATTTGTTTATAAATCGATTCTATTACTCAAGCAATTTAAAGATTCTGTTTCTTCATTTTGATCTGGTTTATTAACATTAATAGTAATTATTTTAGAAGTTACAGGATGATTATCCAATAGTAAAAATAGATATTTGTTAACCCCTTCCCGTACTTTGACAAGTCTGACTCGTGATAACAATTTTGGTCCGAACATGAATATGGTGAAAAGAAATGCGGGACAAATGTAAAAATCACGAGTGAGACTCGTGGAAACAAATGCAAGCTAATACTTATGGTTTGAAGTATTGACTAAGATATTGTATTAAAAATATGTATAGAAAAAAGGACAAGGATTAAATTAGTGTTGACGTCCACAAGAACAGTATCGCGTGGAACAAGTAAGTGTATAGCTATATAACAGAAACCTCCACGTCGACTTCTATTGTGATTGATCGCGCATTACGCTGCCCGTTTAGTGCGCATCGTCCCCAACCGCTTGGGCACGGATTTGGTTGAGCTAAATGGTACGGCAAGGAGTTAAATATACATGCAATTATTTAAGCTATTGTTTCAATAAAATCATTAGATACATTAGATGATATATCGGATACTCCATTAAAATTATTAGTTTGAATCTGTAATATTATTTAAAAATTTCTATTTTCATTATTGTTATAACATTAGTCATTTGTGTAATTATAATTGTAAGGGTTATTTTTCTTATTTGTATATTTCCAATTAGTGTTTATTGAAATAATAATTCTATAATGATTAATATTTAATATGTAACAGTCATTCTTATATAATTTTTAGGAGATTTACTAAAAATTTCTGTATGATTTATATTTAATTTCTGATTGTTTACCCATGATATATTGCCAGCATTACAAACTTAAGGGCAGAAGTAATAAGTCAAAAAGTAATACTCACAAAATTGTCACAATTTTGTTTATTATTATCTAAATAAATTTGTACTATTCTAATAATAATAATTTGTATGATTTATGCTTATTTCTACAACACTTCATATATACATATTTTTATTTAATTATTATTCCCTTACAGATTATAAATATAATTATTGTTAGAAAATATAGTATCATCTAATTGTGAATTTATTCTTATAGAATCACTCGTATATTGATCGTTTGTGATACCAAGAGTTCTAATATATGAGTTTTTGAGAAATTAATAAATAAAAAAGCAAATTTATATTATGTTTGATATGTCCATTGTATTTACATTTGTAAAATAAAAGTTCCAATTCGGAGTGTTATCTTTTGACGAGTCTTAACCAGAAGATATAAACCTCCACACATTTTTTGATACGTGTTCGCAGCGTCCTTGTTAAGGGGCAAGCTCATAGACAAGAACTAATCTTAAATGTGTGTTGTTAACTTCAATTAACCTATTCACAGTGTTAACCTACTTTTACGCAGCTGACTCATGGTAAAAATTTCGAGCTAAACGTAAACATCACGAGTCAGGCTCTTAATCGTAATATTACGTGAAACATATTTATCACAAGTCCGACTCGTATTTAACTGTTCAAAGAAAGATAAATATCACAAGATGATCTCGTGATTAATAGTTCTTCAGTTTTTTCCATTCCATTGTGCAAGTTGGATATGTTTCTTACAGTTTGCACTAGAAGCAGTCTAATATTCTTAATAACTTTTTATTTTGTCAACCTCTTTATATCATGTTGAAGAGAAAGAGAGAAGATAAGGAAACAGCAAGTAGTACACGTGGAAGCAAAAATAATGAAGAAGTTTTGAATGTTTCGATTTTTGAAATAATAGATTTATACGACAACGATCTGAGAATGCCATTAAAAAAGCGCTTCAGAAGATTAGTTATAAAAGATGAAAGTAGTAAAGAAAAGAATATAACACCTAAATGGAATGGATCATGAGATTGTGAGGAAACGAATAACGTACCAAAAATTTGGAATTATTCCCAGTCTTGTGGTATAAAAGAATTTGTATCAATCAGTTAAGCGAAAATCATGGATTCTTAGAATTATTTTTTATCGTTCCGACGAAAATTTATGGGATATATTACACAAACAGCGCATCAAATAATGAACGATGAGAGTAAGAGAAGGAAGATGGATGATACTTGGCTTTCAGTTACCCATGATGAAATGAAGGTCTACTATGCGCTTTGTATTTTGATGACGCTAGTCAAAAAATCAAATATACAAATGTACTGGTCCAATCGAGAAGTGATAGAAACTCCTATAATTAAGAAAGTAATGCCTTTCAAAAGATTTCGACAAATATCACGATTATTACATTTCTCCGATAATGAAACGACCGACAATAACGACCGCCTTCGAAAAGTAAAACCAGTCATCACTTTCTGGAAGGAAAAATTTAATAAAATTTACACACTGGGTAAAAATATAAATATCACTAATAATTAATGATATAAAAGGCGCGTAATATATAAACAATTTAATCTGTCAAAACGAGCGAAATTCGGATTGAAAATATACAAATTATATGAGGCACATAGTGGGTTTTGCTGTAATTTTAAAATATATATTGGTCGGGATAAAAATCAGCCAAATGATGATAGTGCATCCCAATGTTGTTTATATTTCGTATCAGAATAATATATATATATATATACAAAAAAATAAATTAAATTTTATTTTTTAAAGTTTTTGTTTCAAGTTCATTTGAATTCAACAAAGGCACAATAGCATAAAGTAAATAAGCGCACGGCTACTTCACAGGTAGTCATAAGATATCATTTGTTTAAAGTTCCGACAATACGTCTCCATCGCTTCGGCTCCTTTCATGAATATTTGCGGCTGGCGTGTATATATATATAGATACGAGTGTTATATATATATAGATACAAGTGTGTATATATATATATACACACACACTCCCAACAAAAAGATAGCACACGTGTGCTATCTTTAATTTCTCATTTTATGATATTGGTAGTGCGAAAACTCTGAATGTCTTATGAAGATGTCCTTCCCCAAATATGTAAACATAGCTTCGTTTAGTATTACATTGATGAGTTCTCTTAGTAAAAATATTAATAGACAAATAAACACAGACAAAATGATAGCACACTTGAAAAAATATAAATATATATTTCTTACTACATAAGTATGTATACAAAAATACATAAATAATATAATTCTAAATGTTAAATAATATAATATAATATAAATAATATAATTATAAATGTTTCTAATAATGTGTAGAGCCTCCATGGTTTTCAATTACTTCTGTCATCCTGGTTGGTAAGGATTTATACAAATCTTTAATTGTGGATTGGGAAATATTATATGTTAATGCAGACTTTTAAATCGTACAAATTTGCAAACTGTCTGGTTTAAGCGTAAACAGCTTGCAATAGTAATCCCCAACAATTTTCTATAATATTGAGGTCTGAAGAACACGCTGGCCATTTAAGATGGCAAAAGTTCTCTTTCGAAAAATAATCTTGGATAACTTTTGCTGTATGTACAGCAGCCTTATTGGAACACATATTTTGAACCAACAATGTATTCAGCATACTTATCAATTTGATTTTTTCTTACTTGCAAGTAAATTGCACTATTCATTTTTCCTTGTATGAAGTTCATTTCCGTTCTTCCTTTGTACCCAATACCAGCCCAAACCATTATTTCACCTCCTCTCATTTAACGTCCTATTTTTGTTAAAGGTTCTTTTCGAATATCTCGATAATAGTATGCGCAACCATCTGGACCATCCAGATTGAATCGTTTCTTATTGGTAAAAATAATTTTTCTCCAAGTTTTCTTCCAGTACACATGTTTCTTTATAAATGCCAATCGTTCGTTCTTATGTTTCGTTGTCAACCGTGGTTTCGTCTGTATCTTGGTCCGATTTATAATGTTACTTGTTTATAACACAACGAACATTTTGAATGTTAGTTTTCACCCCAGCTTTGCGGACGATTTCCTTTGCAATGGCATAAGAGTTTGATGCAGCACAAAGTATTGTTCTTATTTCACGTTGAGAAAATGCCACTGACCTTCCAGTGATTCTCTTTTTACCATAGGCTTTTACATCTTTTAATAAATTATGAACAACTTTACGACTTCGGCTAATTTCTTTCGCTGTATTTGTAATCGTTAATTTCTACCTTCTTAATGCGAGAATTGTAGATATTTCACTAGTACTCAAACTTTTACCACGACTCATTTAGAAAACACAAATTTTAGAAAGCACTGAACACTAATTGAACGTGTTATTTGTCCGAAATTTCGTGAGATACTGAAGAAAATGTAAATATATTTTAAAGAAATGTAATTATATTTCAAGTGTACTGAACTCATCAATGTAATATTAATCGAAGCTATGTTTACATATGTGGGGGAGGACATCTTCAAATGACATTCAGAGTTTACGCACTACCATTATCATAAGATGAGAAATTAAAGATAGCACACGCGTGCTATCTTTTTGTTTGGGAGTGTATATATATATATATGTGTGTGTATATATATTGTTTGGGAGTGTATATATATATATACTTAAAATATTTAAATTATAAAATGTTTATTATAAAGTACATAATACAATTTAAATTCATTATATTTAATAGAAATTGTACAAAAATTACTTACCTCATTTTGTCCTAAATCATTTATATATATATATATATATATATATATTGAGCTGGCAACTAAATGATCGTGGATTTTGTTGATAGATTCTTATTTAAAATCCGCAATGACTTAGTTATCAACCCAATATAATGTACATTGTATTACATATGCATATTCTTCGTATATTTTGAATAAAGCAAGCAACAAGAATAGACAATCACATAAGCAACGAATTAAAAGTAATATTTATGGTGCTCTTTATAAATCCTTATATATATACGATCCTGAATGCATTCACGTTTCTGTCTAGCATTTTTCTTACGTACTAATTTATACGCTTTGTGACGCGCCAAAGCAAACGCTATCTTAGACATTTATTTACAAAAGATCAAAATACATATCATAAATGATTATTAGCATTACGTATCATAGAATATTTATATACACTTCTAGGCTACAATTGTGCCTAATGAGTGTCTCATTGATTTTTTTTATCTATCTACTTTTTACTTTTACTACTAATCTATTTTATTGTTACAATTGATATAATTCTAATCGTCTTTTATTTTAATCTATTGGTCAAAATATAGGATCTTACAAGATTATTTATTTTCTAGATGCATATTAACAAAAATTATTTTTATACGCATATGTACTATGACAGATTTATATTATATATTATAAACAATCAATGGAGTGTAAACTATGAGTAAATAAATATTTATTAATTATATAACGAATAATTATTGATTAATTATACATCGTTGGAATCTTTTCCTTCATACAAATTATTTTATATTACATTGCCTCCCGTAATTTGAATTTGATCCAAAGACCACCATGCGCACGTAAAGTCATTCTATAGCTGATATCTATCGTATGTTTGTTCGCAATGGGTTCCAATATAAAATTTCGAAGAATTGAACTAATGAGTACTTTCATTTCTAATATTGCATATTTGTATCCTCTAAGAGGATGGATAATTTGTAGTGAGAATTGAAAATGTTTTGATGTGACACAATATACTTCATATATCGTTATTTCTTACCGATACAATTCCTAGGACCGGCACTAAAAGGAATATGAGCGTACCGATACAATTTTTCGCTGGAGTTTTGTGGATCAAAACGTTCTGGCTTAAATGATTCTGGATCTAAATAATATCGTGGCAATCGATGTATAAGATAAGGTGAGATCAAAACAAAAGAACCGGCTGGTATCATTTGACTACCTAAAAAAAAGAAAAAAAAATAGAGACCCAAAGAAGATGTTTATCCTATGGCCCTAATGTTTTGGTTTATAAAGAACGCCTAATACTAATTTTTATATTTTTATATTTCGTTCCTGAGGTATTAGAAAAAGTTGGCTGATTATGTTAAACAGAATTAATTAATATATAAAATTTACACTTTGAATGGAAGCTCGCGCGTTTCATTAGTCATATTGTTCTCTTTAATCAATTTTAAGCCCAGGATAGTTTCGGCCTGTATGTTATAATAACGTCGTTGATCAATTTAGTGATATTCATGTCCTGATTAACGTTATCACGTAATCTTGATATTAAATATTCGGCGTCCTCGATAAAGGTTTCAGTGAACTTTTTGAGCCCATGAACGTTGAAAGCCTCTTGAAGTATCTTCCGATGCATTTTGGCAGTCTCATCGTTCACTATTAAACCCCTTCCGACAAAATTACGAAATAGAGAATAAACAAAAGTCTTACGTGTGTGTTTAGAGGTACTGAGTACAATTTGAATGTCTTCAAGTTGAATGATCAGTACATACGGTATAACAGTCACCCAAACTCTGATCATATTATACGTTAAATAGTTCTTCATTTCGTCCATAACTAACAAATGAAAAAGCACAGAATTGGAATAAAACAAAATCATTTCTCTTTTCTATTATTTTTTTGGGGCGAATTTACGATCTTGTTTAAAAAAGTAATGAATATTACCAATCAGCGGTAATACTGGTGGTCCATTGAGACTAAGAAAGATTTTTACCAGTTGAAAGTAATTTCTTAGATGATACACAACATAAAAGAAGATCAACGCTATGAAGTAGATCCATAAGTTTGATGTTGTCAATTTCCAGTTAATATTTTAAACGTTATATCAAGAAACGAGATCTCTCTCTCTCTCTCTCTCTCTCTCTGTTTTTAACACAATTAAGAAAGAACAATTACTTACGATTTGTATATTATTTAAGGCCATGGTATTCTTCGACTACTCAACGTGCTTTCTACGAAGTAACAACACTTTACTCTCTAATAAAGCACCAGATCGACTAAATCTTATTTTTTTTTTTAACCGCATTGTATTAATATATATAGGTAGAAACTTAAAGGAGTGGGACTTATCATTATATTCATCTATGATACTTTAAATTCAAATCATATTTTCTTGATGTTCATTAGCAGATAAGACATCGAAAATATTTCTTTTAGTTTCGTCAGAGTTTATATATAGTATCCATCATCTTAGGGATAATAGTGTTATCTTTCGACCTTTATATATATATTTATTGAGAAATAAATTGAATTGCTTAATATAGATAATTATATGGATAACTTATTGACATAAAAAGTGTGATCTAAACACTTCATTCTTCTTGTCAATTTGAAATTTACGTATAGTTTCTCTCATAAGTATTCACCGTAGTGATTGCAAAATTATCGTTTCATGTAATTATTTATCATTTGTTTAATGAGTTTATTTTATTATTATTATTATTATTATTAAACTACTTTAATCTATTATAGTACTTATTCCAGTACACATACGTACAAAAATATGTACTTTATTTTTTATTGTTTCGTACATATGTATTAAATTTTAATCAAAATTAAACACAATTTTGGCGTCTCAAAAATATTTCAACATTTAACAATTCATAACTATTTAATAATACATAAACTAAATTATAACAACTTCTTAATATTTTGTTGGTTGTCCCTTTAACTCTGGAGGAGGATGTAACTCCACTTCAGGGCAATTATATAATAAATATTCTTGTACGGACCGAGATTTGTGTTTCGTTTCATTGTTATGATAAAACTTAAAATTATCCAAAAGTAAGCATTTTTCGAATACATATTTAAAAGTAATTAGTGAATACTTATATATTATATTATTTTACTAGAAATTAAAACATGAGTTTATTTCCAAGCGACCTCAGAAGTAGCGACCCAGCTCTTTTTTTTACCTAGTTTCTTCTGTAGGACTGGTTCACTTTATACTATTTCGACCATTACTACTACTACTATTACTACTACTGATGATAATAATAATATAATATAATAATAATAATAATAGTAATAATAATAATAATAATAATAAAAATATACTTAAATATTATTTATATACATCTAGATATTATTTAATACATTTTATATGACAATAGTACAGACAATAAGCTTTGAATGATCGTGAGTAAGAAACAGCGTGGAAACAAATCTATAATGATCATAAGTTAGTAAGATAAGGACGAAAATAAAAGAATCTTTTCCTACTTCTTTTCAAATATCGTTTGTATTAGATGTATCTATTTATAACAGTCACGTGTTGAAATTATCAAGGATACGATTTGATAAAAATTCGCGCGCACGCCATCACTTAAAACGATACATTTTTCCTTATTTTGTTATCAAAAATTACCGTTATCATAAGTGTCATGATGTATATAATACAAGTATATTATCCTCTACTTCTTCTTATTATTACTATTCTTATTTCTATATTATTATATTACATATTAAAAAGAGCCGAAGTAATACTCGACCAATTTTGATAAACATGGTTTCATTTTAAAGAAGGAGGTTTAGTCTACCGTAACGTTCCGACGGATTTTTGAAAAAGATTCTTTTTTTTTTAAATCGTGTTAAATAATGGTATGTTTCGAGAATAGTTTATGTACAAATAGAAAGCTTTTTCTAACATTCGTTGAAACGTTACGATAGATTAAAACTTCGTCTTTAAAATGAGATCTTGTTTGGCAAAATCGGTCAAGAATAACGTCTGTTCTCCTTGCTGGCATAAACCATTAAAAAAGAGCAGAGGTAATGAACAGCCTTAATAGTTTCATGTAATGCTTATTTATTATTGCACGTTCTGTACGTCCATCTTCCACGTCCTTCTAATGATGAATAAAGCATATGAGACTCGTGCACTACGTCTGCCGAAAGCATGTACGGATAAAGATAAAATAACAAAGCTCTAATTATATTTATGTCGTTCGAAATTAAGCATTGCTTATTCTATATGTTTTGTATTATATACAAAAGATAAAAGATAAAAGAACAAAGCTCTAATTATATTTATGTCGTTCGAAATTAAGCATTGCTTATTCTATATGTTTTGTATTATATACAAAAGATAAAAGATAAAAGAACAAAGCTCTAATTATATTTATGTCGTTCGAAATTAAGCATTGCTTATTCTATATGTTTTTTATTATATATGGTCTATCTATTATACGTACGTTTAAAAAATTATTGTAATAAATGTCAATCTATTCATTTTTTATAATTACTTTTGTTTCAAAATTCTCTTATTCTTATTAGTTAAATACGTGTACGTTTATTAATTTTAAATGTATCTATTCTTCTTATGCAAAGTTAAGATATTTGTTGAATATTCTTAAGATTTTTTGAAAATATCTAATTCTAATATATTTACATATCCTCCCCTTCATATTGCAAATAAATCGTTTTGCATTTTTATAATATGCATGGATATTTGAAATTTTCTTATCATGGAATATTGGAGTTTAATAAGGAATGATGTATTCAGTAAGATTCTAAAACATGTAAAGGAATAAGTAGTGGAGTTTTGAAATATTTAAAAAAATTGTCAAATTGCGCAATTTATTTTAAGCGCAATTTTGTTTTTAAATTCAAAGAACATTTTGTTATATGTATCAATAATTTCTTTGAAAATTGTAAAAATTACTTCTCATTTATTATTATATAATCTCATTCCATACTGCAAACAAATTCTTAATTACATATAAATAATAATATTAAATAATACATGCAATAATATAATAAGTAAGAGAAAAGAAAGTATAAAAGTTGGCATTCAATATTCTATCAATAATAACAATTCAGGCACACATGATTTTGTTCAGTATCATATCTGCAAAGAAACGTAATAAAATGCAAAAATAATGAAAATATTACATTCAATGAATATGCAATCAAAAACTACTTACATGGGTAAAGAACAATTTTGACAGAATAGTTCACAACATTTGATACACTGACATAAACAAAAAGAACATAATACTTGATCACAGTAAAAACATTTGTTCGTTGAACTTGAATCTATTACTCGGCAACATCCACAAAGGTCGACTTGTGCATTCTAAAATAAAGTCATCTTTAAATCAAACCAACAAACGAATAATTTTATAAATGTGTACATACGCATATGACTTTATCACTGTTCTTTAATTGTAAATTATTATTTAAAATCATTTGTTTTGAGGTACGTTCAGGTTTTATTTCACGAGAAGTTAGTTTTGTTAATGGTAATTCAGTTAAATCCATTTCACTAGCATTTAAATTTAGTGAATATTCTTTGACACCTTCTTTTAGTAAATTCAAGGTTTTATCTGGATACAAAGTATAATAAAAATAAGTATGAAGATAAAGTTGAACCTAAAAAGATAGAGTATTTCCAGAAATAATCAAAATATAACCTCTTTACCATAGACTTGCTTCATTCGTTCTTTCTCAGCAACCCCATTATCAATTTCTCTTTGTCCCACGTGTACTTTTAATTGGGGAGGTAAATTTTCTTCGTAAGGGCAAGCTCGCTTTGTCATGTTTATTTGATTTATAAAAGAATATTAACTTTTAACTTAAAGATAATCACTGATGAAAGTAACATAACCACAACTTATCATCCCATGGTTGTTCACTTCAACTATCTACATATATTCAATCATATTATTCTAAATTAAATCCTCAATATAACTACACAACTGACTATTCGAATTAACAATACATTCTCGATGTTTAATAGAAATTCAATATTTGTAGGTCAAAAGTATATGGTGTGTCATTATAATATGATCGATACAAAATAAAACCGAAAAAAAAATTCAAATCAAATACATATATTACGTATAAATATATATATACGAAATATCGAACGTTACCATTTATCTTTTTTCCTTCATCCTTAACATATTATTTCCTCTTCTAAACGGAACATTTTTCATATATAAAAGCATACGATGCATCACTTTGACAAGAATCTCTTCGAAGTTGTTAATTTCTCTCCTTTCCCAATCATTCATGCGTAGATTCGTGAAATATTATGCACATATCATATTTCCCCCATCCCCTTTATCATCCATGAATCTTTAATTTCGAACGAAAGATTCGACGTTTAGGAACGAATAAACAAAGAAAATGTTTACCTCTTTGTAAGACGCAACAATGTTTATCGATGATACAAGATGATAAACAATCGATGAAGGATTCAAAATGCGACGACTTTAGTAATATTTGTTTATTAGTAATGTTGCATTATTATTATTACTTTTATACATATTTGATATTGGCCATCAACAAATATGTTACAATTCTTTTTCATCTCCTATCCGCGTCGTTATCTTTCTTTCGTTTGCTCGAAAATTAACGACATACGTATCTTATCTTTTTCTTCATCTACTTATTCTTCTTTTTCCCTTTCTTTCATCCTTTTTTCTTTCTTTCTTTCTTTTACCCCATTATAATAATACATAATAATTTATAGTCGTAGCATGACAAACATTAGTATTTAATTGCAAAATGCGATAACTATGTGCACCGCAATTATCAGCTCGTTCCACAAGTAAACCGTGTGAAATAACATTAATTTGTAAATGAGTCAATATATAATAATACGTAAAAATAAACCTATAACAAACGGTACATACATACATACATACATACATACATACATATATATATATATATATATATATATATATATATATATATACATACATACATACATGTATAAATCGCTTCTCTCTCTTTGGTAACCGTTGCGTATCTAATAAATTACAGCGAACATCGTACACGAAAAGAGATCACTATTATGCGCCTCTTAATTATTCGGGAGATATAATCCTAAGAAATATAATAATTAATCTTAGCTTCCATTTTGTTTACTTATTATTAGCAAGACCGTGAGACACTTGGATCACAATACGCGTACACCGTTGCTGGATTATTATTATTATTATTATTATTATTATATTATTATTATTATTATTATTATTATTATGATTATTATTATTATTATTATTATTAGTAATTATTAATATTATTAATTATTGTAATAATAATTATTATTATTAAGAAAAAGACGGCGAACTTTTCTACTTCGAGGAACACGGATTGAAGGGTTATGTGTTGTTTGTTCATCGTAAAAAAATAGATCACTGCAAGTGCACTGAATACGTGGCATACGGGTACGTTGTTCGTTTATGTGTACAAAATTACGCGATAAAAAGGATTACGGTGAAGAAAGTCGACAAGAAAATGGTGATATAATATAAATCGTACAAGGCAAATAGGATCGAAGGATCAATAATTTCGAATTTGGCGCCACGTTGACGAGAACAAATTCGTAACGCTCTCAATGGTTAAACCTAACACGTATTTAATAACGTCGATTTCTTTTTTATTTCTTCCTTTTTTATATAATGTTCGATAGAATCTTTTAATTCTTTCGTCCAATCAACGCTAAGTATTATAATCCAATTAAAGAACTACGTACATATGCTACATCTATGTACACACATACATAGATACATACATACATACATATATATATATATATATATATATATATATATATATATATATATATAAAGATTCAATATATCGATCGATTTGATATTTTACTTGCGGTTTTTAAAATGATAACTCTCGAATCGGTAATTATTCCATCGTTATACCCCATTCGTGTTTCCTTCTTTTTTTGTAATATAATGTGCCTTGTGCGATTCGTATTTTCTCGTACAGACTTTTCTTCAATAAAAGGAGATTTTTAAGCGTTAGACGAAGAAACCGACAAGCATCTCGATTATTTTCTTTTTGGTAATCTGGTGTGCAGAGTAGTACAAAATACACACACACAAACAATTATATATACATACATCATATATGTATATATATATATATATATCGTATATTATGCGTGTGGTCCTAATGTATGCTTTTGTATGTTTCTTGTATGTTACGTGTCTATGTACGTTTTTATATGTTTCTTTCATTGTCCACCCCCTGTCCTCTGTCCCCCCTGCCCTGCCCCCATCCTCGCACCCGCCACCCGCACAAAACGTCCCTGTGTTCTCTCTTTTCTTTATCCGATTAACGATTATAATTCTCGCGTCGTTTATTTACTCGACTATGTAATTACATCGATTTTAATTTAAATTAAAAAAAAAGAGAAAAGAAGACAGAAAGAAAGAAAAAGAAAGAAGAAGAAAAAGAAGAAAGAAGAAAAGAAGGAAGAAGAAAAAGAAAAAGAAGATTAGAAATGAACTGTGATAAAGTAGCGATTCGAAGAATAAGCGTGTGTGTCGCCGTTGCTATTTCGAAAATTAATTTCTCGTTTCGTTATTATAAACGGCTTCAGCTCGACGGCACGTATCCGATATATCCTGATACGATCTTCTCAATAATTTCTTTTCCCCCACTTCTATTTTTCTTTTCTAGATTTATTTTTTTTTCTTTTCTTTGTTTTCTTTTTTTCTCTCTTTTCTTTTCTTTCGTTTCTTTTTTTTCTCTTTTCTTTTTTTTTTCTTTTCTTTTCTACTTTTTCTTTTTCTTCTCTTCCAATCTACGAACGCATGTACGTCCTATGTACATACAAATTACATTGAGAAGCGCAGATAAAATCGTGCGAAGCTTTGTTTATTACAAATTAGAAGAGTTTACGTCATTTCGTCTTTTCTGGAGAGAGAGAGAGAGAAAGAGAGAGAGAGAGAGGAAAAGAGAGAAAGAGAGATTGATAGATAGATAGATAAACAGAAAGTGAGTGAAAGAGAGAGAAAGAGAGAGAGAGAGAGAGAGAGAGAGAGAGAGAGAGAGCGTCTTTGCACTCACAGCCGTTATTGTCAGTTGTCATGGACGTTTTACTGAATATTATCGACATCGGAATGATCGAATCGTTGGACACACGAAAACCATCTATCTGATATTATATATAGAAGAGAAAGCAAAATATATATGTATCTATATGTATATATATATATTTTTTTTTCTTTCTTTTTTTTACTTTTCAAACTCCTCCTCGTCCTCCTTCTTCTCTTCCTCCTTCTCATCATCATCATCATCATCATCATCATCATCATCTTCCTTCTCTTTCTTGAAGAGCCCTCTCAAATTATTCCGAAAGTTGTCAACATTTCTATATTCCGATCATTGATATTCTTTTTCCTTTATTGTGATGATTACCATGATTAGTATGCCATTTTCTAATGTAAATGCAGTGGTTTTTTTAAAATAACCGTAAAAGCGGTCTCATCTTTTCTCTTTTTTATTATCATTATCATTATCATTATCATTATCATTATCATTATCATTATCATCATTATTATTATTATTATTATTATTATTATTATTATTATTATTATTATTATTATTATTATTATTATTCTTTTTATTTTTTTCTTCATTATCTTTCTTTCCTTCTTTCTTTCTTTCGTTCTTTCTAATTTTTTGTTCTTTTTTGTTCTACTATGCTTAAAATGTAGATCATATCAATAAATGTGTGTGTGTGTTTAGCTATCTCGTCTGAATGCTGCACGACGAACGTCAGTTAACGTTATCGGATGATGATCATCGTATAGATTAGGCTAAAATCGTTATTACATTAACGAAAGTTCCCGATGGGTTTTCCTTCTGTTCTTTTCTTTTCTTTTCTTTCCTTTTCTCTCTCCTTCTTTTTCTTGTTCTTCAAAATATCCTCTGAATACACGAATTGGATTGTATTACATCCTGTAATACGGATAATACGGACGTTAGATTGTTTAACAATACGAATATAATTATATCGATTCATTATAATAAGAGTATGGATGGAACGCGATATAATATCATAAGCAAAGACGAACTATGTAGCTGTTAACTATAATAGGAGTACGATTGAACGTTTTTAATGTGCTTATTAACGAGCGCCATCGATAGATCATTTTTTTCGCGTCCTTAACCCCTTAACATATAAATAAAAAGCGCGTCGATGCGTCAGAAGAATATCATTTAATTTTTCATGCAAAATTTTGAATAAATTAGGAAACGAATACTAATTATCTAAGAACAAGGTATTTCCTTTCCCTAAAATGGGTTCGACCAATTCAAATTCGACAATCTAAACAAAAAAGCATCAACGCACGACTGAACAATTAAAGAATCTAATAATGTACTGCGCGGCATTCGCCGAAGACAGTTCTTGACGTCTCAGAGATGTCAAAGTCTACAATGGCACATGTAATGAATGACGTCTCCCAGACGACATAGTATGTTAAAGGGTTAAGATCTAGGAAAACGAGAATTTTTGAGTTATTACGCTTTTCCTTTTCGTAATATTGAGAGTCTTAAAGAAGACTAAAGTTATCTATACTATTATAACTACATTATTGTATTCTATACAGTATTATTCAAAGGGAAAGAAAGAGACAGAGAGAGATACACAGAGAGAGAGAGAGAGAGAGAGAGAGAGAATGTGTGCGTGTGTTATATGTGTCTACTGGATCGTTTTGAAATCTTTTAACAATGATTTTCTTCTACATACAGATAGTATTTTATAATACTACAATACAGATAAATGACAGATTTTCGGCTCCTTTTCTCTTATATCAATTAACTATATAATCAAATTGATTCAAGATGAAATAAATATTTTTCTTTTCTATATATGTATTCATATATGTATATATGTATATATGTACATGCAAATAAAAGATGCTGGTATTTGGAATACTTTCTTTCGTATATAATGTAAATGAGATAAAGGGAGAAAAGTATAGTATATTGATATAATAAAAGTATAATAGTTGTAAAAGTGATAGTAAAAGTATAGTAATCATTTTTTAAGAACGAACAGACGGATTTATCGAATTAACGTAACGTTCGAGTTTAGAGTAAAATTTTAGCGACGAAATTATGAATGACTTTTTGTTCGACAAATTTTTTTCTTTTTTCAAATGCAAGGAAATAGTTTTCTTTTAGTTACATGTATGTATCTACGATGTGTGTGTGTGTGTGTGTGTATGTACACATACATATAAATATTTAGGTCATTTTTGGAATACATAGGTGCATAGAACGATCTTCGTTACACTTCGATTACACATGAAGAAAACACAAATTTTTTTTCATCTACATATTAATAACAACAATTAATTTATCTCTATGGATCTTTTCTTTTCTTTTATCATTTTCTTTCTTTCTTTCTTAAGTGCTCTTTCTATATCATTATATTAGGGGATATATTATATATTGGCTCGAATACCCTGGTTATACATGTTGAAGAAGTACATATTTATTTCTCTATTCACTTCCGGTCCACTTTTATTATTACGATAAGACTTCTTTTTATTTATTCGATCAATATTTTTAATCAATTCGGTCATATATATATATATATATATATATATATATATATATGTTTCCATGGCCTCACCATTTATTTGATAAAATACTTACCATTAATTAAGAAAAATATTGACCAAATACATAAATAGAAGTGTTACGATAAACAATAAAACAAGACGCTTCTCGTCGTTATATTCGAATGAAAATATTATATATATGATATTAGGAAAAGCGTCATATCTCAACGATTGAAAAAAGAGATATCTCAATTTATTTCACGTCTAAATATTCTCCGTATTTCTTTCGCTTCTTCTCCTGTTTTCTCTTTTTCTTTTTTTTTTTCTTTTTTTTTCTCTATTTTTTTGAAAACGTTTTAAACAACATCTCGTTGATATGTGCTGCAATGAAGATATTCCGGTCGATATTTTTGGAAACATGACCGCGTTACGGTCAAACTTGACTTATGTACGTCTGAGAGGTTTCTTTCTTTTTATTTTTCGTTGTTGTAACAACGATAATTTAACGATGATCATTATTACGATTGATTACGTATCATCCGCTCGTCGTAGGAATTAATTGCTTTCTTTTCTTTTCTTTTTTTATTGTTTCATTTTTTCTTGTCGTCGGTGAAATAAATAAATAAATAAATAAATAAATGAAGTAAATAAATAAATAAATAAATACAAACATTCATTCAAACATACATACATACATACATACAACATACATACATACACATATATCGAAGCGTCGTCGTTTGCCGATACGTGGCAATTTCTATTTTTTTTTGTTCTTTTTCTTTTGTATTCATTGATGCGTTTCCTCATACGAAAAGTCTCTCGAGTGAGGGACCGGACAAAAATTCATCCAACGTGCTCGCAAACAAAGCCTAGTAATAAATAAACTACTTTATTTTTTTTTGTTTTTGGCTTTTGTTTTTGTTTTTGTCTCATAGATTTACCTAATAGCGTGACATAGTAAAAACTAAAAAGAAGTGACTAAAACGATATGAAAAAACAATATCAATATACAAGATTTATCTAATAAATTACTTAGAGATAGAGATAGAGATAGAGATAGAGATAGAGATAGAGATAGAGATAGAGATAGAGATATATATAGATAGATAGATAAAGAGAAGAAAGAGACAGAGAGAAAGAGATTTACTAGGTATGTTACAATCAAACGAAAATTTCACTAAAACTTGACTACTTAAGTGGACTTACTGCATCGTTTGCGATCGAAAATATACGTATACATATACATATATATGTGTATATATATATATGCATTGTAAATAGAGATGTTTTACATGTATGTATGAACATATATATACTCATTTGCCTACATATATATATATATATATATATATATATATATATATATATGTATGTGTATTTATATATATCGGTTTCATCCCGTGACGATCGTGTGATGCACGATATAGTCCAAAGAGGGAAAGAAAAAGAGAGAAAATGTGTGTTGGAGAATAAAGATAGAGAGAGAGAGAGAGAGAGAGAGAGAGAAGGATCCACAAGGGATCCACAATTACACGATCGCTTTCAAAGCACAATAACAATAAATAATCTTAAATCACAAGCGAGAGAAAAAGAGAGAGAAAGAGAGAAAGAGAGAGAGAGAGAGAGAGAGAGAGAGAGAGAGAAAATGTTTGTGTGTGTGTGTATATATATATCTTACAATAAATAATATAATGCCGAGACACAATGGTGCACCGATTACCGACATGTACGATGTTTGTGTATGTGTCTCTAAGTGTATGTGTGCATGTGTGTTTGTGTGTATGTATTTCTTATGTGTTGTATCAATAGCGAATTATAGTCGTCAGGAATGTCTCGTCCTTTCGATCGAAGTTCTTTCTTTAAGAAAATATGCAACATCTTCGAGGAAGAAATGTTGTAACGATCGAAATGTCGAGATTATCATTGAAACGTACATAGATTTAATGGTGACACGAGCTTGCGTAAGTGTAAGTATAAGTAATTAAGAACGTAATTACATATGTGTACGTATGTGAATACATACGTAAATACATAAGTAAATACATACATAAATTACAGATGTTAAGAAAAACATGGCAAGAATAATAACGATAGAAAAACGTGCATTAAAATCAATCGATCAATCGCGAATCGCCCTCATAAATTGTATAAAAATCTCCCTATATATCATCAATCGTCGTCCGTCGGCCTATAGTTTTATCTATCAATGTTTCTTACGATTTATATGGTGTAATGAATTTCCATTATATTAATATGCCTGCAAGTTTGTTGATCTCACGTTGAGATCTCTGCGAATAAGGTAAATACTTAAGTTACGCGCACGAACTTTAAACAAGATGGCCGATAGCCCATCGAGCGATCGTCTTTTCTTATCTGCTTGTAATATTTACACATACATATATACATACATACGTACATACAACAATACATACGTATATACACACATATAGATATATGTACATATGTATATATATATATATATATATATATATATATATATAAATACACACATGTATAACATGAAAACAATGTACACAAAATTTTTGAGATATTTATTTCAGTTTCTATAATCGCAGATACCGATTTTTCTAATTTTTCGATTTTTCTTTATTTTCTTGTTTCTTTTTTGTTTTTTATAGAGAGAAAGATCGCTCGAAAATAAAAGATTGCAGAAAAGATTGATCACGCGCGGGCTTTCATCATCTTAATCGCAGAGTCACGGCGACACGCAAAAGCGAATCGAAAAATAAATGGGAGACACGTGAATGATTAGCGAGTATTCCGTTATTTTCGTACAGATACACCCATGAATACAATTACATATTTACGTGCTTGTAGCTACAACGGGATCAAGAGACAATTAACTAATCTCCTCCCATCCCCTCTCTCACATAATCGTTTTTCTTTCTTCCTTTCTTTTTCTTCTTATATTTTTACTCCGCGTAGTCTTCCATATTTGTGATTTGTTTTCCCATCACACGCGGGTCCGTAAAATTTATTTCGGATTCACTAGAGTATCGAGCTTCCTCTCTCTTTGCTCTTCCTTCCTTCTCCTCCTCTTCCTCTTCTTTTTCTTCTTTTTCTTCAATTGTTATTTCTTTGTTTTTATTTTTTGTTTCTTAAATATTTTTTGGTTAGTTTCGCACGATATAAAATCCTAGTTTAGTATGGCCGGTAATTTGTTCCATCTTTACTCTTTCTCCTTTCTTCTTCTCTTCCTCTTCTTCTTTTTCTTTTCTTTAAATTCCCTAACTTTACTTCCCCCCTTTTTCTTCCTTATTATTTATCGTTTTTATTATTATTATTATTGTTGTTGTTGCTATTATTATTATTATTATTATTATTATTATTATTATTATTATTATTAATATTATTATTTGTTATTATTAATATTAATATATTATTATTTGTTATTATTAATATTAATATATTATTATATTATTATAATATCACATCATATATATATATATATATATTATCATATATATATTTATATATATATATATATGTGTGTGTTGTTAGTTTTATATTTATCCGCCGCAATTAGTAAATAGATAACCGCAAGCTTACATTTAACTTTCCAATTTATAAGTAGTGGTGTGACGTAATACTAAATTAGATTCGTCTCGACTATCTAATTATATAAGAACCCTTATTATGATGAAACCCTTTACGAGCTTCTTGCACATCTTTGTCGTTCGTGATCCTGCGAATTCGCTTTGCAAAGCCTGCGAATTTGAAATTCTGATTACGATGTCGTATGCGTTTTTAAAAATGTTTTTAACAATGAAATAATGGATAATAAATGATGGATAGGGGTTTTGGGAAGCGCAAGAGAGGGATGAGGAGCGGGGAATAAGATAAACGAAAAACGTCGTTTTTCAATTCGTTCACAGTGACTTATATATCTCTTTCGATAATGCGCAGATATTTGTTTTTCGTTCCAATTAAATCTCGTAAAAAATTAATTTCCCGTGTCGTTCGATTGATCGCGATTATTCTCAATTCTTTCTGTTTCTTTTCTTTTCCTTTCTATTACAAAGAACGATAAAGTTACTCCAATTGGTTGGACGACAAGAAGAAGAAAAGTCACGTGACGTGGATAAACAGGTAAACAGGCAAACGAAATACAAACGATTCGAAGGATTTTCTCTTTGCTATTTTTGTTCCTTTTTTTTTTTGTTTGTTTGTTTCTTTTAGTATGGCCATCGTTCTCGTCTCAAGAGACACACATACGCATACATACATACATGCATACATATATATATACATACATCATACATACAACATACATACATACATGCATACATACATACATCATACATACATACATACGTACATACGTACATACATACATACGTACATACATACATCATACGTACATACGTACATACGTACGACATACATACATTTTCTTTTACAAACGTACACTCATCTTTGAAATAATCGAAACAAAAAAGAAAGACAAAAGGGGATCGATGATAATCACTCATATTTCAGCTAATCGCATAAAACAGTCGTTCGAAAAAACGCCGTAATTCTTTTCGGCTACTTATATATAGGAACGAGTCGCCGTGTGCGATATAATAATAATAATAATATATTTATGTCTAAAGCGAGAGTTAGTTATCGGTACCAACCGCTTCGACATTATAATTTTGATTCGAACAAACATTTACACATCGAATCTTCGCGCCTAAGTTTCTAACTAATCGCAGACGATTCTTTTTTTTTTCAAAAGCCTAAAAGGGGCGTAATCGTCGTCGTTATTTTACTTTTCTTCTTTGTATGTTTGTGTGTGTGTGTGTTGTGTGTTTCTTTTTTTTCCAAATCACATACGAAATCTCCGATCGACCAATAACATCTGTCGAATACTAATTTCGTACATGCGTTTTCTCACGTGTTGTGTAAAATCACAAATTTACCACGAATAACAACATCGGTGGAAAAGAAACGCGACACGTTATTGTTACACGATATTTATTAACAAATTTCTTGAAACCTTTTCTTCCTTTTTCGTTCCTTTTCTTTTTTCTTCTTTTCTTTTCTTTTTTTCTTCTTTTTCTCGTCACACGTTATAAAATAATGTCGGCAACCACGTTCGCCTTAAAACGCTTTTGTCCGTCTTTTATCCCTTTTGTTTCTCGTTTTCTTCCTCCTTTCGTCCTTCTATCTCTTCCTTCCTTTCTCTTTCTTTTTCTCTTTTTTTAATCATTTCTCCCACACTTTTATTTTTAAATCGTTCCATTAAGCAAGAAGCCGGGATAATCTCGAGATATGTCTGTTTTGAGAAAATTGTTTACGTATAATAATGATAATATTATTTGTCCTTATCGCTCATCCCATACGCTACGTATAGAAATATTAGACGCTTATTCATCTCTGCATGTCGTCTATATATGAATTGTGATCGTAACGTTTCTTCTCGTTCTCTCTCTTTCTCTCTTTCTTTCTTTTTACTTTTATTTATTTCTTTCTTTTTCTAATACTCCATTACCGATGAGAAGCAGATGAGAAGTCGTACACGTCGCATCAACTACGTACTTATGTATGTATTTTAATATTAGTTTTCTGAAATGTTATTCTCTCGTGCGTGGAAAAAATAAATCTCTCACCTTTCCATTTCGTCGACAAATCCTGGCCCCTTTCCTCTCTAACCCTTCTTCTTCTCCTAACCCTTTTATTTGTTCTATAAGGTATTTGCTTTCGTGACTCTTTACTACATACATACATATACATGTACATATACATGTACATATATTTATATTTATATGTATATCTTTTCGCTAATTGTGTTTTCTCTTTCGTTCGTACCAGGCCCGTTCGTGTTACAGCTATTTTTTTTTTTATCTGATTGATATTTTTGTTGCTTCTACGAGTTCTTTTATTTATTCGCTCTTTATAAAAAGAAAAAAAAAAGAAAAAGAAAAAATCTAACGAGAACAATGCCAAGAAACGAGCGTTTTTAACGATAAGATATATATATATATACATACATACATACATAAATATACAAACACACACACACATATATATATGCATCATTAAAAGTTTGTCTCTCGATTAGAAACTTTGAATTCGATCGCTTCGATTCGAACGATAATCGATTTGCCAACAAGAACTCGATGGTTCTTAGCGGCAATGAACATTTTGGCTTTAACATAATATCTTTTTATGTATTTTTCTGTTTGTAAAACGCGGAAATGTAATATCTTGAAACAACAAAAATCCATCATCTCATTTAAGAAGTTGTTCTGGTACTCTCTTTTACTTCCTCTTATTCCTCCATATTTCTTTTTACTATGAGTTTTGTCTCAGAAAAGTTTCAAATGTTTTTCTTTCCACTCGATATATATATATATATATATATGTGTGTGTGTACCTGGTAACGTTCGAAATAATTGAGCTATCTTGTTTTTTATGATTTAAAAATTCTTGACGAACTTTTTTCTGAATTCATCCGACTTTCCCCAAGATCACTTCGACAAGAGTTTTTACTTTTGTATCTTACTTTTTTTTCTTTCTTCTTCTTGTTTTTCTTTTTCTTCTTCAGAGGCGTCTCAGCTCTGTCGATCTTTTATTATTCTGGTCGATCTTGAAGAAAGCACGACGGTCTTCTTCTCTCTCTATTTCTCTCTCTCTCTATTTCTCTCTCTCTGTCTGTCTGTCTGTCTGTCTGTTTCTCTCTCTCTCTCTCTCTCTCTCTCTCTCTCTCTCTCTCTCTCTCTCTCTCTCTCTCTCTCTCTCTCAATGTCTGTCTGCCTATTTCTCTCTTCTATCTATCTCACCAAAACCTCTGAGCACTGTCCCAGATGTTCTTCAGACTCGATTGGAATTCGAAGCGTAAGTTCTGATAGTATCACGCTATGTTGTTACCGCTCATCGTCGTAACGCACTTTTTTTCCGGTGTGTTTTGACTTTCGGAATTACTTCGAACCGCTTTAGGTGGACTACCTGGTGTCGGTGTTGAGTCGCCAGGTAAAGGATTGTTGTTATTGGTCGACGTCGAACTTCTTCGGCCATTTTCGCGGGTAGGTGACTTCACATCGAACACTGATGTGTCCGATTCCATATCCGAGTCGATCTGATAGTCGACAGATAGCAAGAGTGAGAGTGAGATAGGGATAGATAGAGATAGATAGAGAGAGAGAGAGAGAGAGAGAGAGAGAGAGAGAGAGAGAGAGAAGGGAAAAAAATAAAAATTAACAATTAATTACACTTTGCCATAATAATATTTTATCTTATATACGTATATGTTAACGGTAATATTAATACTTCGTTCAAACTAAGACTAATCAAAGGGAACTTCTCTATAATGTAGGGGTGGGGGAGGGCTAGGCTGAGATGGGGTGGGGCTCTCTATATTATCTAAAGTATTTTCTACGATTTAAACGATTTTAGTAAGAGATTTAAACGTATTCAATGGAAATCACTACGTGTTGGTTATCGAGCAATCCAAGCGACTAATATGGGAAAAGATGATTTTATTTCATTCTTTTTTGTTCTTTTTTTGTTCTTCTTTAATAATAGTGATAACTTTTTGCTTGATCAACGAAGAAACGATAAAAAGATTTTTACGTGAATCGAGAGCACATCGAGACCACTCTTCGGGCTTTAGCTTTCATTTTCGGCTCGCTTTTTATCCGGTACTAAAATCGAAAATCGTTATTACTGAGAAGAGATTACCGAGAGTGGTGCCTGAAACTGACGCGCAAGAGCCATTTTTTTTTCTTTCTTTCTTTCTTTCTTCCTTTCTTTTTTTTCATCTACTATGTCTTCTTACGAGAGAATTAATTGCAATTAGATATTATACTCGTCTCATTAATGTAGACTCTCCGAGTTCGTTTAAAGTTCGTTGAGACAAGTAAGAGGACGAAAAGAAAATTAAAAAAAAATAAATAAATAAAAGAAAAAAATACCCCGATAGAAAACAATGAAAAAAAGGAAAAAAAGTAGAGAGAGACAAGACAAATATGAATGGCGAAAGGGTGATGACAAAGGTGCACTACCTTGTTGAAACAGACTACCTGTCTGGTAGCGGGATGAGGACTGAGGAATAGCCTTTCGCTGGTGTCACTTCCGCAGCTAGAACTTTCGCTCATTTCCGTGGTAAACTTTCTAGATGCTCTTGGACTCGGTGGTGCTGCTCTGCTTTGCCCGGTTAAATTCAAACCGACATTTCTAGAGCATACCTGCGATTGTATGTGCTCGCAGACCCTCCTAAATCTTCGAATATTTCCTAATGAAAAAGAAACGTACGAGATGGAAATCGTTTAAATAATCACAAATTTCGAATGAAATTGTTGGAAAAGGAGTGTAGGGATTGCGGAAGAGGGGGGGGGGAGTGATCGTATTTTTGTTTTCTTTCTTTTTTTTTTTGTTTTTCTCTCGAATCTCGACGACATCATCGAATCGATGTTTCCAAACGTTAACAAAAGATATGGAAAGTAAAGTGCGAGGTAACGTATACCCTTAATTCTTTCGTCCGTAAAATATACGTAGATAAGATTTAACGCGGTATGGAGAAGGCGTACGTGCCAAGGTAACATCGATCTAGTTGCGCTTGGATGGCTGCCAAATGCCAAAAGCCAAACCACCTCTTTCCCTCTCTTTTTTTCTCTATATATCTCTATTTCTATCTCTAGCACTATCTCCATCTCTCTATCTTTCTTTCTCTTTCTTGGTTTACGGTGTCTACAGTCAGACTTTGAATGGGCTTTGTAGCTTCAGTTTTGTCATTCGCTTAGCCGCATCTTTCATTCGGCATAAACTCGTGACAAGGATATATACGAGAGAGAGAGAGAGGGGGGGGGGAGAGACGATTTGAAGAAACGGTTTTGTTCGTTTGTATTTGAAAAAAAGAAAGAAAGAATACGTCAGGTCGTCGTGATCGAGTGATGGATCGATGATAATATAAGGATGGGGAAAAACAAGTAAGACGTTTAATATTTACCACTTAATAACGTAAAAGTAATGGCGAATAATGGCTCGTTAGACTGCTTCGTAATACCGCTTATGTCAACTTGAAATCGGACCTGCCTTTGAAACATGGCCGGTGCCGTGCTACCCTTTTTATACTCTACTCTGAACGACATCGGTGAAATCACACTGTGTGATAGTTCGGCTATCTGTAAATCGATATATATATATATATATATATATTTTAACGGATGAAAATTTGATGAGATGTAATATCAGATGTATGATTGAAAAATAACATATATGTATATAAACAAATATGGGTATATGCTTACCGACAAAAAAGCGTGAATTAAATCTGCTTTCACGCTGGCCAATGGTTTTCCTTTAACGAGAACAGTAAATGTCTCGTCTTTTTCAGTTGTCATTAGACTACCAAACCATGATCTTTTCGTTAATTCCGGTGAGGATTCCGGCGTTAGATGAACCTTAGAAGAGAAAGGGAAAAATTCGAATTCAATTTTGTTGATCGAGAATTCAAAAGGATGAAATCGAATTGGAATCGATAAACGGAAACGTTTTGGGATTCGTAAATTTCTTACCTCTTCCGTACTCGTGAGCAATTTACGACGATGGAATCTGGGACTACCCAGGAAGGAATTCTTCAATGTGGTCAATCGAGATCTCCAATGGTAAGCGCCGGAACCTGCGCCAGTGTGCGGCGAGCCTGGCGGTGTAACACCGACTGCGACCACTGTAAAACGAACTAAATTTCATCGATGGGTTTTGTGCCACCTCGGATATATCGTATACCTATTGCAACGCGAGGGAATTCCTATTTTTTTCTTTTTTTTTTAACTCCATTAATCTGTTAACCCGGATGGGAGATTTTTAAGAGTCGTACGCGTGGATATGCGCGCCGGGATGAAATTTATTTCGATCGATTCAAAATCAAATTCTACGTGGATTGAGAGGTATAAATAACTTTAGGGTAAATTAATTTCGTTTTCATCATAAGTGAAAACAAGAAGGAACAACTGATTTGGTTTTTATTTTATTCTTTCTCTTTTTTTTTTATATTTTATTTTATTTTATCACGAAAGTAATCCGATAAACGAGCTCAGGTAATTTGTCTTTTTCTTTTTCGATTAACAGATTAATCGGTTCTAACAATTCCTAAATGTTCTTAATATTCTTTCGATGATATACGATTCGTCATAACGCATAAAAACAAGAGGAAAGTTTTGACGTGAAAAAAAGAAAAAATATATGCAAACGAATTCTATATTTTCTTTCTTTCTTTTTTTTTTGTGTCGACTATACTATCACTAACTCGTTCGAAATGTTCTCCCTCAGTTCATTATCGTTAATTATGCCGGTAATTAGAAAATTGACCCATCTGACTCTACTTTCGAGATAATGTGAAACCACTAAAAAAATATATATATACTTATACACACACACACACATATATATATATATGTATACGACTTTGGTACAACTTATTATTTTTTTAATTACTCGATTATGAATCGACCTATGACGTAGTATATCATGACAAAAAAATCTAAATTCTGTTTTTTTACTTTATTAAATATTTAAGAAATTCCCATTTGCATCGCAATATAATTTTTCTATGAAAACAATAATTCGTTGCACAGTTTTCCATGTGAAAAAATTTTGATCGTAGAAATGGTTTTCATAGATCGTAAATTCTGTCGATGCGAGCAAATAATATCAAAGAATATATTCGACATTTAGGAGGACAATTTTTCTCTTTAACGTTGACAGTTTCATCGTGTTATAAATATCTATCTATCTCTTTCTCTTTACATGTATGTGTGTGTGTGTGTGTGTGTGTCTTCTTTTTCTTCTTCTTTTTCTTATACTGTTCGCCATACACCCCTTTAACGACGATTTCTCGTGCAGTATTCTCTCGTTAGAGAGAATCCACGCTTCACGGAGGTCACCTGCATATTTTAAAGCGTCTCCGCCCCGCTCGAAAAGATAAAGCATAGTACTCAGACGACGACGAGGGTACTAATGCCCTCGGCACGGACTTTGTTCGGACTCCGTGCAAACACTTCGGACAGCTACGATTCGTTGAGTTGAAGCATTTCACAGTATCATTGTCCAACGATGACGATTTTTCTTTCTCTGTGATTTTATCCCTTTCCCAGTTAAGATCGTTTTTACACGATCTTTGATTCCATCCACCCTCCCTTCACCTCACCCTATCCTGACGTGTGAAACTTTATCGTTCGTTAAGTTTAATAATTGTGTTATAACTATTTCGTTTATGCTTTTTCTTTCTTTTCTTCTTTTCCTTTTTTAGAAACGAACAACATTCTAATTCGCAAGAGAATAAGGAAGAAAACTCGCACAATTATAACAAATAAATAAAAATGTACGTATTATTCTATTGATGATTATTTATAATTAGAAGTTATAGGTATAATCATATAGAGAAATAAGTTAATATTTTCAAGTTGCGAATTGAAAATCTTTGCTATGTAAAAAAAAGTTTCTTGTCAAAGGAAAAAAGTATTTATATATATATATATATATATTTATATTTATTTATTTATTTATTTTATTATTAAAATAAATAATTTCACGTTAGCTTTACGAATTTTATATACATACGTACGTATGTATGTACCTATATATCGTTATATATACATTTTAATATATATTATTTTTCAGAAACATTATCGTAATTGATGTCGTCTTCGCGATAGGATCCATTTAAACATTGACACGCGATCTCGAGACGATAAACACAGGGAACTCTGACGTAATTCGATAGCCTTAGAATGTTGGGGTAGTCTGTGAGATTAGTTGGCTATGAGAAACGACTAATGCTCTTTATAGAGTATTATCGGAATCACTTTGGTATTATAGTTACTAAACAGCTTTTAGAATTTTAAATTATACCTATGTATGTGATAGGAATAAATATGGAATAGTAATAACTGATGATACTCGTATGTTAAAACATTATAAGAGATTTGAATAAGTTAATAATTTGAATATGTTGAGTGATTTGAATACGACAATGCTGTTAGGACTAAGAGTTCGTATATACAGATTGATATTAAAAAAAGTTTCATGATTTGATGTGTACCGAATATTTCAAGAGTATGAAGTATAAAAGACCCGACCATCGATTAAATCGTAAGTTTTGTGATTTTTTATTTTTCTTATGGAACGATATACTGTATTTTTTCTATTTTAATTAATTAAATATTTTAATCAAATTATATTGAAAATAAATTATTAAATATATGTTAATAATTAACAGTTTTCTAGATTTATATATATTTATATTCATTATATGTATATATATATATATATATAATAATAAATATATATAATATAATAAAATATAATAAATATATATATATATATATATATATATATATATATATATATCTTTTTCCTATTGCTTCTAACAAAGGAGATTTCGACAAAGCTTCTGACAAAGGAGATATTCAATCAGTTTTTAAATTATAATCAACCAGTATATACGATCGATCCTTCTACATATCATACCTTTTATACGATATACGAGAACAGGAAACGAAAAGTCAGGAAAATTACATTTTCGGAAGGACTCGACACATGAAACGTTACTGCGATTGACGGTTTCTCGATGGAAGCTACACCAAAGTGAAGAGGGAGAGAAAAGAATATATAGATACATAGACACACACATACACTCAGACATATATATCGTTATTGCATTTGATCGTCTGGCTCGGAGAATTAGCCATTTAGCGAGTTATTATCGATTAGAGGAATTTCAAAATAAGACTTGAATGGGCAAGGATGAGAAGGATCTCTCTTTTTTTTCCATCTTTCTCTCTTTTCCTCTCTCCTTCTCACTCACTCTTTTTATCTCTTTTTCTCATTCTATCTTTCTCTTTCACGCACGTGGTTTCGGTTAAAGCGATGTCTGGCGCAGATATCAATTCGATTATAGGAACTCGTTTGCGTCGTCTCTGCCAAAGCAATGTATTTGCCTTTGCCCGATGATACTTTTTTTTTTTTTTATATCGTCTATCAGGAGGAATACGTCGGAAGTTTTCGATTAATCGATCCTGGTGGAAACTTATCCTCTATTGGTAAAGTTTATATTATCTTTGTTATAAAATTGCAAAATAGATGCTCGGAGGAATGATCGATCGATCGAAATTCATAACATATACTCTGATTTATTCATGATATCGTTCAGAGTCACTTTGTATTCCCTTTTCTAAAATTGCTTGATGGATATTCTTCGTTGGAACGACTACGCCATATTTATTTTCTTTCTTTTTTACTTTATTTTTTATTTTTTCATTTCATATTTTCTTCATTGTTCTTTTCCATCGGATCGTTTATACAAAAGTAGCTTAAAAAGAATAAGAAGTAGTAGAAGAAGAAGAAGAAGGAGAAAAAGATGAAGAAAAAGAAGGAGGTTTTCATCGTGTAAGAAAACTTGTTAAGAATTTCAACGTGTATTATACACACAGAGTACAGGCAAATGAGCTTAGTAAAAGCAAATTGGATTTCTAGAGAGATAGATAGATAGATAGATAGAGAGAAAGAGAGAGAGAGAGAGGGACTCACCGGGTTGAACATCGTTCAATTCGATCCCGACGTTGGCCAGGGCCGGCGTTGGAGTTGGCACCCCTTGACTCGGAGGAGTACCATTTCCACCAGTAGTGGTTACCGCCGAAAGTCGATGTGGACTAACCGTTTGACTAATGTGAGAGGTCGGTACCGATCTGTGTGGACTTAGAAGACCTGGCACGTTCGGTACGTGTAACGGTGAACCACCAGGTGTCGATGCGTGCGAGTGAGATGCGTGCGTATGACATCCGGTACTGGGCGAACGTCGTGGGTGATGCCTCGCACTGTAATGGCAAATGCGTCGTTAATTTTATTTATATGACCTTTCAAAATATTCTTGTTATTAATAACGACGTCGATATTTACGAGGAGATAGACATACGCACATATGTAATTTTATTTCGACGAAATAAAGTGACCTTCGTTTCTTTTTCTTTTCTTTTCTTTTTTCTCCCCTTCTTTTCTCTCGTTCGTAATTATTAACGTGATATTCCAATAAAGTATCAGGATAAATCTAATAAATGTAATTATTGACAATAAAAATAATATAATAAATCGTAACGATATTTAAATATAGATATACGATTTATACTATTTGATCTTTCATATATAAATATTGTAATTATTTAAATGAGTGGTATCGAATCGATTGGAGCACTCATTTTACGTTTACGTTAATAATTATTACTACAAGTAACGATAGGTGGAACGTTGAGGAGGAAGAGACGAAAAAGAAAAAAGAAAACAAATATATAACTTCTTAGGTCGCTTTTGCATAATCAATTGGGTCATATCTTATCGTTAAATCAAGTTTACATAATCATGATAATAAGATATTATAACAAATAAGAGGAGTAAAAAGGGAATGAATAATAAGTCATTAGAAGAAGCTCATGGATACGTGTGTCGTGCTAATCGTCCGTATAAAATTCGCACGGCTCGCTGAACGCGCGAGGATACGGAAAGGAAAATAAAGAAAACAATGAAAAAAAAGAACAGAAAAAAGAAGAGAGAGAGAGAGAGAGAGAGAGAAACAAAAGGAAGGAAGAAAGAAAGAGAGAGAGAGAGAGAGAGAGAGAGAGAGAGAAACAAAAGGAAGGAAGAAAGAAAGAGAGAGAGAGAGAGAGAGAGAGAAAAGAAAAGAAAGAAACGGAAAACGCGTGTGATATCGAGCACGCGACACGTCCAAAGGCGTAACAACAAAGTCACGCGATATCGCAGCGTAAAGCTCTAAGGTCGTGTACGTTTGCTTTCTCGCTTCGAGCGATTAAACGTCGGCCCGATGTCCGTAAGCTTTCACGTTTCCTTCCTGATAATTACGGTAATGTCTATTATAGTTAGTAACCGTGGCTCGAGTAAAGAGCGTTTTTCTAAAATCAATTAACTTTTGAGAAAGGAAAGAAAGATACAAATAAACAAACAAACAAAATATATTACAACGAAATAAAAGAAAAATTATAGCGACCGAGCGCATAGACGATCATACCTTAAACCATTACCCGTTTCTCTATAGTTTTGTACAATATATTTTATCCAAGCGTTTATAATATATATGCAGTTTCTTTTTTTTAAGTGTCAATGCTCTTCGCTTGTACAAGATCGAAAAAATTGATTTTGAAATAAAATTACACGAGGAGCATTGAATGTACGATGAACGAATATGAGGAGGATAAGTTTTTCATGTCAAAGTATTATTAGCGAGGATACAATTATGTCTCACTCTTTTCTCCCCCAAAGCTAATGCTCGCTTTTTCTTCCGTTAAATATTCTATTGAAATCATGTGCGTCGAATATATATATATAAAAAAAAAAAGAAAAGAACGAATATATATATATATATATATATATATATATATATATATATATAGACAAAAAATTGTAGAGAGAAAATATAATTATTTCTCGTCATACCTGATACCCGATTTTTTACGATCGAAAATTCATTTGAAATAATGATATTTCACTGAATACAAAAAAAGCAACAAAAAAGACAAAAGAATAGAGTGTTCTAGTGAAATTTAATTATCTCTTTTCGTCGAAGCCAATACATAACTTTTGCTATCGACAATTCGTTTGACACTGGGCTATTTCATTGAATACAAAAAATGAATAATTAATAATTAAAAAAGAAAAAATACAAAACAAAAAAAAGAAAAAAGATAGAAAGAAGAAAGAAAGAACTGTAAGATTATAACCAAATATAATAATTGTTCGAGTTTCCTTAAAGCCAAATGTTCACTGTACCGTGATCGAAAAGTGATAGAGCCGAGATCTAGGTCAGAGTTGCGATAAGACGTTCGCCATCGTTAACATTGTTATTTTTCTTCGTTACAAAGAAATACGCCTTGTCATCGTGAATGAAAGCACGAATAAAGAAAAAAAAGAAAAGCGAAAAGAAAAAAAAAAGAAGAAAATAGAGAGAAAGAAAAATAAAGAAAGAAAGAAAAACAAAAGAAAGAAATAAAAAAAAGAATATGTAAAATCATCTTTAATTTATCTGGTATATATTCCGTAAGTATTATCAATATATTATTTCATTCAATACTTTTAGATAAATCTGATCAATATTTCTAATAAAATATTAATACCTAATATATAATGACGCAACTTAATTATTTACACTGATCCAAATATTCATATATATATATATATATATATATATATATATATATATATATATTTATATATATGTATATAAAAGTCAATAAAAAACAAAAAATGATAGCAAAATAGTTATGAAGAATGTAATATAATATTTTTAAAAGTGTCAATGCTCTTTACTTGTCCTCAATCGAAAAATTAATTTTGAAGTAATTACAGGAGGAGATTTTGGATATAAAAATAAATGAATATGAAGCTTTTAAAGTCAAAATATTATTGACGAGGATATAATCATATTTTTTTTTTTTTCAGAGCCAATTCTCGCTTCTCAAACATTCTATTGGAATTATGTTCATAGATACTGATCATTTCTTTTATAAAATAATTGCGATTAATAAAATAATATTGATCGAACAAATAAAAGTTGTTTAATTTTACCTCGACTGCCTTCTTGGTGTCAAAGGTGAACCATGACTAATTTGTCCAAGATTTAACGCAGTACTCCCGTTAACACGACACGTGTCCACTCGTTTTCTTGGCGGATCGGCTTCCAATTGTCCCCCGGATCCTCTTACACCACCTCTCATTACCTCGAGCTCGTCCTCGCATGCTGGCCTCCTTCTTTTTCTTTCGAGCAAGAGAAAGTATATCACTTTCTCCGTGTTATGACTAGAAAAAAGAGAGGAAAGAAAGAAGAAAACAATCATACAATTCATATCGCAATCGATGTAGAAGTGTAAGAGAAAAAAAAACCAAAACCAAAAATTAAACAAATAAATAAATCAAAGAAAGACATGTCCGGGAAATGGTATTAGAAAATCGATCGAATTTCTTATAGAGAGATAAAGTTCTAGGTATAAGGCATCGATAATTCGATTCGATACATTATGCTAATCAATCGTACGAATACAAAAAGGACAAATTTTTCCAATGTTCTTCAAAATATATTTAAATATTTTCAATATTTGTCAAAATATTATTAACGTGGATATAATCATTTCTCATTTTTTTTTTTTTTTTCTTAATTTAAAGCCAATGCTCGTTCCTCAAACGTTCTATTGAAATTATATTCATAGATACTGATCATTTGTTTTACAAAATACTTGCGATTAATAAAATATAATATCGATCGTATAAATAGTAATCTAATCGATATACTTCTCTATATATTAATCTTTTATAATTTCCTTCTTCAAGAATCTCTTACTTCGGACTAAGAAGTTCTTGAATTAATTTATCGCGTTCTTTGAAACATCCCAAACTGGCGATCGCTTGCAAGACGTCGGGATCGATGGCGTCAACGGACGGAATAACGTGCGTCTGCACCACGTCCATCATCGATAATTCCAACTCCAATTCTCCTTTCCCCGCCGCCGTTACCCACACGTGCCTGTTTATTTCGGCAAGCTAAAAAATAATATCGTTATACGCGATGTTATTCGAATATTGTAAAAATATTCGAATTATTGTAATCAATCTGAATATCATTGATCAAATTAAAGAAAGGGATACAAAATCGAAAAGAACAAAGAGGGATGAAACGTTACATACCTATAGATATTTGTTATGTTCGTACTATACGTGATTATCAATTTATTATAATAAGCATGGTATATATTTATTTTTATATTTATTATACACGGAAATGTATATACATGTATATAAATATATATACGTTTAGTATACGCAGATTGCATATATTTATTTTATTATTTTATTTTATGCAATACATATTTCATTTTATGTATACTTTTACATTGGATATTCATTTTATATCTACGATATACGTGAGGTATATTATATTTTATTATATTTCTTGTGCTCGATTGAAGCGATTGGTAAATTAAAAAAAAAAAAAGAAGAAATTAAGAAAAAGAAAGAAATGTGAGATTGTAGCAAAAAAAAACAAGAAAAATAGAAAAAAAATAAAGTATTAGCAACACGATCGTGTGTTACGGTAAACGGAATAGATGGATGAAGGACGGGTAGAGGGGAGGGGAATGCACTGGGGGAGGGGGCAAGAGAGAAATTCGATTTGCCATCGTGTAAGTAGCTTACCGTTAATCTTTTGTCTGGATCAACCTCTATCATTCCTCGAAGTAAATTCTGGCATTCCGGTGGTACGAAGTGCGGTATGTAAAACACTCCGCGTTTAACTTTCTCTAATAACTTTCTTAGATTATCGTCGTCAAAGGGTAAAGCTCCAACTAAAAGTGCATAAAGTATAACACCGCATGACCATACGTCTGCTTTTCTACCGTCGTATTTTTCTCCCTGTAATGAATGAAAGAATGAGTATTTCTTATTTTTCATCTTTCTTTCTTTCTTTTGTTTTGTTTTTTTTTTTAATATTTTGTTGTTATTGTCGTTGTCGTCGTTGTTATTTTATTACGAACTAATCCGACCGTCAATAATGAGACATATTTTTCATACGATCAAATTAAGAGACTAACTCTGATCACTTCCGGACAGGCATAATGGGGCGAGCCACAGCTTGTTTCCAACATCGAACCCGCTGGCTGCAACGACGCCATCCCGAAGTCCGCTATCTTAATATTGTTCTTCTCGTCCAATAACAAATTTTCAGGCTTTAAATCTCTATGACTGAAAAAAAAAAGATAAAGGAACGACGAGCATCTTAGATTTAGCCTTGTGATAGATCCGACGAACGATCGATGTAAGTTTAAATACGTGTTTAATCCTAGTTGTGTGCGCAAATCTCAAAATAATTTCGAGGTCGTGAACTTTGAGGAGGGCGCTACACACCCTGCGCTACACACCCCAGCTTTGAACAGCTGCTGCCATTTGTAACGCAGAATGAATGATTTTGACTCTAAGAAAAAAGAAAAAAAAAAAAAAATACAAAATACTGTATAACCGTATATCCTTTGTACTCTCAGAAATAATAATCAGTAGATTTGAGAAAGCATTTTCAGTTCTGTCATTATAAAAAAAAAATCATGAAATCATGTGATGCGCAAATTGTTTTAATTGAGCTCAAAGTTGTACCGGGGGTGTCCTACACCCTTCGTTATATTCTCGATCGAGTGAGCCAATATTACGAAGGTGTCCTTTTCTCCTCTCCCCCTCCACCTTTTTCTCCTCATCCTCCTTCTCCTCCTTCTTCTTGTCCTACCCTTCATCTATAAATTGGGTCTAACATCCCGAAGAGAAAATTTATTCGATTGAACTCAGTTTTCCTGATACGCTTTGCCAACTAGGCCTTTTCCGAACTTCACCCTCATCATGTGCCCTTTGTTTTGCTTCCTTTTACAATTCCCTCCCCCCTCCATCTCCCCCCATGCGCCCCCGCTAAACACTAAGAACGAATCCTTAACCCAATTCGTAGAACTCATATAATAGAGAGACGACAATCGTGTCAGTTAGTCTTCGTGCCTGACGTAAGGATATTACGTATCTACTTTAAATAGACTTCTTAACAAAATGTTATAATAGTATGAGGTGTAGGGGATGGAGAAAGAGGGGTTTTTAAATTGTATTTGCGCTTTATGAATATCCGTTGGTATTTAAATTTAATAGGGGTTTTCTGTTTGCATTATTTTGTCTCAGAATTATTGAATAATTGCGAACGATCGAACGAGATTAATAAGAACAATGCCATAAGATCTCGATCATTTGCATCAAAAAAGAATTTTTGTGATAAATATTTTTCTTCGCATCGAAGACAACGTTAGAAATTTATGATAATATATTAAATTCGTGTTTTTTTCTATTTTTGAGATCTGTTTTAAAATCTTCGTACAACGGACATAGAAATGAAATTTCTATGGGTATAACGGAATTTCAATATCTCTTTTTATAATATGAAAAATATAACGGACTTATTTTCGTGAAAAAATAATTTTCATTCTCGCTTAATATCCCACAGTCACATTCGTATCGATAATATCGCATATATATTTGTTCCATAGAAATTGTTTTTGTTTATTATAGAATTTAATCGATTTAACGGTTAACAGCTGTAATGTTATTGCGTGAAAAAAAAAGAAAATAAATACGGGGATTCAACTTACCATATGCTATGGCTATGGCAAAAGTCTAATGCGGAAATGATTTGTCGAAAAAATCTTCTGGCCTCTTTCGGCGTTAATCTGCCCTTCTTAACCAGATAATCGAAGAGCTCTCCACCTGATACGTGTTCCAGAACGAGGTATCTATCGTACATAGAGAAAAGAATGAAGAGGAATAAAGAAAACATAAAATACAAAAAGAAAAAAGGACAAGAAAAACATAAAAAAAGATAGACGTAAGGAGGTCAACGAACTGTATCCTATCAAATTAATCGTTCGATCGATTCCCTTCGTCTCTCTCGAATTAACTTGTGTCGACTTGACATTGAAATAAAGCGAATCGATCGAAGATTATTAAATTATTATTAACTTTGTAAAAAGAAATAGAAGTCATTTACTCACAGATATTTCTTATTCTCGTAAACGTCCGAAAGGCCGAGAACATGGGGATGATCTATCAGCTTCATAATGGCGATCTCGCGTTCAACTTTCATCAACACGGACTCCGACAATTTTTCGCGGTTGATGATCTTGATCGCTACCTTCTTGCCCAACACGCAGTGGACGCCCAGTTTGACCAATCCTTAAAACAAAAAAGAAAAAACAAATAATAAAAAAATAAAGAATATGAAATATATCTTTAGTACGCATATATGGTGATCGTAAAAACAGTACCGATGATAATTTCTCTTAGCGCATATCTTCATTTGATAACGTATGACCTATGTTTTTTCTTCCGTTTTTTTTTTTTTTAAATTTTCAGACAAAAATTATATCTGACTTCTTTATTATTTTATTATTATTATTATTATTATTATTATTATTATTATTATTATTATTATTATATACTACTATTGTACGTGTGTATGTGTGTGTGTGTATATTACACTAATAATATTAAATATATACGTATACTATACCAATAATATGACAATAAATTAGTATAATATTGTAGTATGTAATAGTATAGTATAATGTATAATAATATACTATATGTATATTATATATTAGTATAACATAGTATACTATATTACATTTAGTTCAGTATACTAATTGTATAGAGTATAATATATTATATCCAGTTTAATATATTGTATATAATATAGTATAAGTATAGTATACGAATAAATATTGAAACGATGATAATAGAAAGATTAGATTATTATATTATTTTTTTTAATGAAATTTTATACTACAAATTACAAATTGAGCGTCAGTATGTTGTATTATTATGAGTAATAAATATTGTCTTATTCCTTTTCTCTGACTATTCGACTATTCTTTCCCCATGTGAATAAACACGCGACATTTTTAAAATACACGAACGAACCTAAGTGCTCTCTCGTGTTTTCGTTGAATGATATTATAATAATAATAAGGAAAAAAAAATAGAAACGTTCGAAATCATACGTACTCAAATATCTCTTAGCCCACTTTAGCCTTTGAACCTTCGACTTATTTGTCAAGGGGGTTCACAATTCTATGTTGCTGGAGAATAAATGCACACGTGCGCGGACGCACGCGTGTGTGTGTGTATGTATACAAAACGTCATCTACGTACGTAAACATCCTTCTTCTTTGAGTGGTCTCAAGTTTCTATCACTTAAACATTATATGATAAAAAAGGTTTCGTGAAAAGTTTTCACTAATATATATATATATATATATATATATATATATATATATATATATATATATATATATATATATATATATATATGTATATTCATCAATTTTTCATAATTCTTTTTTTTGTTTCGATATATACATTAATTATAATATATTGTTTATACTTATGCAATATAGTGCGTTAAGATTTATATTTAGTTTTAATATTTCTTTTTCTGTTTTTTTCATATTTTTCTATGTACTCTTATATCGTTTATTTTCACGATTCGTTCGCATTGAATATTACTTTGGTAACACGTTTAACGCCATTCACAATATTACCCACCAAAATTTTTTCCAAATGTAAATTTTGCGATGCTTCTGATTGATTTTCTTTTTTTTTGTTTCCTCTTTTTTTCTATATATCCATGGACTAAATTTAATTTTTTATTTCTGTACTTTTGGAAAAACATGAAAGATCAGTGTGCAATTTAAATACAATAATTTAATTTATTATTTACAATAGATTAATTTATTATCATTTAAGATAATATAGTATCAATAAAAGTTATCGTATTAATATTAATTTGCTTGATTTAATAACGAATAAAAAATACATATAAACTCTATAATATAGAATATAATATATAATATATGTAATTAACTACGTGTATAATATCATTGGAAAGAGAATACAAATTAAACATTTACGTAAAAATTCGTACTAATTATTTTGAGACATTAATATTAATACGATATACTTTACATCGTCGTTGAATATTCAACGACGCGATTATCTCCTTTTTGTTTTTTCTTTCTTTATTTTTATCATTCCTTTTCTTTTCCATCAAAGTCTAACGAATTCGATGGCATTCTCGAACGATGCAAATCTTGTTATATTTCTTTTTCTTCTTTTACTCTACTTAACGAAAAAATAATGTCCTCTCTTCTCTCTTTCTCCTTTTCTTCTTCCTCCTCTTATTCCGTCTTTTTCTTAATAAAAAGCAAAGATACGATTACGGAAGGAAGTAAGAGGATCGAAGAGGAAGATATCGTTTGTAGTTTCCTGCTATCAAGTGTTACACCGTAAAACGTTTGATCAATATAATAGAAGTACAAAAGACAAAAGCGAAACCCTCGAAGAAGCTGATAACGTCTAACGAAATTGCAGAATTAAATGCTTTAACAGATTCCGATCGAATAAAATCAAAATGTATATTAATCTGATACCTTTGAAAATAATTTGCAAATGACCCCAGCCGTCTTATATATTACAATACTTTCGATTTTCTCGATCGTTTTGGATTCTAATAATTTCTTTAAACGTTAACCCTAAGCAATAAATTCCGAAAATTTATTTTTAAACTTGAGCATTAATTGTAATTTTCGGGTATAACACCAGGCATCGACAAAATACGTTCGGATATATGCTTCTAATCGTTTTTTATTTCATTATTACATTTTATTGTCATAATCTATATCATTGGCTTTTAAACTTTCATTAAAGAAAATGAAACTTTTTCAATTTACCTTTGAAGTTATGAAAAGTAGTTTGATGGAATATTAACGATTGGAACTCTTTTATAATCGATTGAAACTCTTTTACAAAGGATTTGACAATTGTTCACTAATGAATTATAATGAATATTTCAATAATGATTATTCAACGATTCAACTGGAAATAACATGGCCATTGTTAAGACTCGACAAGATTGTAATATCAAGAATTGCTATAGTATGCGCTTTGTATACACACACACACACAAACACACACACATTAATATCTCCTCATCAAAGAAGAATCCCCATCCCTCGACCTCATACAGGTCGAACATGTATTATTCTACGGTTGCTATTTATTGAGTCAGTATTTTTAAACATTTAATCATTATTTTATATAAATCTGATCGGTAGGTATTAATAATAAAATAATAGTACGTAACAAGCAAGTTACGCAATTCTGACACTTAATTATATTAAACCGATCAAAATATTCACGTATAGATTAATCGATCATTTATTTGACAAACTATTTATATACTCACATTTTAATTAATAATAATACCGATCAACGCAAATAGATAATGTTATCACGCGATCATACAGAACGTATTAATCTCATGTACAAATAGTTCACACAATTCCATGGTCAAAGAGAGTCTATTAAAACGCTACAACGTTATTTAAAGAACACCTATAGTTATAACAATATTCTGAAGAATTGTATTCCCTTTGTGTCTGCACTAATAATCTGTAACAATTGGTGCCGTCGTTGAACGATGGAATTAAAAAAGATAAAAAAAAAAAGGAAAGAAATGAAAAAGGACCTAAAAAACGAAATGAAACAAAATATTCGATTTGTACCGTACGATATCGTTAACGCTCGCATTGAAATGTATCGAAATGATTTATATTCCCGAATGTCTGTTACGTTCTTTTTTACTTTTCCTTTTTATGCTTTATTATTATTTTTCCCATTGCACCTATATATATATATATATATATATATATATATATATATATATATATATCGTAGTTTTGTTTGATATATGTGATTCGATAAAAAGATTTGCATATTTGACGATGACATAGTGTTTCCGTTGAATTAATTCGACGCATCGACCTTTATTTGAAAGAGAAAGAAAGACAGAATTAGAGAGAGAGAAAGGGAGAGAGAAAAATAAAATCAAAGATACATATCTCGAAATTATGACAGTGATTGCACGAAATGCCTTGTCACGTTTTCTCTTTATTTCTTGTCTCTCTCTCTCTCTCTCCCTCTCTCTTTTTTTCATATGTGAATCAAGGGATAATATTCGGAGTCCCTGCGATAAAAATAACATCATTTTTATCGTCGAAACGGTGAGAAAATAATTCGAATATATTTGATCGATAAAGCATTTCTCATACATTTAACGATTTTGAGGAAGAGTGAGAAAGAGAGAGAGAGAGAGAGAGAGAGAGAGAGAGAGAGAGAGGAAGAGAGATAGATATATAGATAGATAGATAGATAGATAGATAGATAGATGGATGGATAGATAGATAGATAGATAGAGAGAGAGAAAGAGAGAGAGAGAGAGAAATGTCGTATATTTTTAGAGACATTCATTTTGTAATTAAAATGGAAAAAAGGTCTGAATCGTTTTAATGAGAAAAATAACCCTTCTTTTTTTTCCTTCTCTTCCTCCCTCTGCTCGCCTTTCCCTCTCTCCGTCCTTATCCCTCATTTGTAAAAAAAAAAACGTTAGCAGTAGAAAAAACGTTAGGCTCATATGCGTGTCAAGGAAGGTAAAACGGTAGTCTAGACCGTTTTACGAAACGCATAATTAACCTATGAGGGTACTCTCACTTATGGAATTACTTCTCGTCTGCTCGGAGATACGAACGGGTGAATACTCCTCTTTTTTACTCTGCACGAATATATACTGTGTTTTATGTTTGTAAAAGTACTCTGATATTTCCTCTTTCTCTCTCTCTATCTCTCGTGTATATGTATAGGAATCTCTGTGCGTGGGTGTCAGGTATGTTGTGTGTGTATGTTCAGTATTGGTGTGTATGAGCTTTGATGATACCGACTTTTGGAATAACGAAAAAAAAAAAAACAAAGAAAAAAAACGAACGAATCTCACGTACACATATCCGATTAAATATTATTGGAGAGAATGATTTGATTTTTCTTTCTCTCCTTTTTTTCCTCTTTTTGTCCCCTTTCTTGTGCTGTTTTTTTCTTTTATTCTTTTTTTTTTTGAGCATCATGCATGTTATCTCGCTATCTCTAGTTTTTTTTTCTTTTTTCTTTCTTCTTATCAATATAATACCCACTCGACGTAGTACATTACGCTATATTCGCTTATAGCGTTGCCACTCGGATTTCCATGTAATTACGATAGTAACCGTGATTTTATATGGTTATACTTAGCGCATAATTGACTTAACGAGACTCCGAGGCAAAGTTCGCGTTGACACTCTCTCTCTCTCTCTCTCTCTCTCTCTCTCTCTCTCTCTGTCGTGCACGTTCCCGTGTGAGAAACTCTACAGTATTCCTAATGCATCTTAGCCTTGCATACGATGCAACGTCGAAGATTGCCTATTACAGCGGCAATCTGTGATGAAAATGGATGGAATCGAATATGATATTTAATATTCGATTATTATTACCATTAAATGATATATATATATATATATAACATATATATATATATATATGTATATATATATATATAACATATATATATATATATAACATATATATATATATATAACATATATATATATATATAACATATATATATATATATAACATATATATATATAACATAGATCGTTAAGTGAATATAAGTAAATAACCATAGATAATATTTCTATATCGCGTTATCGTTTCCTTTCTTATATAATTCTATTTCTCGACAAATTATAGAATGGTGTATCGAGTATATGGCGACATAACAAAGAGGGTTTACATTCTCAAGAAATATGTCGGTCCAAGCGGAGTATCGACATTTTACGACGGTCGATAGAAGTAGAGAGATATATCATGGTGAAAGGAAGAAAAAAAGAAAAAAAAAAGAGAGAGAGAGATGGATAGTTGGCGAGATGGATGGAGATAGAGAGATAGAATATCGAAATTGAGGTAAAGCAAAATTCATCGAATGTCTTCGCCTTTTTCAACGTTTTATTAGAAAATTGAAAAGGAAATAGGCATGACTGACTTTCCTTTTTTGGCTGCATGCTTTCGTACTCTTACCAGTCTGTCTAACATTCATTTTCGTGAGAAAATGGGAAGGTATTCCAAAAAACAAAAACGAAAAACAAAAAAAAAAGGAAAGAGAGAGAAGAACGTAGCCGGAAAGTTACAACGAAAATACGGCACGCTCATCGCCGAAACAAAAGGGCGGCTGTAAGTAGTACTTTGTTTCTCCAAAGTAAGTATAGGTTGGTTTCGAAGTGCATGGATGCATCGACGAATACGAAATATCTATCCATCCGACTATATATATGTATATGTACATGCATATATGTACATATATAGTACCGACCGTGGCATACATAGAGATGAAACGCGTTCTAATCGAAGATGGATATTTCAAGGGGAGATTTCATCGTACATAACACGGAGCAGTAAACCTTCGTACTCTATCCGACTCGTGTAATTTCGATGTGACGGGCGTCGACTGTCCGCTCTTCCCGCCAAATTCGAGAGAATTGCATTACTGCCACGCGTACGAACGTTGAAGTGCACTTTCCCTAACGCCCTCATCACGCACAATTCAACCGATAACTGGCTACGATAGTATAAACCGTATTTGTGATCGACTGTCTCATTTAATATTTATCCGATTTCGTGATAGACGTATTACAACACTTAACGATACATTTGCATTAACATCGACGAATTTTTCATTATACGTATGCGTTCGTTATACGTGTATGCTTACGTATGTACACACATATACGTATTGTTAATATACAAAATTTCGTATATTTATCTCGTAAATAAATTAATCGTGTCCATTTAGTGTGCTATTATTTTTACATGATATTTCATAATAATACGTATACATGTACGTTGCCGGAAATAAATATGTACGTGGATATACGTACATATATGGGGGAATAGGTGTTCGTACGTTTCTTGTAAATGGTGTTTAGTTAGTTCACAATTATTTTTAAATTAAATTTTTTTTCTATGTATATAGATACGTAAAAATATATATACGTGTTTGATAGTAAAAATATACGCATATATGCGAATATATATATATAGTCCATATATATATAGTCCATAATTATATGTGTATATATTTTTCATTTTAAATACAATTTTATTTATTTTATTGAAAATTATTATTAAATACAATTTCTTTTTAATTTCTTTTTCTATTGTTATTTATTTTTTTCGTAAAAAAGAAACAAATAAATAAAATGAATAGAACTTCTCGATAAATTGAATTTACGCGTAGTATATACGTTAACGTGCTACTACGTACGTTTATACATATATATAGAGACACAATGTGTATATACAAATATAGATTTATATATGGCTACGTGCATGCAGTTCGTCGTTTTATCGTCCAGAAAATATGTAAAACACCGAGAAGCCCCTGTTAGAAATGTCTCTTGGAAAGTTTCGTACTTAAATCTATGTCATAGTGTCGACTCGCGACGTCCATTCAAGTAATTCGTTCTACTCGATGTTTTCTACGTTTATAATATATATATACTTACGTACCTATGTAATATAGATATGTACATATGTACCATACACAAGTATATAAAAACTTAACTCATTGCATCTCTTGTCATTGTTCTTTTACTATTTAATAAAAAAAAAAAAAAAACAATTTTTTCCTCACACACACACACACACACACATGTACATACGTATGCATATACGTGTGTACAAGTTTAATGATTATGTTCTTGGCACATCGTCGAAGAAACACGAAAGTCTCTACGTGTAAGGTTTCAATGATATTTTCTAATCCGATTGAACACCTTTTCTTCGACCGTAATTCCGCTACGCGTATTAGATAACAAAATGAAACACACCAAAACGATTAATCAAATTTTCTAATAAGTAACTAACGGAAGACCTACGTATAATACACGTTTAACGTCGATACGTCGTTTCATGATCGGACGATTAAATTCGTGAAAACAATAAAAATAAAAAAGAAAGAAGAAAGTACAACGTAAAACGTAACACCGACGTGAAAAAACGTTTTAAAAGTTCGAGAGTAGATTTTCCCCTCGGTGTTCTCTCGTTTCGAACACCTTTTTCACGGATCGCGAACAAAAACACGTTCCTCTTTTTTTATTTATAAATTCTATCAAGTCTCGCACTGAAATGTACATTTTCATTTAGTATTTATGCATTTCGATGGACAATTTTTGTGCGGCAATAAAGGTTAATAAAAAATAAAATAAAAAAAATAGAAAGATATAAAATAAAAACAAATAAAATTTACAAAAAAATATAAAAAAAAAACTATATACCTACTCTGTCTGTCCCTGTTTATTGAGAAATTACGCAGAGATATGCAAATCTTCATACAAAAAAAATTTATGAAATTCCATCTTCTTGTTCTCTCTCTCTCTCTCTCTCTCTCCCTCTCTCTCTCTCTCTTTCTCTCTCTTTCTCTGTCTTCATTTCTCTTTCTTTTTCATATCTTCGTCGTCGTAGACGAGATAGACGACCGCGGAATCGAATTATATCTCGATATTTTCCCTATTACCTGCGAGCTTCATCAAATTGTCGCTAGGGCCAATCCGATACAACGTTTGACGGTGTTCTCTTTTCCCTTGTTCTAACGAGGTTACATGTAGGTGACGTGCACACTAGAATTACATTAAAAAGGAGGAAGGGGAATAAGGAATGGAGTATATGAGATGGAAAGGGAATGAAGAAGGAAAGGGATAACAGATGTTTCAAATATGTGTATGTTTATACATACATACATATATATATATATATATATATATATATATATATATATGGATTGCATATATCCATTGTAGAAAAAAAATTATTTTCATGTGTGAACACGTACATGCGTTGCAAGTACATAGTACCACTCTAAAGAAATAAAACGAGTTCGTAAGTTTGGACTTATTAAAGTAAGAAATACATACACAAATGTGTGTAAGTACAATATATATATATATACACATATACACATATATATTCGTATATATATATATATATATATATATATATATATATACACATATATATTCGTATATATATATATATATATATATATATATATATATATATATATATATATATAAGAAATGGATGAAAAGTCGAAATGTCTTTGGTATTTCGTCTATAGATGCACGTACGTACTTACGTACGATACTTGATGATGCATGTATATATGTATGTATATATATATGTATGTATACATATATATCTGTAGAAAAATAGAAAGAGAGAGAAAGGAACTAAATCATGTCGTTTGGTGAACGAATTATTCGTTCTATCGATGTTATTTTCGAAAAGACTTTGGCAATTGAAATAGGTCAAATACAGTTTTTACGCAAAATCTTTGCCAATAGTACTATAGTTACGTTTATCGTGGAGTAAATCGGGAGAAAGAAAGAGAGTGTGTGAGTGAGTGAGACAGAGAGAGAGAAAGAGAGATAAGGTGCTTCCTTAAGTTTTTCTAAGGAATAGAATGAACAGACATGTATATATATATATATATATATATATATATATACACATACATACATACATAGATAATATGAATAATGTATGGAGAATATATTACAAGATATATCAGACTAAGTGTAAAATATTTTAATGATGACTAGGACGTTTAAACGATGAATGTAATTCATATAAACATATCATTTTGATTTCGAGATACAACGCATTTGATTTTCAACGAACGATCTCTACTTTGTTTACTTTTCTTATGACTTTTCTTAATAAAGTTCGGAGTGATCTTGTTACGTCTTAATACAAAACCTGTAAATATTTCACCAACGAATCTAACCATCTTTCCATACGACGAACGTTTATTTGGATTTGCGAGAAACTATCTACGTTTTATTCTCTCACGAAGCGTTTAAACACTCGTTTCAACAATATATCGCTGTACGTTTGTTCATATAGGGATAATTAATGTGCGATAGAAAGTATTTTACGAAGTCGAAATCAAAGTTAAATGGGACGTACGTTTATATGGAACTTTTCTTCTCTTTTTTATTTTCCATTTATTTAGATGTGGCGCAGTTATCATTAAAATATTTTCTACTTTCTGAAACGTTTATGTTATATGAAATAAATCAGGAGAGAAAGAAGAGAAAGAGAGAGAGAGAGAGAGAGTTAGTACTTATTGTCATTTTATATATTTCCGTTATTTTATATTTTATGGAAAAGAAAATGTTACAGGATAAAATTACAATGTTTCAAGAGCTATATCTGACGATGAAAAGAATATTCCTCTTTCAAGATAATTATTCTAATTGAGATTTCCAAATTGTCGATATTTTTTTTTTTTAATAGAACCCTACGACCACGATCTTTCTTTGTACGAATCGATTTATGTAATAAAAAGCTATTGAAGTACAATGTCGAAAAAGGATTTGTTCGCGAGATATTTTGAAAAAAAATTATCTAGTGATTCACGCCATTGTAACAAGGCATATATATATATATATATATATATATATATATATATATATATATGTAATTTTTTTCTTATCTGATCGAAATTAGAAAAGACAAATGTAAGAGGAAATAAATTAATGCTTCAATATGGTGAACGTAAATATTAATTCACGAACGTAAAGTGTCATAATGCATGTGCACGGTCATTTACAAGAAGAAAAAGATAAAAATATATATGTATATATATATTTTATTATTCATATATATATATATATGAATAATAAAAGAGAGAAAAAGATAGAAATTTTGGATAGATTTAATTCTATTATTAATTTTTCGTCCGATAACACAAATGTGAAAGATTTCCATTGGACGAGAACGTAATTTAACGATGAAAATGTTTGAAAGGAGAGTTACCGAGAAAAATTTAAATACCTGTGACCCTTACGACAGGATATAACGGGTGCAGACGTACGAACCAACTCGCAGTGCGTTGTTACCCAGTACCCTTCAACGGAACGTAATAACAGAAGGGTGCACGGAAGTACACGCTAGCCGCTTTATTATTCAAAGTGTTTACAGTGTATGAAACATAGTCGACGTTATATGTATATATATATATATATATATACACATATACACATACCCACACATTATATATATATATATATATATATATATATATATATATATATACGTATAATATAGATATATGTGTATGTAAGTATGTGTTTCTCTCTCTCTATTTCAATGTGCATATGCTCGATATTGAAATGCTCGTGAAAACAACATCCATACTTTCCACTCTCGGACTTGTAAATAAACGCAAGAGTTGAACGTTATTCGCAAGGGAGAAAGTAATGGTAGGAAATAAAAATTCCAGCGGAATCTAACTAGAGTCGGATTAACATCATCAAATGTAAATATAGAAAAGGTGTAATCATTTTTTTTTCGGGTTATTTCTTTTTCGTGCACTTTATCACCCAGATTCAGTCGACCTTCAAAATTTTTTTTTTTATGTTAAAACTAAATTTGATTGTAAGAACAATCAAGCTCTTTTTCTTCCCTTTGATTTTTACCGAACTT
>OU426858.1:1958370-1978370 GCA_911387685.1 Dolichovespula media
TACTTATTTCCTAGTTAAGTATATAACTTCAGTATAAACTATCAAAGCCCGTTCAAAAACGTTGTTGAAATTAATTTTACAAACGACAAAGTAGTCTCTTTATATGTTATATGTTATATGTTATATATATATATATATATATATATATATATATATATATATATATATATTAAGTAAAACGAGTAGTACAAGTGCAATCATAGTTGGATAACAAGTTCAATTTATTTGTTACTAACCGCGCGTTAATTAAAACTAATGTGTGATTTTATAAGCTTCAATTCGTGTATATAATATATATATATATAATGCATCGTGTAACCGACCAAGTCACGATCGTATCGCTCGAAGGGTTGATATGATTCCCCAACGTTGACACTTATCAACAGAAAATTTCTAGGGAATTTCATCGAATCAGTCTCTAACGTAGGAAAAACATATATATATATATATATATATATGTATACATAGATAGTAAATAGATATAGATATACGGTTATCGTGTCTATAAGACACGTGTATCTACATGGTCCACTTTCCACTTTCCAGGGTCGAATATTCTTTCTCTCTTTCTCTCTCTCTCTCTCTCTCTCTCTCTCTCTCTCTCTTTCTATGTCCTACAGATTTCCAAGAAAAGAAGAAATAGAAAGAAAGAAAGAAAAACCGAAAAACCGAGAAAATCAAAGATTTGTAGATAAATATTGTATTTTCCTTTCCTTCTTTTTTCTTTCTTTTTTTATAATCTCGTACAAAGGATTGTTCTCAAAACAGGATACAAAGGGATATATACATATATATATACATAAAAAAAGGGACATAGGGACTTACCGGTCTGCCCTTTACCCAAGGTTTTTTCGAGGCGATAAGGGCCGACATACTGATGAGTCTCCTGGGTGTTGGACCCGACGGGGCTTTCCTTGCCCTGCATCGCAGCCGAACCACTTTCTTCTTGGTCCGCCAGGTTGAATAGTTTATCCCGCGACTTCGCGGGTCCCTTTTAGAACCTTGATTTCGTATCCTTATTACACCGGCTTTCCTAAGCCTATCTTCTTCCTTCTTCTCTCTCCCTCTTTCTCTCGCACGTTTCCGCTTTTCTTTTTTATCACCTCACGCCTTTCACTATCACTTCCTTCTCGCACCTTTTCTCGATTGTACCGATCGAATCGTCGTGTCCTCGCGCGACATATCCAAAAGAAAATAAAAAAGAACAGGAAAGAAAAGAAGAAAAAAAGAGAAAAAGAAAAAAGGAAAAACGAAGAAAGGAAAAAAGAAAGAACAGAACTCTATTCAGTCCTTAAGCACGAACTTAACACACGCGTATACTTTTAACTCGAGAGAGAACACATATAGGTATACATACATACATACATATATATATATATATATATATATATATATATATATATCACTTATTATTGGTTGGACGTTGTAAATTCTTACGGGATTTACTTTCTCCTCGAGAATAGATAGAATACATTCGGTGTTAGTCGAGATAATTGAGTAGGAAAAATGAAAGAGAAGGGAAAAGAGATTGACGGAGAGGAGATCAATGTGGGGGTTGTTAAGATGGAATGGGGAAGGAGATCTCCTGGGCCGGTTTGAGATAGAGAGATAGAGATAGATAGATAGATAGATAGATAGATAGATAGAGAGAGAGAGAGAGAGAGAGAGAGAGAGAGAATGTTAGGAACGTGGAGAAAAACAATAACGAAGGTGAGAAGGGAAACGAAATAATTAAGTAAGAACGAAAAGAAACGAAAAACAAACGAAAAAGGGAAGAAAAAGATAAATAAATGATCAATTGATTGAATAAATAAAAGTAAACAAAGAGAAAATGAACGGAAACGATAGTTAAAGTAACTTTGTCGATCAGATCGAGTCACGGCGATGATTTACTTCTTTTCTTCCTCGTCGTCGTCTACGTCGTCGCGCCTCCTCGTAGCTGCACCTAACAGGTAACATCGCGTCTTCTTCTTCTTTTCCTCTTCTTCTTCCTCTTCCTCTACCTCTTTCTCTTCCTCTTCCTCCTCTTCCTTTTCCTCTTTTCCCACTTCTTCCTTTTCTTCGTCCTCTTTTATTTCTTCTTCTTCTCCTTCTTTTTCTTCTTCTTCCACTTCCACTTCTTCTTCTTCTTCTTCTTCTTCTTCTTCTTCTCACGTGAACAACGATGACGTTAACGACGACGACAATGACGACGACGACGACGACGACGACGAGGAGGAGGACGAGGACGACGACGTGGACGACGGCGACGTAGACGTTAACGTAAACGACATAGACGGCGACGTAGACGTAAACGTAAACGTTGACGGCGGCTTAGACGTTGACGATAATAATTTCGATGCGCGACGTGTTTTAACGAATTCAATAACGACGTCTCTTACGAAATGATATTCCCTGGACGAAGTCACCTTCGACGCCATTGTTATTTAGCACCAGGGTAACGTTAACTTATTTATTTTCGTGCACGAATCGTCCCGGATATTTTAGACTTGGACGATCGAATCGAATCGAATTGAATAGAATGACGACGACGACGACGACGACGACAACGACGAACGAATAACGATGACGACGACGACGACGATTTCTCGAAATAATCGAGATTAATCGTTACGGAGACGTTATACCATTAGATATTTATTTCTATAGTAATCTTCGATATTCTTCTAAGTTAATTAATTAATTAATTAATTAATTAATTGATTGATTGATTAATCAATTTATTTATTTATATTTTTCCTCTTTCCTTCTTTATTTCTTTCTTTTCTTTCTTCCTCGAGGAAATCTTTCGCACTAAGTGGACGGAGTAAAGGTGAGAGTAGGAGGGATGGAGAGAAAATTGGGAAAAAAAAACAAAAAAAAAAAAAAGAAAGAAAAGGACAAATTACGGAAAAGAAAATCTATATAGAGAAGAGAAAACGGTATACACGTTATACACACTCGCGATATAACCTTCGTTTACTTCGACCGTCGTCCCTCCTCACCCTTTTCTTCCTCCATCCATCCTGTGCGCACTCATACACGTAAACCAACCAACAAGCACAGCCAGGAGCAAACACGAGAGAGCACCTGCAGCACGAGACACGGCACCGTTCTCTCTCTCTCTCTCTCTCTCTCTCTCTCTTTCTCTCTCTCTCTCTCTCTTTCTCTACGACGCGGCACTAGCCACTGCCACCACCGATCACGGTAATCACTAAATTCTCTAGTAGTAACCAGTAGTAATAATAGTAGTTGTAGTAGTAGTAGTAGTAGTAGTAATAGTAGTAGCAATAGTAGGACGGTCCTCTTCCTCTTTATAATAGAACATAGAACCTAGTCTATTCCTCCCTGACATGTTACTCCTCATGAAGTTTACGCCGAGCCAACGCCAATCTGTAGAATTCAAATGATATATCGCGAATTAGATTATGATTAGATCGTTGATTTAGTCTTCTCTTCGTCTTCTTCTTCTTCTTCTTCTTTTGTTCTCAATATATTCTTTTTCTTCCGTTTCCTTTTTATTCCTTCCGATCAATTTCCCCTCTATTCTCTTATATCCCTCTCTCTGTTTATCTTCTTCACTTTGTCCGATCTTTCGTGTAATAATCCTTCTTTCTTTTATTTTTTTGTTCCTCTCTTTCTTCCCTCACTTTTCCTCTTCCCCGTTTTCTTCCTTTACTTCCTTCCTTCCTTCCTTCCTTCCTTCCTTCCTTATTTCTTCCTTCCTTTTCTACACTCTTCTCCTATTTTCCTTTCTACTCTTTTCTTTTCTTTCCTTCTTTTTTTTTTTTCTTTTTTGTTCACTCGTTTCTCGTCAGGGATCCAGCCCTGTCGTATACGCGGATGACAGAGCCGACGACGAAGCACGGCGCTCCCAGTTCGATTACGTGTTTGCTATAGAAGGGCTGCCTGCGCGCGCACCCCCACGCCCCCCACGAGATTCAGTTTCTCTCCCTCTCCCTCTCTCTCTCTCCCTCTCCCTCTGTCTCTCTCTCTCTCTCTCTCTCTCTCTCTCTCTCTCTCTCTCTAATTCTCTATTTCTCTCTCTTGCACACGTATTTCACCCTCTCTGGCGCGCGCCACGCGAGCGCAGCAGCAGCCTTCGGTAGGGAGTCAGACGACCCGGCTTTGGAAAACGTGGCGGAAAGACTCTTCTCGGCCGGTGTTGGAGCCGTCTGTCGGGGGTGGTTTCGACCACAGCGTCGGTACGAGCCTAACTTTTTCTGGTTCGTGTCTGTGATGTTCATAGAGAGAGAGGGGGAGAGGAGAAGAGGGGGAGAAGAGGGGGGAGCAGAAAAGGGGAAGTGATGCGTTAATTCAATTCCGATTACATTTTGTTGACGTATTTTTCTTTTTTTTTCTTTCTTTTCTCTTTGCAGAAAAATATTGATTAGTCTCGTATTTCATATGTATATGCTTATGTATATATCTCTGTGTGCGTTAATAGTTATTTATATAATTAATGTTAATTATAAAACGAGAATGCAACCGTTTGTTTGATAAATACACGTAAATACACGTGGATATACGTATTGATGTTCATTCATGATGACTTTTTTTTGGACGGGGAGGGGGAGGGAAGGGTGACGAATCGATCGGTTTTATATTTTTTCTTATTAATTATTTTTAAAATTAATGTTAATTATAAAATAAGAATGTATTCGTTCGTTTGATAAATACACGTAAATACACGTGGATATAAGTATTGATGTTCGTTCGGGGGGTTTTTTTTTTTTTCGTAAAGAGAAAAATCGATCGGTTTTGTATTTTATTCTCGTTTTTTATATGATCAATGGTAATTATAAAAAGAGAGTAAAATCGAGAATTCGATAAATATGGTAATATCCACGTGTATCCATATTCATTAAATTTTGTATTAATGTATTTTGTGTATTTATTAATATTGAAATTCGTTCGAGAACAATCGATTGATTTTGTATTTGGTAAAAAAAAAGAAAAAGAGAAGAATAGTCATTCATCTAATTGATATTAATATTATTATTATTATGTTATTATTCCTCATATTGTTTCGATAGTATGTAAACATTTTATACATATATTTTACGTATGTCTTATAAACATTTATAATATATATATATATATACATATATATATGCTCGAACGCGCGCGTGGACACACACACATATACACATACATACATACATACATACATATATATGTAATGTATACATGTATCGCAAAATTACGCACTGCGAAAATCGATAACACTAGCTGGACGTTTAGTTACCTTCAATGTAGATGATCGATAACTTTGAACGAATTTAACTTTAATGAAAACGATTTCGTCCGTTACACCCATCTATGTATGCCAAACGAAATGTTTCAATTTCTCTTCCTGTGATAGTTGTCCCGTAACACAAACCGTGAGATTTTTTTTCAAGCACTCGTCATTCTGCAATTCATTATTTTCATCACGTATGTATGTATGTATGTATGTATATGTATATATGTACGTATGCACGTATATACATATCTACGTACGTACGTACGTATGACCTGTTTCATAATAAAATCTCGAGCATCATATATTTTTTTGTCTACTGTCTAGAATCATCCAGTACATAGATACATTGCTTAAAATTATGAAACGAGGATCATCTCTCTTTCTCTCACTTTCACTTAGTCTCTCTCTCTCTCTCTCTCTCTCTCTCTCTATCTATCTCTTTCTCTTTCTCTCTGTCTTTCGAATAGAAGGAAAATTGCGTGATACTACTGTGCGAATATCTCTCAGTAATGTGAGATCGCGTGAGACGGGAAAAAGTCGTCGACCTAGGCGCAGAGACAAATCACTGTGCTTAGATAAAAAGAAAAAAGAAAAAGGAAAAAAAAAAACACTGAGAAGAAGATGAAACGATGGGAAAAAAAGATACGTTTCAGAAAGTTAATACTTTATTCGTCTTTATCGCATGAAAGAGTAAAAAAGGATAAAGAAAAAACAAGACAACGCATAAGAATAATACTATTCCAAGAATACGTCTAATTAAAAGATTTCATTGGATTCTCACGAACTTAATATTTCGACCGATTTACTTTATTTAATACTGTAAAGAAAAGAAATAAAAAGAAAGACAAAAGTCTTTTTATCCCTTTGAGATCACCAAAGTAATTTTCCTCACTGTCGATGATATAAATTCTTTTGGAGTCGTTCCTTTTGAAAGTTATACTCATCGGCACGTGTTAAACAATTTTCAAGGTATCGCACGAGGATAAAACGAAAAAGGGCAATTACATCTATCAATTCTTCTTTCTTTTTTTATTATTTTTTTCCTTTTTTATCCTTCTCGCTTCATCGTCCAAAACCTGCGAGTGAGTTGGTATTTCATATATTTCAGATTATCTTTAACGTTAGCCCGAATAAAACAGAAACGTATGAAACAATCAGACGGAAGAAAATTTCGTGGTATTGGGCTATAAAAGGAAAAAAAAGTACATACGGTATATACGGGGTGGTTCACGTTATGTCGAAAAATTGGAATATCTCGTGATCGATTGGGGGAGCCATTAAAAAATGTAACAACAAATTTCCTTCACTTTTATGACCGCATTTTTATTATCTCTGTTTGTTTCACGAATTATCGACTTGTAATAAACGAAGTTTGTTTCGTAAGAAACTTGGATTTCGTAGAGGAGCGTGCAATTTAACAATCGATAAGCAGTATTCTATCCCTTAGAAATTCAAAAATTTATAATATAATTTATAATATTTTACAATAATAAAAAATGGCGGCTCATCATGGATAGCACGTCGTTAAATTTTCGTACCCGAGAAATGTCATCGAACTGTGAAAGGAATATTATATTGTTTCTTTAAAAAAGAAACGAAAGAGGAGAGAAAAAATGAATTTGACTTTAAAATTTATTACAATTTATTTCAAAGTCAAATTCATTTTTTGAGATAAACGGGGACACCCTGTAGATATAAAATGCCTTCCTAGCAATCTTGTGATAAACTTGATCAAATTTAAATTATATACGGAGCATGCATATATACATACATGCATATATATATATATATATATATTTTATATTTATTTAGAGAATTTCTTTTTTCAAGGATTGTATAAATAGACGAGATTGTAAAATCTATCCACGTTATGGAATGCGAAATAAAAACTGAAATAATTCCGTTCTAGTTATGAATTTCACATAAATATCGCCAGTATCACGATTGAAATTCTACGAAATTATCATATAAATTATAGATTAAAAGCGTCCGCGAATTATATACGTGAATTTAAGAAAATTTTCATATCGTTGCGGCGAGGAGTTCAACGAGGGATCATGTAATATTCACCGATAGGATTATATAGATTAGATGATACAGTCAGACATGCTAATCGTAGCTGTGGATACCTTAACGGTTAATCGTTCACCAATATCAATTATTACTAGCAAACTGGTATGATTATCGTCAATGTTATTGGTATGATCAAAACGTAAAAGAGAAAAAGAAAAAAGAGAAGAAAATGAAAAAGAAAGAAATAATCTCCAACTAGCGATCTAGGGTAAATGATTCTTAGAACGAGAAAGCGACGTTGCTGCGAAAGGATATACAAAAAAAAAAAATCGAACAAAATTAAAAAGAAAAAAAAAGAAAGAGAGAAAAAAGTAAAGAAAGAAAGATGGTCGCGAAAGGCAGACGATTCGTAGTCAAAAAGGATCGACGTAAACGATTAATTCACGTTCTTCTTTTGACAATATATGAATTCATTAAACGCAGTTAAACACGTAGACGACGAGGAAGAAAGAGGATGATCATTTAACGGAGCTACTTTTCTCGATGAGACGTGCGTATAAATATGCGAGGAAAATTACCCTCCACGCGATGGCTTAAGTTCCGAGGACATTCTCGTTGGTTGGGGGTGAAGTGGGGGTGGGTAGTCGAGTGGGGGGAGGGGTAGTGGGTTTATGGAAAGTGGGGAAGATGGGAGAGGAGGAGGCGAGAGAGAGAGAGAGAGAGAGAGAGAGGGTACGAATGTAATATAGATCGACGAGAGGTGCGAAGGGAAAGGTAGGAAGGTAGGTAGGTAGGTAGGTACGTGGATAGGTAGGAAGGGATGGAGGAACGAAGAAAGATAGGCGAGGGTTAGAAATGAGTGCGAGAGAGAAAGAGAGAGAGAGAGAAAGGAGAGAGAGGCCGAACGTGAGAGAGAAAGAGAGAGAGAACATGACGGTACGATGAAGGGAGAGGATAAGAGGGACAGAGAAAGACAGAGCGAATGAGTAAGAGAGAAAGAAAGAGAGAGAGAGAAAGAGACAGAGAGAAAGAGAGAGAGAGAGAGAGAGAGAGAGTCAGTGGCACAAAGAGGAGGGTGCAAACCGAGGATCGATAGGTATATAGAGGAGTAGAAAGGAACACAGGAAACGTCTGACACCGGAAAGCTCCTGGGAACGGAACATGGCTTCTTTATAGAGCGCGAACTTAGTTTGCTGTTATTTTTGTTTTTCTTTTCTAATTTTTCTCTTTTTGTTTTACTTGTTCTTTCTTTTTTTCAGTTAAAAAAAATTTTTTTTTCCTTTCCATTTTACCTTTCATTCAAATTCATACGTCCATATTGATTATAGGGACTTTAGGTATCAACAATTGTAAGCGATTTCGAAAGGAAAATTATTAAAACAATATTCAATATGGTAAAACCCCCTACTCATACGGGAGGTTAATTATATTTACTACGAACGACGATTGATTTCATCAATCTCCAATAAAACGACGAAGTAGATTTTCATTAATGTAATTTTTTGTTTCTAACGGTACAACGAGATATAGGATAAATTATCCGATATGTGTATAAGATAGGTGATAATTATCTTTAGATTTGACGCACGATATTTCCTTTTTTTCTTTGTTTCTCGTTTTATTTGTGAAATAAAGGAAGAGACAGTGAGAGAGAGAGAGAGAGAGAGAGAGAGAGAGAGAGAGAGAGAGAAAGATGGGAAACGGAAGAGATAGACAAGATCTTCCGATCGGGAGATACCTATGTACGTACGTACGTATATACATGCATACGTTTTCGCAAATAGATCCGTTCCGTTCAGTTTCCCATGGAAACCTTGAACAAGGGAGGAAAATAAATTGGTAAACAGTAGGGGGTGCCCGAGGCATTAGAGATGAATGGAAGTATGTACGTGTAAACTATGTTCCGCGCATGCGTTTACCATGTTTCCCGAGATTGAGAAACGTGAAAGAGAGAGAGAGAGAGAGAGAGAGAGAGAGAGAGAGAGAGAGAGAGAGAGAATATCGTGTGTGTTCTTCGTCGGTCTCTAACAAGAATGATTAAATCAGGCGCATAGATCGGTGAGGTAAAGACATTATGTCCTCGCCATTGAGAGGAATTGTCTTCCAAAGAAGCTCTCTCTGTCTCTCTCTTTCTCTTTCTCTTTCTCTATCTCAGTGTTTCTCTCTCACTCTTTCTCTTTTAGTCTCTCTCCCTCTCTCTCTCTTTCTCTGTTTCTCCGCCCTTCTGTCTGTCTACTTGTCTGCCTGTCTCTCTCTCTCTCTCTCTCTCTCTCTCTCTCTCTCTCTCTCTCTCTCTTTCTCTATCTCAATTTCAGTTACTTATAACATCGAACGTGAGATATCGATCACGATCCATCGTTCTCTTCAAATACTTCGTAAGGCTTCGTCCACTTCGAAAATGTCCATCGTCGACACTGTAAAGTGGTTCGGATCGATCGGGCAACGTTCCCAGCAAAATTTTCAATATAGTGAATGCTGTGCCTCTCTGAGAGGTACGACGTAATCCATTGTCTTCGGGAAATAGGCAAGCTATCGGCGTCGAGTATTAACACTTTCAACGCTTTGAACTCGCTCACAAGGAGAACGAACATGGATACACACACTTACGTACCTCATGGATAGATATTCTACACACACACACACAACACGTAAATACACGCGTCTATGTTACACGGTAAGCTCGATGTATAATAATAACTCTCGCGTATTTCTATGTTCGCGCGTAGTCGTTCATTGTGACACTCGAATATTGACTAAATAGCGGCAAATTCATCGCATATATCAAGTCTATGTTATATGATCGAACGTTTTCGGACATATAGATAATGATCGATGGTAGAAAATAATGTGAAATAAGTCTACACCGATTATATATGATGTACGATAAAAGAATATAATCATCGATCAAATATTAACACATCGACGGGATCGGTGCATTAAACGAGAAATCCCATTTTTCAGAAATACGTGTTAAAATATGATACATTGTACCTACCTTTTATATTTGAAAATTCATATCATGATATTAAATGAACATATAATATTTGACTTTCTTTTTTATTTTTTCCTTGCTTTCTTTTTTTTTTTTTTGTCCCTTTTACGTACACTGATACGCATTATTTCGAAAAGTAAAGTGCTTCCCGCGGGAAAAGAAGAAATTTATTTAATAAAAATGCCGGCTTACTTTTATCAAAGTAGATATTACTTTATAGGTTAAAGTTTATATAGAAATAATGAAAATAATAATAAAAACGAAAAAAAATGAGAGAAACAAAATAAACAAAAAAAAGGTACTTTACAAATTCGTTATAAAATATAAAATATTTAAATTTTCGTAAACGCACACACAGCATGTGTTTATTTATTATTTGCTTTCATTTTTTTTTATTACACACACATACGTATAGTGGCTATCATTCTCGTTTGTATTCACATCAAAAGTACCTCACCATCATATTTACATAGATTAAATTTTCCGTAAAACATTTTACCCGTAACAGTAATGCGTTTATGTACAAAAATACATACATACATACATACATACATACATATATATATATATATATATATATATATATATATATATATATATAATACATTACATACTTGACATTTCACCCGGACATGAAAGATCGTGCATACAAAGAAGACGAGATCGCGATTAGCATATACCGCATCTACACATTGGTGTGTCACTCCACTGGTTGAAAGGATTAACTTTGACCTTTCTCTCTGTGGAAATACAAGTCTGGAAAGTCTCGCTTAGGACACATAGGTGGTGGTAAAGGGTGCTACGCGTTCAGCTTCGGACGCTTCAACTACAGCCAATTAATTGTCTCCCCATCGTCCCTTTGCTGTCTCGCGCAGGATCCGCGACCGAGTTATCTTCATAAATACGAACGAGAACTCTGGCTCTGCCGTTTAACTAGCTCTTGGAATATTACTGTAATACGAGAATTGTAATATCGGATTTTCTTCTCAAGTTACCCATTTGAGTTTTAACATGTTCCTTTCATTCATGTCTTCATTGATTGTCTCATTTAACTGACATAATATATTTTATCTTTCTTTCTCTCTCTCTCTCTCTCTCTCTCTCTCTCGTCTCTCTATCTATCAATCTATCTATCTATCTATCTATCTATTTATCTCTGTCTTTTTCGTGTGTTTCAAAGGAAAACATTGTTAAAATCAATTTGTTGTCTTTAACTACTCAGAATTGTCAAATATAAATCCCTCTCCCTCTCTTTCTCTCTCTCAGTCCCTCTCTCTCTCTCTCTCTCTCTCTCTCTCTCTCTCTCTCTCTCTCTTGTTAGTTTTAAAAGAGAACAAAAGATTTGTTTAAATCGATTTGTTATCTTCAATAATTTGAACTTGTCAAGTATAAGTCTTTGTCTGTCTCTCTCTCTCTTTCTCTGTTTCTCTCTCTCTCTCTCTATTTCTCTCTCTCTCTCTCTCTCTCTCTCTCTCTCCCTCTCTTTTCCTATCTATCTTTCTCGTCAGTTTTAAAAGGTATTGTTCAAATCGATTTGTTGTCTTTAGCAACTCCAACATGTCAAGTATAAGAGTCTCTTCTCTTTCCCTCTCTCTCTCTCTCTCTCTCTCTCTCCCTCTCTTAGTTTTAGTATAGAGCAAAAGGTTGAGTTTAAATCGATTTTATTTAACAACTCGAACTTGTCGAGTGTCGTCTATCCCTTTCTTTGTCTTTCTCTCTATCTCTTTCTCTATCTCCTTCTCTCTTTGTCTTTCTTTCTCTCTCTCTCTCTCTCTCTCTCTATATATATATATATATATATATATCCATCCCTGTCTCTCCCTTTCTCTTTTTCTCGGATAATTAAGATTTAAAGGGCGAAATGTGAAATCTCTTTTCTTCAAAAAAAAAAAAAGCGGTTTGTTCGTGCTGTCATGTAACACCGGATTACGTCCCCCCCAATCGTTGTCATCAGGAAAGTGAGAAATTTAACGTAAAAGTCATAGTCGCGTCCTTGGAACTCGACGGTGATTAAATCGCCAGGATTTAAAGGCCATTGCACCCCATCACGCTGAGGTCGTATCGACGTCGAAAGAGAAAGAGAGAGAAAGAGAGAGAGAGAGAGAGAGAGAGAGAGAGACAGAATGCGCGCGCGCGTACGGGAGAGTGCACGCAGGAATCTTCATGAATGCACCTGAGAGAGACTGAGAGAGAGAGAGAGAGAGAGAGAGATATATCTACCTTTCATCTTTCATCTTACTAAAAATCCAGCCCTCTCACAAATTTTCTTATTTACCATACCAGTTTGGTATTAATTGAGAAAAAAAAAAAAGTAAAAACTAAGAGAAGAAAAACAGCATCGAACGATTTTCATCTGCCTTCAATTGACCTTTCGATCGATAATGCAACTATTCAAATAGGACAACGTTTTAAATATAGCTTACACTATTACAGTGAGTAATATTCTATCTTTTTTTATCTTTCGTTTTTTCTTTTCTTTTCTTTTCTTTTCATCGAAAGTCTATTAAAATTATTTTTCATCCTGTCTCTCTCACTCTTTCTCTCTCTTTTTTTCGTTTTCCACAAAGTACCGTAGACTTTCCCTCTCCCTTCCTATTTCTCTCCCTCCCTCCCCCCCTCTCTCTCTCTCTGTCTGTCTCTCTCTTTCTCTCACTCGATATTCCCCGCATTATGCCTTCAAGTTTGCTTCATTGAAATCGCCCATGGCATTCATCGATGCACATGCACATATGCACGGACACACCAGTATACTCGACGTGTACGATTCGGTACTTGTCGTTCTCGTCGATAGGGATGCATGCGTTGCACTCCAAGATGGAACTGCACGCGTTGCACTCGTCGTACGATGCGGTTAACTTCCTCCCTACCCCTCTCTCTCTTTCTGTCTTACTCTTTCATTCTTCTCTCCTCTCTCTCTCTCTCTCTCTCTCTTTTTCTACCTCTCTATATCTATTTATCTTTGTTCCTCTCGTGTACTCGTTACGAACAAGCAGCCTCGCACCGAAGCGAACTCGTGAGTTGCATTCGCGAGTGGTGCATTCGACTAAGGGCAAACAAAGTTCGATGTTGGCACTTCGCCTTCGCGTTGATGCTTATATCCACATTTTGCGGACTCGATTGGGAGGAAGGGGGGAGGCTATGCATGCATTGCGTTACTTCCTTCTCTCTCGTTTGTAAACTAACTTCGCGCGCGTGTATGTGTGTGTGTGTGCGCGCGCCTTACGCGCGCGTGCGTATGTTCTTTTTATTTATCTCCTTTTGTTTTGTAAAAAGAATAGAACGAAGACGCACAAAAGAAGAAGAAAAAAAAAGAAAAGGGCTTCTAGTTTCATTAAGGTTTGTATTTATATATTGTATAAGAGATCTCATTGTGTAGACAATTAAAATAACAGGACAAGGGTGGTCAGTGAAAAGAACGTACAAACCAGTGTCCGATCGTTTCTTTGTATCTTTTCTTCTTCGTTTCTGTTCTTTTTCCCTCATGTCACCAAGTTTCTCCCTTTTATTTTATCTTTCCTTACCCTTTTTCCCCTTTACTTCTGCCTCTCTCTTTTTCCTTTTTCTCTCTTTCTTTTCTTTCTTGCTTTCAAGAATTTTTTAACGTTAAAACCGATCGATAAAGCTTTCTCACGGATGAAGAACAACGTTTTATTCAATAAGAGCTAAAGTTCTTTCGCGCTTTTCTCGCCATTCTCACTGAGTATTTTTATGCCAATCGGTGCGCCGTTTGCAAGAGTTTCCGTATTCGCCCCCTGCGTAATGTGTTACAGTAGGATGCGGAATTGATTGCGCGAGATCGATCAACGATTCCTTTAATCCCGTGAATTAGACTTCGGGGTGTCATATTGAACAGTATGTTGTTTTTAAAAGTTAATTCTTTTTTTTTTATTATCGGAACGTTTATTAGACATTATATTTTTATCTCGAAATTAATAGCTTTAATTATTCCGTTCGTACGACGTGTTTTTCTTTTATTCTTTTTCATTTCATTGCGTAATACCGTTAGTCGATATTGTTAATTAAAATATTATTTGGGGGAAAAAATATTTCGGATACTTCGTGACCTTCAAAGTTTTCGAAATTCAAACGACATGTACTTTCTATTACAATTAACGGTTTTAATATTTTGAATGGATTAAAATAACCGGCACGTTATGCATGTGCATACATTTATACCCATATAAATTATGTCTTATATCATATCGCGCTTAAATTATATAATATTGTATTATATTACATCGTAATTTATATTATTAAGTAAATATACGTATAATAAAAGAAATACACTGTACTTTGTACGTATAAATAATTACAATGAAAATAAATGTTTATTGTGAACAAAAGTACCACGAGTTCTTTCTTAAATCCATCATTCCACTAATTATTCTCCTTATAATAAATTGGTCTTTAACAACAATTTAAAGAAGTATAAATGATCAGAAAGAAATTAACAAAATTCCAGAAAGGTAAAAAGTCTGCAAAATTCAAATTACGAGAAAAATTTCCTGCTTTGTCATAAACTTGAATTTTTAAACAGGATATAATAACTTACCTGGAGGTGGCATACTTTCACGTGCCACCTCTTCACTCATCATGTGAATCTAATTCAATACTTGGTTTACGAGTTAATTTTTCGCTTTGACCAAATGATATGGAGGCTGATTTTTTTGATATGAGGAAGATAACGGTACGATTTAATTAAGAGCACACCTATTTTCTTTTTTTAAATAAATCATTTCGCTTTTCTTTAATTTCTGTTTTAACATTATAAATACATTGTATTTGATAATTACACAATTTTTAATTTTATCATATAAATTGCGCTTTAATATAATATAATATAATAGAATATAATACATTAAAGTACAATATAATACAATTTAATATAATATAATACTGCAAATGAAGAACAAACTTCTTATCTTTCTGAAACTGTCGACTTAAGCAAATGTAATTAATTTTGTAAGAAGTTCGGTCTTTTGTTTACAAGATTCTGCTTATCAGCTGGCAACCAGTAACACAGGATTATGTTCCTTAGGAATCCTCACAAATTTATAATGTAATTCATAATATTATACAGTAATAAATAGTACCATATGGTACGTCGTTGAATGCATCTAAATAAATGCCATCGATCTGTGCAAAAAAATATATAATTACATTTAAATAAACCAAATTGCTTTTGAAATTTCTCTCATCACTTATAAAAAGAATTGGCACATTATGATATGTCCCTTTATATCAAACAATTCCATGAAAATATTTTTTCTATAGATTCATTCCCTCACGAGATATTCCATTTGTTCCATATAAACCGAATACACGCGCGCGCGCGCTTGTGGAAATATATATATTTCCACATATATATTTAAAACATTTTCGACCTTGTTTTGGAGAAGTTTAACTCATTCTTTGAAGATTTGGCGAAATAGTATTCACGTGCTTGGATAGCCCTTGAAAGTACTAATTTACTTCCCTCCCTTTTTCTTTCTTTCTCTCTCACTATTGTTATCTACTCTACTTTTTCTTCGAGGGGATCAAACGACGAAAAAATGCGTTCTCGCATTTTTCAGGAAAATGCCCGAAACTTTTTTCATTTAAACAGGCCGATTTGTATCACCCTTGCGAGATTTTACCGGCCCAATATACATACATACACCCATACATACATATATACATACACATATACACGGCCATGCATACATACATATATACATACAATATACATCTACACTCGGCTATTTCACGAGACTCAGATGCGTAAGTTGTTCCCTTCCCGAAAGTTCTCTCTCGAGTGCGCTGAGGGACTTGACGATGGAATGGAATAGGGAAGGGGAGCGTGGGGTTGAACGGAGGTGGTCGAATGGGGGATGAGGCGAAGGAAAGGAGGAGGAGGAGGAGGAGGAAGAGGAGGAGAAGGAGGAGAAGAAGAAGAAGAAGGAATAAGAGAATGAGGATGGGTAAAAGGAGAATGGGGGTGAAGAGAAAGGGGTGGTAATACGTAAAAGGGAGGCGCGAAGTGTTAACACACAGACCGTAGAAACGCCGGCAGACACTCGACGTCCCTTTACCAAGCTTTTGCACAGCTTTCCTTCTGGCCTCCACGGTCCTCTCATCTTTCCTTCTCCGAATTCTTTTTGACGAGCTTCGTATTCATCGGTCCTTCTGTTAGTCCATCCGTACATATATATATATATATATATATATATATATATATATATATATATATATATATCACTCAACTATAAATTGCCACGTCGAAATAAGTCTTTATATTTCCTTTTTTCTCGAAGATAAGAATGAGACAAGAGATAAGAAGAAGGGGAAGAGAAGGAGATTGATTGAAACAAAAAACAAAAAAAAATGAAAGAATCGGATGGAGAAAAGAAAAGCCAGATCTCGTCGGGGGTAAGAAAGAAGAAAAAAAATTGCAAGACAACTTGCGAATTTGTTCGTTCGAAATTATTACGAACGATTTGACAAACGCGTCTCGCAATACGCGTGAGTCAAATTGCTTTGGGTTAAAGTGGATTCAGACTGTGACGTGATTGGATAAACCTTTGAGATATCCGTTCATCCACATAATGCCCACCCTAATCGACCAAACGCATAATTTTCGTGGCATTTATAATGCACTCTGATTTACTCGCCTCTAAGTGCGATCTCTCTATTAGGGTTATATATATTATATATATGTATATATGTATATATATATATATATATATATATATATATATATATTTCTTGTAACTGTACGTACATATGTATGGATATATAGATGGCTATATATACGTAGATGTATACGCGTGCCAAGCAACGGGTGTCCTGTTAAGAGGGGTCCGTCACAGTTACTCCCATGGGAGATAATGAAGTCGTACCCTTAAAGTACGAAGTTCGAGACCGACGAATTCGTAAATAATTAGTACTGTGATTCTACTTACGATTATTTTTTAATGTTGATCGTCATTTCTTATTCGGTAGGAAATCAAAGCGAATTGCCTCGTTTTAATAAAACATTTTTGATATTATAATATCAATAACGTAATCACCAATAATATCAATGACGTAAGCAATAACGTATAATATCGATAACGTTAATGTATCACTTCAAATTTTTGTCTTTCCTTTTTACACAAAATTGATTTGAATAATAATCTGTATTAAAAGGAACATTATTACTATCTAATTAATATCTATTAGTATTACCAATATCGATGACATTCGATCCTGACGGAAATATAATTCGTTTCATTTCAAAAATCGATTCAAATAACGGAAGCATTTGAACGTATATTAAACCAAATGTCAAACTAATCAATAATTATGTACAAATATTATTAACATCGATAGTACACATATTCGCACACTTAATACAAACGCGTATAAGTGTTGTGTTTTTGTTTCTTTTTTTTAACACAATTTTTCGATGCACCGAAAAGTATATATACAATCATTCTGTTTATAAATGGAACATCAAAAAGTGTACGCGTGCGTTCAATTAATCTTGATTTACAAAATATCTAATACATTATATTTGTACTTATAGGAAAATGGTGGCAAGGGGAGAGTGGAGGTTGAGGAGGAGGGTTATATCGTAGGCAAACGTTTATACCTCCTCCTACTTCGCAAACTCCACGTTCTCATCAATTTCTCGGTCACGTTGCCCCGTTCTCCGGGGGACTAACGAGCAATAACGCCCGATTCAACGCACCCTTTTACTCACACCGAGCTCGTACCAACCTTGCACGTAAAGGCTTTAATAATCGTGGATACGCAAGCGCGAGAACCCGTGAGTACACGGAAGAAAAACGCGAGCCCTCGACATGAAAGTGACTTGGTACCGTGCATCACCATAACCATCCACCGTTCACGTATCTTTATCTCTTACTAACCAACGACAAAATTTCTCTCTCTCTCTCTCTCTCTCTCTCTCTTTCTATCTCTCTTTCTCTTTCCCCATTCCTCTCTTTGTCTATTTATCTCGCTCTTTCCGTAGGAACCCCAATCTTCTTTTCTTATGCTTGAGAGTCAGAAAACGGCGTAAGTTTCGCTTTAGATTCTAAGAAGAGAGAAAAAGAAAAAAAAGAGAAAGGAAGAAAGAGAGAGAGAGAGAGAGAGAGAGAGAGAGAGAGAGAAAGACCATTTTTCGGAGGATCGAGAAAAATGAGAAGATAACGGTTCCTTTGCCTCGCTGCAACGATATTATGCATCTGATTTATGAACAGTGAATTATTTTCATCGCGTGGAATATTGAACTCAAAATGCAAATTACGTGAAAAGCCGAGAGAATTTTTTCATATTTTTTCTTTTTTCTTGTTTCCCCTCTCTCTCTCTCTCTCTCTTTCTATCTATCTATCTATCTATCTATCTATCTATCTATCTATCTACATTTTCGTTATTCATGTTGATCGAAATTTGAGTAAAGGTAACGCGATTCATGACACGATAGAGAAAAAGAGAAAAAGGAAGAGAGAGAAAGAGAGAGAGAGAGAGAGAGAGAGAGAGAGAGACAGAGAAAATGCCTTTGATTCAAATCTTCGAAGCTCTCAAGGAGAGTCGTCGAAGAGTAAAGGAGTAAGGGGGATGAGGAAGAGGACACGGAGGAAAGAAGTAAAGAGGACTGGGAGACCTCAGGGAAATCCTAATATTTTAACCACCGGCGAGGAATGAAAGGGCCCGGGCGAGCATGAAAAGGGAAAAAGGGGTGCGCGAATCATCCCTTCGTACCCTTAAACCGAGAAAGAGAGGGAGGATGACTGGTCGTAGAGAGTGAGAGTGTATACGTAAGAGAGAGAGAGAGAGAGAGAGAGAGAGAGAGAGAGAGTGAGTGAGTGTAAGAGGGTGTTGTACCGGTTGCGGTACCCCGAGGGAAGTACTTGCAATTAACGCTGTAAGACTCGCAGTCCGTTGCAAGGGCTGCGCTCCGCACCCTTCTTACGCTTCGTCCTCTATGTTCTCCTCCTCCTCCTCCCCATTCTCCTCTTCCACGTTCTCCCTTCAGTCACCCTCTCTTCGACCCCTGCAACGCCCAACCGAGCGAACGGGCCAAGCCAGAATAGCTGTGTTCGGTTATTTGTCAGGGATATATATATATATATATAATCACGTTTTTACTTTCTCTTTCTATTATTCATTCTCTCTCTAACTATCTATCTGTTTATTTATCTTTATACATCTATCTCTTTCTATCTATCTATTTGTCTGCCTGTCTGTCTGTCTGTCCTTACCGCGTTTATCATGTTAGTAAGTGAGATCGCAAATTATTGGAAGGATCAAAATGTGATTGGTAGGAACGAACGACATTCGATACTTTTTTTCCTTTTCTTTTCTTTCTTCCTCAGGCCTTAAGTCACCGTTCGTAATAAATCAACCGTTAATATTTCATCATTTCGATATCGTAAAGTAATGGCGACAGTGAAGTAATTTATAAGTGGGATGGGTGGGTGTATCGATGGTATCTTATCGTCTTCGATTCCATTGAGTGAATGATTACAAACGAATGTGAACGTATATACATATGTACGTGCGTGTGCTATATATACATACATACATACATACATACATACATATATATATATATATATATATAAATACACACGTGTATACGTTCTATTCTAGTTTGTGTAGGTACAAACGCATCACCAAGGGGTGAGTAGAGGATTTCTTTCGAAAAACCGGAAACGTGGCTTAGTCACCGAGTGTTCATTGTGCCACGTTGAGTGCACATTCGTGTAAAATCTATGAAAGACGACCATGCCAAATTCTCTCCGT
>OU426858.1:1983370-1985870 GCA_911387685.1 Dolichovespula media
CAATATACATAACTTGATCCATTTCATTACATAGCCGAACGTCCGTCGGCTCGTATACCACCACATACTGCTCTACTCGTTGAAATCCAGCTATTGATCGTTGTCGCGAACGATAGACACGCGCGCGCGAGAGAGAGAAAGAGAGAGAGAGAGAGAGAAAGAGAGAGAGAGAGATAGCTAGATATATATATATATATATATATACACACATACACACACATACACAGAAAAAAGAACGATCGTTCCCATTGCAGGGAGTCGTCGAGTCGGTAAGAGTTCAAGGATTTATGGTTAATGACGATAGCAGAGAGAAGGAAGACCAAGCGACGGTTTGTTAATAAAAATCGTGGAAATAAAGTGTAATAGTAGAGACGGCTAGAATCGCTTGGACGATCGTAGAAAAGATCTGGAAAAACGGCGAAATAAGCGTCTGGCTTGCGTCGCTTTTACTCGCCGTTCGATATGCGTCGTTGCGTTGGAAAATGAGGAAACGGGAATGTTGAGAAAGGAGAGACGAACGAGAATGGGGGTGGGAGAGAGGAAAAGAGAGAGTGAGAGAAAGAGGAGGTGGGGAGGAGGACGTCGGCTTTAGGTAATTAAAGTAAAAAAGAGAAAGTCGGAGAGAAAGAGAGAAAGAGAGAGAGAGAGAGAGAGAGATGGGTAAAAAAAGAGAGAGAGAGGAAGAGAGAGATAAGTAAAAAAGAGAGGGATAGATAAAAAAGAGAAAGAGAGAAAGAGAGAGAGAGAGCAGAAAATCACGAATGACGATAAAGAACTAATAAGAGAGAGAGAGAGAGAGAGAAAAGAGGGAAAGACAGAAGAATGGAAATTCGAATGGAATAAGGATGGAATAAAGCACCCCACCCCCGCCCCCTAACCAACCGTTTTTACGGCTCGCTCTAACGGGAGGACGTGCGAGGTCTCATTTTTTTTTCTTTTTCCTTTTTTCCTCTCCCTCTCTCCCCATTCTCTCTTCCCCCCCACACACACTCACACCCGGAGTTTTGCACAGCACGAACAAATTCTCTACGCGGTAGAGGAGAAACGTCAAGCGAGCTTGTCGCGTCGTCCGCCAATTCGGTGAGGAAGAGGGATACGGAGTCAGGCTTCCTCTCGAAGTCGCTCTTGAATTCCTTTTCGAGTAATAATGCCAGTAGCGTGGAGAAAGAGAGAGAGAGAAAGAGAAAAAGAGAGAGAGAGAGAAAGAGCGGAGAGGCAAGGGGAAGGGAAGAGATAGAAGAGAATGAAAACGACGTCAACGAGAAGGCTCGTCTCGGAATATCGTGAAAATACGACGTCGACCGACTCGTTTGTGGACGTTCGTGCGAACGTATTGCCGATTCGAACTCCACGCTACCCTCCTTCCACTCCCTCCCCACCGCCTTCTCTTTCTATGTCTATCTCTATCTCTATCTCTATCTCTATCTCTCTTTCTCTTCTTTTTTTTCTCCAATCTCGATCCTTTCACTTTTTAACCCAGTTTCCATTGTTGAACCACCACCACCATGCCACTGTCACGCCCGGCGTCGACCGTTTGTAATTAGTGTCGCTATCATCGAACCTGCATATTCGTCAATTTCCTATCTTTCCTAGCTTTCTTTCTCTATTTCCTTGTCTGTCTATCTGTCTAGCTCTCTTTCTCTCTCTCTCTCTCTCTCTCTCTCTCTCTCTCTATATATATATATATATATATATATATATATATATATATAGGGAGAGAGAAATCCCTATATCTCTCGATCTCTATCTCTATCTCTTTACCTCTATCCCTCTATTTCTATATTTTTCTCTCTCTTTTCTCATTTTCTCATTTTCTCTCTCGACATATTTCTTCTCATCGATGATGTCGATCAATTTATAATGTACGTGGACGCGTTTCCGCAATTACATCCACTTGATTTTAAATCAGGTCAATCTATAAATGACTGAAAATAATTATCGTTGTAAGTATGCATTACCATCTCTCTCTCTCTCTCTCTCTCTCTCTCTCTCTCTCTCTCTCTCTCTCTCTCTCTCTCTCTCTCTCTCTCTCTCTCTCTCATTGAAATAATAAAAAAAAGGGATAGCAAAAAGAAAGAAAAAAGAACAAAGAAACGAAACGCTAGTTATCCATACGATTGATTGATTAATTTATTTGCAATCATAGTTCTCGCGAGTTCGTTGGATGGCCAACGCAAATGAGTATATAAGGACGATAGTTAAATACAAAATGCCGATCGTACTGGCAGATTTTATCCGATGATCGAAATATAAAAAATCAAAGAGTGTATATGACCAAAGAGAGGGTAAAGAGAGGGTAAATATTTATCGGATTTTAATCGAACTACTATATTGCATCCTTACATACGTAAACTATATATATAACTAGTTGCTTTGACGGCGCGTTTACCGAGAATGATTAATATAAATCCTTGACGCTCCCAGATTGTCTTCTTGAACACCTTGATCGTGTCCCCTCTATCTCATCTTATGCCCGCGACTCGATTCATGTATGTATATA